>CM060879.1:22301917-22706917 GCA_030737845.1 Acorus calamus | reverse complement strand
CGTATCGAAGGAGGAGAGAGTTGGGAAGCGAAGGAAGCGCGATGAACGCGAGACACGGTTCAAAAGGCGGGTTGCTGTCTCTCGCGCACGCGGAGGTCAAGGCGCTCACGAGCGATTTCAAGAACCCTCTCGGGGGGGACGCGTACAAGGGGACGCTCGTGGGCGGGGAGGCGGTGATGGTCGAGGACTTGAAAGGCGTGTTCGAGGTGGCGGAAGAGAAGGAATTCCGATGCGCGGTGGCGGTGGTGTCGAGGATCCACCACAAGAACCTGTTGCGCGTGAAGGGCTATTGTTGCGAGGCGGAGGAGAGGTTTTTAGTGTACGAGTTCGCATCGAATGGGTCGGTCGATGCGCACATCGCGCGCGCGAAGCTCGCGAGGAGGCTGAATTGGAGGCGGCGGATGGAGATCTGCATCGCCGTGGCGAGGGCGATGGCCTACTTGCACGGCGGGTGTCACGAGTTCGTTGCGCACGGGGACTTGAATTGGGGGAACGTTCGCTTGGATGCGGAGCTCGAGGCGAAGGTGACACGATACGGGATGCGCGGTGGGGGAGGCGGGGCGCGGGCTCCGAGGATGATGTCGGGAGGTTTGGGTGGATGGTGGTGGAGCTCGTGTGTGGGCGGCGGGGGTGCCGGGCGGTGTATGAGGAGTGGGTGGAGGGAGGCGCGGAGAGGGTGGTTGACGGGAGGATCGGGGGGAGGGTGGACTACGAGGAGGCGGAGCGCGCGTTGAGGATCGCGTTCTGGTGCGCGCATTCGGAGAGGCGGATGAGGCCGGCGATGGGCGAGGTTGTGGGGGTCTTGGAAGGCGCATTGGCCGTGGATCGGCCTCCGCCGCCGCCTCAGATTTTGGAGGAGGGGGTTGAGCTAGGTGAATGCTCAGGGGCCAGTGACATGATCAGCTAGCAGCTTGAATATTGGTAACTAAAATTGACTAACTCTGAATGTTGAATTTTAATTTTTGTTGTTTTGATTTTATTGTACTTGATTAAGGTTGATGTGGTTTAATTGAATTGCAACCCAAAGGGAAGCAATGGTGTTTGATTGCAGGTTGGTCAATGTTAATTCTGTTTGTTTATCAATGTTTGGATTTGTTTATATCATTGATGATTCTAATTGTTGTGATTCATTTATTTGAAAGAAAAAATTTAAACATTTTTTTGGTGGTTGCTTGATAAGTTTATGCTTGTTCTGTTGTGAACAAATATACTTTGTTAATTCCTACAAGATATGTATACTGTTATTTACATAAATTGCTTGATTATGAATCAATCTATGAAATTTAAAAATGTTAATTTGTTATTAAAATTAGATGAATTTAACAAAATGGTAACACATGAATTTATGTTACTATGAGCATATTATATCATGTTACATGTGTGATGTTTATATCCATTAATAATATTGTAAGTCAATACTCCTGCAGTAACTTAAAATTTCCACCCCACCAATTCTTAATCACATGCATTTACTCCAGATCAAAATTAGAAACCCTAACTTTAATTCATAAAATAAAATAGAGAAAATTAATATAACTCCCTGAAATCTGCCCAAAATCATAAAATATATTCTCCTAAAATCACATAATATCCATAACTCCAAATGCTATTAAAAAATATCAATGCCAGGTTAATATTAATCATGCATGTAAGATTACTAAAATATCCTCAGTACCAGTCATCCACTTCCCTTTGTGTAGATGACAAGAACATCCATTGATAGAGGTGTAAAATGAGTCAAGCCGGCACAACATGGCACGAGGTCCAACACGTTGAAAAATTGAAACGACATGGCACAACAACCAACCATTTTTAGAATAGCTCTTTATTCACACATGGAATTGAACTCCATTTAAAGAGAGACAGTTTTTTGTATTGGAAACTCAAGGTGATTACAACATTTTCAAAATCAAATAATAAGTTTATGTAGCTACTGCATGTTATGACCTAACTAAAACTCATAGGATGATTAAGAGGCTGGTTTGATAAGAGCATCTCTAATGAACATGTTAACTAACTAAGATGCTAAAGTGACATGTCAGTACTTTATCCATCAATTAGACCCTCATTTACTACATTCTCATTTAGTTAGTGATTGTTGCTCCAATGGACTAGCTAAATAACTAGTTAAAACAACAGTGGGTCCATCTCTCCACCTACTCAAAGCTCTTCACCCACCCAAAATAATATTTTTTTAAATATTTTAAATGGCGGGATCCACATTTAGTTGGCTAAAGCACTAGCTAAAATTAACATGAAAACTAACATATGACAGATGGAAACATACCCTTAACACTTCTATTGGAGCATCATTTTTATCTCATTTATAAAAATATGACACTAACTAATGAGTTAACATGTCCATTGAAGATGCTCTAAGGTGATAAATGGTGGGATAATGGATAACTGTAGGGATAAGTTTAAGAAAATGACAACTTATCCCGTTTAGTATAAAAAATAATCAGGATGAAATGCGGATAATTGTCCTCATTTTAAAATGAAAATTGAGATTTTTTGTTCCATCTAAAAGTTGGAATAATATTTGTCCTCACTTTTTGTCATAATTTTGACAAACGTAAAAAAAATATTGATGGATTTTTTTTCTCCTAAAATTAAAAATAACTTATCTCAAAATCTTAACCCCTTATTAAACCAGTCCCTAAATACTTATAAATGGGTTCATCACATGTTCATTTTATATGGTATATACTCAACCTTAGTTTTTGAAAAGAGTGTTGATACATTCAGATTGTTTTGTATCCCTGTTTGCAGCCTTATACACTATGATAACACAATATACTGAGTATATGATGTTCTATCATATATACTATGACACAATTATTTTTTTTATTTTTTCAATTATAAAAAAATATACTTACTGTATCTTAGTTTATATTTCATTCATATAATAACATTTATTTTAAAGGAAAGAGAATATGATTTTATATAAAAAAAATGGTGTGGACTACAATTTAGCCTGGCCATATCTACTTTTAAAAACCATAAAATTCCCATCAACGTGAAGCCCAATAAACAAAAAGTCTTACACCAATTCACACCTCTGGCGTCCTCCAAATTTTTCACAGGGGATGTTAAACTCAGTTTTTTTTTATAGTGTACAATATAGTTCTATATATTTCATTAGAAATATAATAGATTATACATCTCGTTAGATGATGTTATATATCTTATTAATTTTTTTTACACTTATTAAAAAAAAGTTCATTCAATTCGAAATTGAGCAATATACACTTTTTATTAAAGCATATACCTCATTAGATGATGCTTACTATTTTTGAAAAAAAATAAAAACACGTGTGGTGTGAGTTTTGATTGATAAAAATGACTAGGTTTAACATTTTACTTTTCAGAAATTTATCTTCAAATGTTAAGGGAATATAAATCGTGTCCAGACCAGTCTTACCAGTCTTGTTAGCACGTTCTAACACGACACCATCGATGAGCCAATCATGGTATACTCCACATATAATATGTTGATTACATACACACACATTGTAAAATTTTTTTTGATAATGTTCTGTACAACATATTTTTCTATCTCAATTCTAGTTTATAAGTGTTTTAATTTTTTTTTAAAATAATATACATCATCTAATAAAGTATATGTTTTTATAAAAAAAAAGAAACATATGTTCTATTGAATTGTATGAATGCATAAAAAAAATAATATTGATACATATACATATTTAATAATATAATGTTTGGATGATTTTCTATTTACGCACATTTTTTTGGTTCAGAAAGGACGAGTACAACTGTAAGGCCCAGGGCCCACAAACCAAGCCCATGAGGGGCTAACTCCCACATAGAGTGCATGAACTTATGCATCCTCAACACCACTCATTCCATCCATGATAAAATCACACGTGGAAGCCACTGATTGGCCAAAACTTCAAAAGATAAGATAAACCCACTGGTACCCTATCAACCACACTTCAAAATATTTCATCACCCACTTAGGTTTCATATAATTGTAACACATACACCATTTGTGTGTCACACAAACCCTGCCTGAGACCAACACCACCACCACCAATTTTTGTGTGCAAATGGCCTCACTAAGCATGACAACCTCTCTTTTCAGCGGCGCGGCCGCCTCCGGCCGGCCCTTGGTTGCCCCCCGGAGAGGCATCGTGGTGGCCAGGGCTTCGAGGGCCGAGGAGGTGAAGGCATCGGACGGCCAGAAAGCGAGCAACACAAGGAGGGACCTTGTGTTCTCGGCGGCGGCGGCGGTTGCGGCGGCGGTGGCGGCGGCTGGGGCGGTGGCGTTGGCTGGGGAGGGCGACCCGAAGCCGGGCTCGCCCGAGGCCAAGAAGAAGTATGCACCTATTTGCGTGACAATGCCCACGGCCAAGATCTGCCGCAACTGAGAGGCCAAATGAACAAAATGTTAAATGTATGAGTCATGGTTTTATTTTTCATATAAGTATTATGTACATGTTGATGTTTTATGTGATGCAGACTTTGTTGATGCAGCATTGTTTGTTGAATGGTTGGTCACATAAAATTGATGTCATGAAAACATGGTAGGGGGATTTGTTATAACAATTCTTAATGTTGAGAATCAGAGCAATAAAAAAACACTGATCCATGGTTGAAGTGAAGTGGACACAAGGATAAACAAACAATCACATATTCACAATTTACACATTTGAGAAAAATATTTATGTGATTTATCAGGTAAAATTTTTCTCACAATAGCCTATAGTAATGCTGTGTTAATCATAGCATCTTAATTCAGCTATATATATGATCAATGTGTCAATGAACAGATATTTGAGATATTTACTCCTAAGAGCGCAGATATATTTAATCTGGTTTGCAATCCCATCTGCAACTCTATACACTTGTTATAGTGAGGTGTACGAGTATCTTTGTGATGCAGTGTATGGGACAGTAATTATTTTTCATTTTTCAATTCAAAGACTAGCTTATTTCAGTGTATACTTTTTCTTTATTAAATATCTCATTATACACTTTCAATTTGTTTAATAATATGTATTTTAATGTGTGAATATTAAAAAAATCAAACAGTTATAGGTTGTGGGCGAGGCTGTATACAAGATTGAGTATATCAGTTACCTAAATCCTTATATATATACATACATGAAAAATATATTATATCTTATAACATATACGCCACCATCTCATCCCTCACGCCGATGAGCCAGTGGACCCAGGCATTAAATCCTACAAATAACAAGACTGGCAAACTTTCATATGAAAAATCTGTACTGTTACATCTTCATCGAAATAAACACACAGTCCCTCAATTTGTAATCTAATTGTTGGTTAATAATGTTCCACAAATAAAATGATAAGTTAAATAAAATTATTATAGATATTAACCATTGGAGGTTTATTCACTAGTTTTGTCTCTAGATTACCTCAATCACTACATGAAGTTGGATTGGATGGTATGTAAATTTTAAAATGACCTCTTAGACATTAACTATAATCTTCACTAGCCAGAGGATAAAAAAATTATTCCAATTCAAAATACTGACATTGAAAAAATATACCTTGGAAATCCCTTGGATTAGGAACATGAATGAAAGTATGAAACAGCTCACATTTTAGACAAGTTTAAATATCTTGCCAGCTGTCTAATCCACTATTAACAAAATTTGTAAATCAGTTCTCCTCTTAGTCATAGGTGTGCAACTTGAACGAGTTGATTAAATCCAACCATATCTAATCAGATTTTTTAGGTGGATTCAAGCTGAGATGCTATCTATCATGTTTAAGTTGAACATAAATTTAGATAAAACTGAATTCAACTCGGTGTAGATTTGAGTTGGTTTGAGTTACCCGAATCTCAGCCTGTCAATTATCCGAAAAAAAATTCGCATCCGATCCGAATCCGTATCCGAAAATGCAGAAAATATCCGATATCCGAAAAATCTGTATCCGTATCCGAAAAAATAATCCGTATCCGAAAATTTTCGGATTGGATACGGATATACCCCTATCTGATCCGAAAAATATCCGTATCCGATGGCATTAAAAAAATGTTAATATTAGTATTTAATATCTACCATTGGATTTTGATCAAGTGGCTCACATTCTTTCTAATAGTTGTAAAGTTAGGACTTGTGTTTGTGAATTTTTAATTTTAAGTCAATTTTTGAACTTTAAATAAAAATTTGTTATGTTTAATTATTTATTTATTCTTTCTAATAGTTGTAAAGTTAGGACTTGTGTTTGTGAATTTTTAATTTTAAGTCAATTTTTGAACTTTAAATAAAAATTTGTTATGTTTAATTATTTATTTATTCTTTCTAATAGTTGTAAAGTTAGGACTTGTGTTTGTGAATTTTTAATTTTAAGTCAATTTTTGAACTTTAAATAAAAATTTGTTATATTTAATTATTTATTTATTCTTTCTAATAGTTGTAAAGTTAGGACTTGTGTTTGTGAATTTTTAATTTTAAGTCAATTTTTGAACTTTAAATGAAAATTTGTTATGTTTAATTATTTATTAATTAATTATTTATTTCGGATATTTCGGATAATTATCCGAATCCGTATCCGAAATTTCGGATCGGATACGGATACACTTTTTAAATATCCGTCGGAGATGGATATGGATACGGATATATAAAAAAAATTTCGGATACGGATACGGATATGACCATATCCGGTCCATATCCGGTCCGTTGACAAGCTTACCCGAATCTAATCAACATTTGATAAGCTGAGTGATAAGAGTGAACATGTGTTCCCGTTCAACACACAATATTTTTTTCAGTTGATCTGATTTTTTGAGAAGAGTGTTGTTACACAGTGGTCATAGGCAGTGGCGGCTTAAGGAATTTTCATAGATGGAGTCATTAAAAACATAAATTTTATTAATTTTTTTTAAAAATCCACTCTCATCATATATTTATATATAAAAAAAATTATTCTTTTAAAAATAGAACAACAACTTACTTTAATAAAAATAAACCATCATGGAATGGAGGTCAAAGATTTCTAATATATAAACTTTTACAATTGTCCTCGATGAGATTTCATATTTTGAAATCATTGCATGATAATTTCATTATCAACATCATCTGCGCGTCCAATCCGTCCGTCTTTTGATCGGCGTTACTCTGATATGGTTGTATAAATGAGCCTCTTGAATGACCCCACCACTTAAAAACTGATTTGTTTTTTTTTTTTTGAGAAAAAAGAAAAAGAAAGAGAGTTCTGATATACTCAGTCCATTTTGCAGCCGTTTTACATTTCATACATTATGATAACGTAATATATAATATGCTATCATAGTGTATGGAGTTATATCATACTGTATGACCTATAAAGTTATCATTTTTTTCAGCACAAAAAAACAAAACATTAATGTATCTCAGTTATACTTCAGTTCACATAACTACACTTACTTCGATGGAAGAATATATGATTTTTTTAAATAAAAAAAATCAGTGTGAACTACAATTGGGGTTGCACAAGGGCTGAACATATCATTTTTCAAAAAAAAAAAAAATGGATGGGGTTTGGTTGTATAAATGGGCCTTCTAATATGGTTGTATATATGGGCATCGTGAATGACCTCACCACCTAAACTTTGATTTGACAAAATTTTTCAACTATGTTAGTTATTTTGCCTAATGAAAATGATAAACTTGTAATTTATGAATACAAATCGGATATATTGTTGTAGAAGAGCAAATCTGCACATAACTGAATAAGGAATAATAGCGCATGAGTTAAGAGGAATAAGACAAAGGAATGCACAAGATGAGCCTTCCGAATAGGGCCCATCTACGACTAATGGGGCGATCCGATTAGAAGGCCCATAAATGATGCGCTATTGTTTAGACTATCACATTCTACGAGTGGGCATAGCACCATTCGACAGGTCGAGCTAATAGCAGACTTGGTTAGACGCCCAATCAGATCTGAATAACCAGAGGACTTGTCCGACTCGACTAAATGCAGGCAGACCACGGAGTCTGGCCTGACTAGGATGGCTAGTTACCAGAGCCTAACCTGGCTAGATGCAGTCAGACCACGGAGTCCGGCCTGGCACAGGGGAGACGCTTAAGTGTCCACATTGAGAAGATAAGCTCAGGGAATATACTTTGACACAAGGGCAGCGACCAATTGTCAGGAATCGATTAGGATGAGATGATACTGAGATCACACGTGTCAACTGATCCCAAGGCCACCTGACAGATTCCATCCAACTTGTGATAATATCACTCCCAAAGAGCAAGATCGGCGCACCCTCCCCCGATATAAAAAGAAAGGGTAACCCCTTCCTTTACAAAATCTTCTAAAACTCAAGTTAAATTCCACTCTAACTAGAAAACTGACTTGAGCATCGGAGGGGCGTTAGCTGGCACCACACTTATGTGAGTTATAAGTGCTTGGAGTAGAAGGCGGAGCTGTGAGACTTGACGATGGAGCTTTCACTACCGCGAAGAGAGACTGCTGGGCGCTTCTTCTCGGATCCACAACCAAAGCCCGGATTGACTTGAGATCCGGTCCAGAGGGGAAAGATTTAATTTCACCTCCCACAATTGTAATTTCAGATCATCACTGGTAGTCATTTCTCAAAATAAAAGGGACAACTATGTAATTCAAATTGATTAGATTGGGGTCATGTCGTGCAACTACGTCTCATATTTGTTGACCCTTTCTGTCTGCGTCTCTTTCAAAGAGAGACAAAATGGCAATATTTTTTTCTTCTTTAAATTAATTAATCATTTCACATATATTAGTGCCATAGTTCTCTAGTTTATTTTTAAATTTTGACGGTGTCCCCACCCCTAATAACTTGGCGTCGCCCCTGTTCGTAGGATAACTGTGTCAGAATATGTGAGTATAAACTAGGCATTCTCTGAAATTATATTATTCCATTCAATTTATTCCACTGGCACCAAAATGTCTTACATGTTAAATCACATGTGATCATCTCTATTAAATCAGGGACCACATATCAAATCAATTTTTTACCTTTTATAAATCATTATTACTTTTTTATCTACAACTTATTCATTATCAACCAAACAGCAAAAATTTTATTATTTCATTTTCTAATGAAAATAACTAAACATACAACCAAAGAAAAAATAACTCATTTGACTAAATAATATATTATAATTTTATATATACTTTCTTGATACATGGTATAATTGATCATTGAGTGAAAAAGATAAAGTTATTAATTATATATATTTAATAGATAATTATCAGATAATTATATCATTTGAGTGGCGATAAAAGCTATTTAACTACTATCGGTCTATCGCGTACGGTGACTAATTAATATTCTTTCAAGAAACATTGTATCGGTCTCATTCCGACTCGAAAACGTTGACGTCTCCAGATTGCGTAAACCCCACTCAAAAAAAGTAAAAATTTCTTATGTTTTTCCGGTACAAATTATGGTTAGAATTGCAAGTTCTCATTCAATCGAAACATATCATCGGATTTTGAACGAAGAATTTCAAATCTTCTAACATGGTATTTGTTTTTTTTGTCTTTTTTTTCGAAGCAGATCTGTGTGGATTGACTGGTGTTGATTTTACTCGACTGGTGTGATTTTTATAGATTATTTGATGAAAGGCTGATTGATCTGCATCAAAAATGGAGTTTTTTTGTTTGCCTGATTTGATCTTGAGAACCATTTTTTGATCTGTTGCTTCACCAGAAGAGCCGATTGTTTGATTTTTTTTTTTGTTGTTGTGGGTTTTGGAGAGATCGGGGGATTGGAATGATAAATCTGTATATTTTTATGTTGGATGGATGTTTGAGTACTTTTTTATTTCTTCTGATTTTGCATTCTGAAGTGGCTGCAATTCGTGTTTTTCATCTTTTGTTTCGTTTTGTAGGATCTTCTCTGAATTGCACCCAATCACTGTTTGATCCTCATTTCTGAGCTATTCAGGTGAGCTTTTACAAATTTTAAGATTGATGTATTGTCATATGTCGTTTTCTTAGCCTTCAATTACCCTGTTTTTTTATTTGCAAGTCATCGTTTAAAATTTTTATTGTCTGCTTTTTTTCCCCTATATTTGGAGTTCGGATGTCTCCATGATCACTTTTTGAAAATTTGGTAGCTATTATAACCATGACATCAATAATTCAAGCCTTATCTATTTAATTTAATCTGAAGTTGTGATTGATTGGTGTGCTTGAACCTCTGCTAAATGAGTGATTGTTGGCTAGTGATATGTTTGTCTACATAGTTGGGCGAGTAAAAAGTTCTTAGGACATATTGGAAGGGATTCATACCTTTATAATGAGGAACTTGTTGAAGATTTTTTATTCTGAGTGCAGGGAGTAAATCCTAACTTTTCCCTCTTCCCAGGTCACATTAATAGTGTTGCACTGTCATTATCGATAACAATGAGCTTGTGTTTTTTAAAGGTGCATTAGCAAAATGTCCTGACATTTATCTACCAACATTGCACTTGTATGAGTGGTTATCATGCCTATTTCTTGATACTGATGTGTCTAGACTCTAGACAAAGATTTTTTCTGTAGCTGGAACTGAAATAAGAGTCTACATGACCATCTTTACACAGACACGGAGATTCCATCAAACTTTATCGATGTATGCGAGGAAAATCATAGTGTTAGTCCTCTTCAAATTTGATATCCATTGCATATTGTGATGCCCGTCTGCAAAACTTACTTCTTTGTTTGCCCCCTTGCCCTTGATCCCAGCTTTGGTGCGTATTCATGTTTGCTTTATGTATCAATAACAATTATATTCATAACATTTTTCTGTTCTTCATTGCTATAAGAAATTTTTTCCCTATGATATTGTACTAGTAATGGGTCTTTTTGGAAATACTTTGTCCCCATTTATGACCGACAAAGTGACACACATCCACATTGGTTTTACTCAGTATATGGCTTTTGGATCAAGTATAAGGTTCCTTTGGGAAGTATCAATTAAAATGTCTAAAAAGTAAAAAGTTCAATTTTTTTTTTAGAAATTGATGTCCTTCCCATACACGCTTCTCTCAGCATGGCTCTTGAAATTGTGGCAGTTACTTCTGTAGAATTAAGATAAAATGGTATGTGGGATTTGTGCAACAAGGGTACCCATCGGCATATGTGGATTTTATGACACAAAGTTTGGCAATGTGCATTTGGAAATTCAGGGAAAATCAGAAATTTGAAAGTGCTAAAGAAGAGAAAAACAAATATGGCCTTGATTCCAAAAACTGTAATATCACTAATAGTTATGCAAAATATAATGTGTAACATGTAAATAAATATATTCTATGAAATATGTGAAAATATATGATGATATTTATGGTACATGTGATAAATGCATTTGAAATGGAATATGCAATGGCATATGTGCATAGGGGACAATATTCGACTACATAGCTTCAATAAGGACGATAAAGTTTGTAATTCTTCTCATAACCTTGTATATATGCTGAGAAAACTAGCTTATGACTGTAAATTGTGGTTGTAACTTGTGACTTCTAATGTTAATGTCTTCCTACAAGCAGATGTACATGTGTGTTCATGTCATATAAAGAGATGGGGCACCGGACATGGCCCTAATAGTAAGTTTACTACTGATCTAATAAAAATAACAGTGTTGGACGCAGATAGATTGTCAAACATGACTCAAATTGGACACAAGATGCCCTTAGTATGTGAATCATATTGTATAGAAATGGAAGGCACAGAGAATGATGTGATTCTTTATACCAAATTCAAGTTTGGGAACCTTTTGATCCTGTCTATGGCTGAAAACCAATTCCATGCCAGCGGAAGTTCAAACTTTAAACAAAAATGTTGTTTTGAAGGTGAGGTTGAGAATATTAAGACAAGATTTGTTGCAAGTTGTACTTGTTCACCCAAAGGCAAGGAATCGAGCACTACAAATATTAGATCATTGTTATTGACAGTATTAGTGTCTATCATTCTCTAGATGGAAATCAGACCAACATTTTCCATGTTGAGTTGGAAGAGGAATTTTATTTAGAATAGAAGATGGTTTTATCGTTGATCCACAGGGGTAAATAAGCTAAATGTCAAGTGTAACATACTGTTAAAGACTAGCTTCAATGCAATGATGTCTGACAATTCATGAATGCCATGAACTGATTTGATCATGAAAATGATTTTGAGGGTCATATGTGTATCTAAAGTTCAAGCGGTAGTGTTTTCTTGAACTTGTATCACCAAAACTACAACCGCATTTTTCAGACACAAAACTTGTTTTCTTGAGCATATTAAAATGAAGGGTTTGTGAAAAACTTCTCATGTGCATGATGTAAACAGTAAATGTACTTGAAAACTAACATGTTGGTTTTATCTCAATTCACATTATGTTTCCTTCTTTTTTTATAAATGGTAAGCATCCTACCCCAATTCACATTATGTTGATACTTGATACTTGACATTACCTTCTAAATTCCCATTGGATGTTCAGTGTATCATAGATGTTGTCTAGATCGGATCTGGGGATTCTGAGACTTGCAGTTAGTATTATCTGTCAGATCCTGGACAACTTTACTGGATGGGGTTTACAGGACATGTATTTATCAGAGGAGGTAAGATAAGGATAATATAAATTAGATTATTATGGGATTGTGATGAACAGGTATTTTGATGTGATATGCATGTGGGGGGAAGTTACTTCATGGAAAAGCAAGAATGTCATGTTGCTATTTTTATGACGGAAGTTTGAAAACCTTCCTTGCGCCTTGACCCAACTAGTGATGTAGATTGTTTTTCATGCTTGCTTCATAAATTACACTGCAGTTCATATAGTTAGGCAGTTAATTATGATTAGGGAGGTATTGCTGGAGCTCAGCATAATTTTGGAAAATTTTCATACATAGACCTGCCTCTGTTATGGGTATTCAGTCCATTTTATGATCCACTTAGGAGAACAAGATATGATTACTGGTTGGGTTATCTTGATTACTTATTGTGTATGATGCCACTATATTGGACTGGGGAGACCTTATTGTTTGGTGAGACTCGATGTTGCAAACCAATTTATCAATATTCTCTTCTTCAAAATCACCTGATTCCTTTTTAAAGGGGTGAACATTTATTGGAAATTTGAATATCGTGGGACAAGGTAGATATTTATTCTACTACATCTATCGCTCCTATGGAACTGTGAAGAGAGGATTGTCCATCAGAAAAGTCCCCTTGGATCAGATAATTTTCTGTTGAGCGCCAGAAATGCTTCTCATAAACTTGTTTATGAAAACGTTCTCAGATAAAAAGAATTTAAAATTGTTACATTATGGAATGCATGTATTCATGTGCATTGTGTTTTGGTTGGCTTATGTAAATAGGATGAGATGCTCTAATGCCCTGGATTATCAATCATGACAATCTGTCAAATGAAAGAAGTTTATGATCCGTGGGCCTTCTACCTCCACGTGGCATTGCTCCATCTGGTTTGGTGGGTGTCTATTTATATACCTCCATTAAGAAATCTTCTTACAATTCTGAATGCATAGTTTCAATTCAGCAGGAGAGGAAGAAGGCTTCTTCCATCAATATTTAAAGGAAGGAATTGAGCAGACATCAATGCTTAAAGGAACAAATTTGTAGAATATTAAAGACAATGAAACTTAAAATTGTCAGCAATCGACCCTTCAATTCAGGATTGGCTCTTGGCATTGAAAAAGTTAACACATCCATGAAATAACATAAATAGCTTCAATGTTTCTTAAAATAAAAAATTCATCATTTTTAATGCCACGTGTCAATCTTGGATTAAAGAGTCAATTGTTTAGATGTGTCTAACTACTATCGATCTATGTAGTTGAATTCCATTATATATGGCATAATTTCAGAGACCTCTATTGCATATGCTATGGCATCCCATATTTTGACATATTTCACATAACATATTTTCATGTTGCACATTGGACATTAGTGGAATTACATTTTTGTGAATTATGATATATGGGTGAGGATGTGTGGTTCTTACTTTTTTCTCCTCATTTTTGAAAAATTCTTTTTATGTAGCATTTTTTATATTTTCAGTTTTCCCCCAATTTCCATGCACATTATGAACCTTTGTGCTATCACACAAACCACATATGCCACCGCATAAGCACACATGGTACATCTGCTGCACAACCGCATATGCCTGTCAACTAGATTTATACTAATGTTACAAATTTACAATACACACACATTTGAGTAACTGAAAGCTTAATAGAAACGAGTGTTGTCTTGTTCAAAAGCACAAACATATGCACGGCACCCACACATGTTGTTAGAGTGCAACTACAAGCTCCAGTAGATGACAGACTGTAATGATTTTGATATTGGAATTTTCTTCCATATATATGCCCTATGTTTGTATTCTGTTGGTTGATATTCTGGTGTTAAGCTGATTACATGAATATTAATTTTGGATATATCAAAATGGTTCCACCTATTTAGGAACTTCATTTCAGTTTGGGTCCTTATTTACTGAATTGCATAATTTGATCAAACAACATTGGAGAGCAACCCTCAAGTTGCACCAAGTATAATTCTGATTTGAGAGATGGATGTCAGTCAAGCCCTCCTCAAGTTGCACCAACATTGGCCGGTGGCTCGTTTGCACTGTACTTTCGTTGGGCATTTGCTTGATAATATAGTATTAGGGCTCATGCCTACCATATTTTCAAAAAAAAAAGAAAAAAAGAAAAAATTGGAGAGCAACCAATTTGGGTGGGGCCCTTCTTCTGGGGATCAAACCTTTTAATTTAACCAGTGGGAGGCATATTTTACCAGTCAACTGCATTCCCCAATCCTTCACATCATTTGTCACGAATTCACCTAGACACTTCTATGCCTTCTCCCCCTTTTCTCAGGACCATCAGTTATACCATATTCTGGCCCTTCTTGTTTATGCCTTATTTGATTGGCTCCATTCATGGAGTTTGTATTGATGTATCTTGGATTCAGGGGTCAATTTTATCTTGGCTTGTGTCTGTGCTGTCTTTAAATTGAGGTTCCTCTCTGTGGAGATGCAAATAAAAAATGTCTTCATGACATTCTGTTGTCAATGGTTTTGTCCAGAATGGTCATGCATGTGTTTTTCCCAATACAGAGGAGAACAATTGACATGTTCTGACATTAAGATGTACATAATTTCTGAGTGTCAATGGCCTGGAAGAAGTCCTTGGTTGCAGACAGGCTTTCTAAATTTTTGGTGCTCTCGGAGTCTCGGACAATAGTGAAACCTACCTTATACCCATTCAATTAAACTCCGAATGACAGCCTTTATTAGCAACCATCATATTCCAAGTTGTCTACTCAGTGACCATTCAAATATAATCCAGTTCTTGGTTCGTTATGTCCACAACCACCAAGCAATGTTGTCTTTTTTGCTGTGTTAGAACTGTTAGGGTGACTTAAATTTACATACCGAGTTGGATTGTCACTGCAAAGATTTCTTTTGATACTTCTGTGGTCAGTGTCAGGCAGCTTGGTTGCTGGGTCATTTCTCTGTCCAAGATCATAAAAGGATCTCACAAGTCCGTGACAACCAAATACAGGTGGCTTGTTATTGATTGTGTGGGATCTGGAGCGGCTGGTTGTTCTAGCATCTGAAAGGTAATTTTGTAAATGCCATGTGTGAACATGTGATATGCATTGCTAACATTACGATGCCAGGATTTACTCAACCCAACCCAGATTTGTGTTTGAATGTTTGGAACTGCATTGTTCCAGTTTTATTATGCTGAAGTTGCGTAGTTGTTCTTGTTCAACGAAACAGGGAGAAAAAAAAAACATTATTCCCTACCTATAATGATAACTTTGACATTCATACATGAATCTGAATATATTTGCAGATTTGTTTTTCTTTTTGTGATAATGATTCCATTCCACTTTAAACATAACATGAACTGCTTTCTGGTATTTGTAATCTGATATAGGGTGCTTAACTTCTCAAATCACATGAAATTTATTACTATATTTGTTTTAGCATCCAAATCTTATTAAACCATTCAGATTTGATTGTTAGAGGGAACATATGAAATGCATATTCTGGAGATGCTGTCAGCCCCTACTGTTTTTGTGTTTTCTTAAAACCATTTTTTCTCATATGTTTGTTCCATTGAAGGCAGTATAAATAGTTGTTCATGGCCGGTCTTCCATTAGCAACAGCCGAACTCTGTGACGCGAATGCACATCTAATCAAAGACGGTGGGCTTCGCGCACTCCAACCAATCTTCCAAATATATGGTCGGCGACAGGTTTTCTCCGGCCAGATAGTAACTCTCAAGGTCTTTGAGGACAATGTTTTGGTCCGGGACTTCCTTGAAGAGAAAGGTAATGATAGGAACCAACTGATAAACAAAGACCAGGATTCTTCAATGGAGCCATGCCTCCTATTATAGGGTTAAATTCTTCCTTGCTTTATTTAAGGTTTGTTTGGCAAGGGGATAAGTATTGAGATAATGAGATAAGTGGGAGGAGAACAATTTATCTTGTTTAATATAAAAAATAATCGGGATAAAATGGGCACAATTGTCCTAATTTTAAAATGAAAATAAAGATTTTTTGTTCTACCTAAAGATTATAATAACATTTATCCGATTTTGATAAAGTTGATGGATTTTTATCCTGTAAATTAGGATAACTTATCCTCAAAACCTTAGCCCCTTGTCAAATTAGCCATACCTTATCTTATGATGTATATACTCCAACGAACATACCTTATTGGACAGTGGTCGAGTTACATGAGTCTACAAGGAAAACCCTTGAATAATTAATAACTATCCTAACAAAATAAATGACTAGCAGGTAATGGCAGAGTGCTGGTTGTTGATGGCGGTGCGAGCCTCCGTTGCGCGATATTAGGCGGCAACCCTGTCCAACAAGCCCAGAACAATGGGTGGGCGGGGATAGTCATCAACGGCTGCATAAGGGATGTCGATGAGATCAACGGTTGCGACATTGGGGTGAGAGCTCTGGCATCCCATCCCATGAAGGCGAATAAGAAGGGGATCGGAGAGAAGTTTGTGCCTGTGTGTATGGCAGGGACAAGGATCTGCAACGGTGAGTGGCTCTACGCCGATACTGATGGGATCTTGGTTTCTCCAACGGAGTTATCGACCTAAGTTTGTCATTATTGTTGATTATTAACAATAATGTGCCCCTAATGCAGTGTGCAGTGTCATTGCAGTTATGTAGAATATATCATATGATGCAAAAGAACTTGAGATATGTTGTATTGATGTGTACAAGTTTATGTTTAGAAATAATGATGTGTGCTTAATGCAGTGTTATTGCACTTATGTAGGATCATGTGATGTAATTAGAGCTTCTGCTTTTGTGAGTCCAATTTTGTGAGATTGAAGAGTGGATGGCCTCCTGAGGCCTTAGTGGGTTAAAAAGGGATTTTGGTTTCAGATATTGTTTTTTATGTTTTAAAAAATCAGTAAAATAGCTTTTATGAAAACTTAAGTTGAGTGCAGTTTTTTTAGAAATTGATTATTTTAATTAATTTAGATTTTAAACTATTTTTTAAAATTGGTTCCAAACTGGGGTTAGAATGCATTAGCTTTTTTTTAATGTTAGGAACAATACATTTTTTATAAAAAAAAATATAATAAATATATGCTCCATTGAATTTTAAATGTATCTCTACAAAAAAAAAAATGTCATGGATTTCTTCCTTTACCAAAACATATACCTTGTTAGTGAAATGATGCAAGCGGGGCAAGCAAGAATAATGATTCCTTGGGGTTGACTATAAAAAAAATGTGTGTGAAACTTTACCAGCACTCCACAAGTGTGCATCATAGTGAGCACTGAGCAGAGAGATCACACTCTTGCTAGCCAAGCATGCTAAGGTTTCTCCATGGAAGCTCCATAGAACAAGCACTTTTTAGAAGTTCTTTTGAAGGGTATATTAACAAGCCCCTGATAGTTCAACATTAACATCTTGTTGTTGTGAATCCTTGATAATGACAATAAATGTATTCAATTATGTTTATTATTCTTTTAAATATTATGGCCCATGTGAATTGACAAGGTCTCATAACCTCCCCTTGAAGTGGATTGATTTGTGTAAATATATAAAAAAGTAAGGCGAGATGACAAAAGCTTGGACAAGTGAATTCTACCTAAACAATTGAAAGCCACAACCAGTTGGTATCTTGTCTCACTCAAACAAATCCACCCTTATAAAACCAAAAGAATCATATTTTTAACCCTCACTGTAGTTTTATTCTCATATAATTGAAAGTTATATATGAGAATAATTGTTATATATATATCTTTCTCCATTTAAATAAGTCCTTATTTTGTATCTTTGACTCACTGTGACATATAATTATAAATTGATGAATGGGAAAGAATAAACAATACAATACACTACACGCATTTCTTAAATATATATGATTAGGATTTTTCACATATATATATATCCTTGAAAAAAATTAAGTTTGTCCAATGCTCATGGTGAATTACTGTTTTCAATATTATCCTTCAAAATTATTTAAATTGTATATAAATTCTCTTTTGAAGGTATTACTGTAAAACTTAAAATTTTTAAATTGTACAAAAATGCCCCTCAAAAGGGTATTCATACACAATTTAAACTATTTTCAGGGGCATTGTTGAAAATAGATTTCTAGTGGAACATTTTGACAATGTAAGATTTTTTGTGCGGCAAATATGTAAAATTCTCATACAATAACAATTACAATTACAATATATTTTTATTAAACATACTTTTTTTTTCAATATTAAAAACGTGGACAAATTGTATGTCCAGATGAGGGAATTTTAAAAAGTTAGGGTTGTATCAGGTTTCATTGACGTCTTCAATTTTTTATAATAAAATATTGGGTAGCCTCGTTTGGGGTTTAAGTTGTTCCTGCGGAACACAAATTCCACCACCGACACTGACCCAGCTGTGAGTGGGCCCCGCCAACTCTAACGCACTCGTTGACTATATCGGCTCGGCTTCACGAGCGGCTCTGTCAATTGAAGGGCGTTTTAGTTTGTATCATTTGCGGATTAACCCTAAAAAAAGTCAAAATCCCCGTTTGGTAGCCATATAAATTATTTTAGAAGATATAACTATATAAATAAATTAGTAATAATTCATTTTTTATTATGTGTTTTAAGTTATTCTCGTTGAAAAATATAATAATGATGTTTTTATTGTTTGGTTGATCATGAATAAGTTATACATAAAATGAATAAGATGATGATAAAAATTTATAAAATGTGAAAAAAATTATTTGACATGTAGGTTGAATCCTCTTATTAATAAGCCATTTTATACTAGTGAAACAAATAAGTTGAATAATATGATTTCACGGGGACTTAGAATATCAATAATAGTTTTTTCTTACTTACTCTGGCATAGCTATACGCATATGCACATATATTCCTTGCAAACAAATAAATTTTTAGGCTCCGTTTGGATCCGCGTTCCACCCGCGTTGGTGGTGGCGGACGCCGACGCCCAACCAAACGAAAAACTGGGTTTTTGCGTTTGATTCTTTCATTCAGCGTTTCAAGCTAATTTTTTCTCGCCTCCCCGACGCCTCAAAAAAACGATTCTCGCGTTAGACCTCGCTTTCGCCGACGCAGCGGCCCCGGACGTGGATCCAAACGGAGCCTTAGACTTATTTCCCTTATTTCACCAAATTCTCCCTCTATTTGTCTACCCACACAGGGTATAAGTATGCCCAAATATCTCATTTAGCTTTTTCTTTACTGAGATTATAAACCTTTTTTTAAAGGTTGTGTTTGGTACTTTGGTTGCACAATTGTGAAATTGATTTTAAGTAAAAATTGAGTTTAAAACTGATTTTACAGAAAAATATCTCTCCACATCTTCTGAAAAACTCAGTGTTTTGAGCATTTTTTCACATAAATTTTTCTACAGCTTTTGGCCCAGTTTTTTTATACGAAAACAAGTTAAAAAAAAAAAATTTCTTGTAAATTAAAAAACTATCCAAACTCATTTCCAAACATGACCTAAGTGAATAGGAATGAATTTTGAGTACACATAATCATTTACGAAACCTGCATCAGCTAAGTTTGAAAAATTCAAGTCTACCCAAAAAAAAAAAAAAAAAGAACAAACCATGAACCATGTGCGTCCCATTTTTTTTTTCCAAGCAGTGTCGCAGGAAAAATTGATACCTCTAAATTTGACTGATTAAATTAAATGATTTAAATCATATGAAATTATTTTGCATGAGGATTCATGCACTCAATGTGGGAAAACACAACTAATAAATGATGTCTCTTATTTTAAATAGTGACTGTCATGCTCATGATACATTTAAAATGTTTCAACATAGGAGCTACATTATCTGTATGATTAATTAGTATATCAGACTATCCAATTTGATTATGAATTTATATTCACAAATTTTATTTTATTTTGTTTTCATTGTAAATAAGATATTGAAGTGAATCAAAGCAACAAAAGCTAAAATTATATATAGTTTTCAAAATTAATTTCAATGTATCTCAGAGTCAAGTAATTTGATAAAAGTGGAATCTAGGGACATAAGAATTGGCAGAAATAAATTGAAAGGGGTAGTAATCAACATGTCATTGACATGGATGTGTTGCTCTCCATCTCTTTCAAGTTGATGATGCAGTCAGACAATCTAAAAGATTATTTAAAATTTTCATAGAGATGTAATTAATCACTTCTAGAATTTTAATAATGATATAAATATTGTAAATGAATATTTATTTATTTATATTTCCGAGAACATGTTATAGACACAGAATTTAGAAATCAATACTAAGTTACTACAATTTTTTTTAAAAAAGTAGTTTCTTAGAGGCGTTCAAGCAAAAAAAATTATGTTAGAGAAGTGGAATGATACAATGAGAAATAAAATTAAAAATAAGACTTCAGGGTTTCCAAGCATAAAAAGAATGAAGTTTTTTCTTGAGAATAGAGAAGATGGACACTGCGATGTGAGAATAAGAGTCAGGTAGAAAAGATTTCTACTACCTCTTGCCCAAAACCCCGCCTATCGCTCAGTAATCACCATACGATCCTCCTCCAATAGAATGTGCGATGTCCCACCGGTCAAAATAACCCAATCATTGATTCTTTGTCTCGTCATATCCCATTAAAATTGTAAAATAGAAGCATGCACTCTTGAAGATTGAAGTTGTATTTAACTATTTAAACTATCAATATTATGATTAATATTGTAAGATAATTAAATTTCAACAATATATAATACAAATATATATATAATTTTATAACCTACATCAGAACCACAATACATCCATGAAGGATACATAGATATCTCTATCCGCATTCTAGATATTTTATATCTTCCTAAGAGCAATAATACACACAGGGGGTTGAAATTTTTTTATTTTAAAATATACTAATATACCGTAATATATACTTTAATTCATATAACAATATATATGTATTGCGAGTTTTTTTTAAATCGATTACAGTTGCACATAGATCTGGAACTTTCCTCTTTCTAATAAGGGATTTTTTTAAAATCCTTGTAAACTAAATAATTTAATGATCAATCTCCCTTTGTCAAATTTCTTTTTAAGTTCTCAATTTCAAATGCCTATTTAGTTGGAGACTTAAATTGCGTTTGATTGCACGATTGCAAAATTGATTTTAGACAAACATGACTGGGTTTAAAACTGATTTTGCTAAAAGTTGCATATCTATAGCTTTTAGAAAACTCAAGTTTTTTAGCGTTTTTTTACATAAATCTGTCTGCAACTTTTAACTCCAGTTTTTTTGTTTGAAAATGGGTTTGAAAAAAATAACTTTCTGTAAAACTCAAAAACTGGTCAAACCTGTTTTCAAATATGACCTATAGACGGAAACATAAAAAAATGAAAGATTATAACATAATTTATAGGATTTAAAAATAAAAATCCCATCTAATTATTGAAGATCTGAGAGCCTCACTCTATTACTTTTTTTTAATTTTTTTTTGGTAATAGCCCAGTGGGCCGAGGACACCCTATTCAAGGGGTCGGACGGAGATTGAACCCCGGATACACCGCTGATAAGCGGGTACACTCACCGCTGATAAGCCATTACTTGAAAGACGGTCGGCAGTGACTCTATGTTCCCCGCCAACTCAGCACACGCATTACGCAACACTTTCACTTGCAGTTCTGACTAAAGTTTTTCCATAAATTGAGATACTTATTCTAATCAATTTATATGAACCCATTTATTAAAATTCATATGTTTTATTTTAATGACTTATATATTCAGGACTTTAAGCGAAGCCTGGGTTTAATAATAATAATTCTTTAATAACAATTCGAAGCAAATTTTAACTCTTGATTGTCATTTTCTTTTAAAAAAAAAACTCTTGATTGTCATATTTTTTGGGGAAAAATCCACACAACCCCCAAAATCTAACTAAAATCCATATAACCCAAACGTATCTTAAAATTCACATAACCTCTTGAAAAAATCTAGTAAATTCAAATAATCATTTAAATAAAATTTTCATTAATAAATGATGAATATTTCGTTTGGTTAACCTTGAGTGAAGATACAATATACTAAAAAATCAATATAATGTGTTAAAAATACAAAAAAATCCTATGAAAATGATGATTTTACCCTCTCTGTATATATTATAAAACCCTATCTGGATGGATGAATTATCATTTATAGAATATTGTTCACATTTTTAATATATTGTAATTTTTTAATATATTATGTTTTATATCAAAATTATCCAACATAATATTAATAAAATATTCATTTATAAGGGTAATATGGATATTTCACTTTTTTTTCTTCCTGCTGGAACCCCAATTTTTATTTATTTATTATTATTATTTTTTTACCATGATTGAAACGCATCGTCGGATGCTCGCTCGAGCCGTTCGTTGGAGTGTCTCTTTCGCTTTACAGCTCACATTGTTTTTGTTTAAAAATCCATATTTGATGTATTTGTAGTGAAACTGAGAGAGTCGTAGAAGGGACTGACCGACGGATACATAGCTTTCGATCTCTCTCTCTCTCACTCTCCGATCCGATGCGTCGCTGAATCAAATCTTGCGAGGATTGGATTCGGAGATCGGTTCGTGGGTTTGTGTTCAAATCTTGATTTTTTTAGGGTTAATCGTGTCGGATCTGGCTTAGTTGAGCCTCTGTTTGTCCGATTGGATCAGATCGGGCGCCATGGACGGGGACGGTGAAGCCAATGTGAGTGTTTGGATTCTTCGCTTTTCGTTGACGTTTGTTTAAAGATCGCATCTTTGGTTGATTGTGGACTGAATGTTGAAATGTAAATCTATTGAGTGTTGGTTGATCTTCTTTTTTGACTATTTGTTGACTCCGTTTCAGCTGAACCATGGATTGTTTTGCTGATTTGTTTCAATTGATCCTGTTTTGATATAGATTTTTCAGTTTCTGCTGAAATTGAATTATGGGTTTATTGCGATTTGGTTTTGCACCATCGATTTTAGGCTGAAATTTGAATTGGGTTGTTTATCTATGAAGATAGACTTGATTGTTTTTGTTGTTCATGGAAATGTCAGAAACCGAAGCACTCAAGCGGTCAGGTCTGCCAGATCTGCGGCGACAATGTGGGCACGACCATGGACGGAGATCTCTTCGTCGCCTGTGATGTCTGTGGATTCCCTGTTTGCAGGCCTTGCTATGAGTACGAGCGGAAAGATGGGAACCAGTCTTGCCCTCAATGCAAGACCAAGTACAGGAGGCACAAAGGTGGTTGATTTTGTACATTCTGATTCTTCACAATGGATTTAAAGTAAGGGATCTAATTTGTGATTGTTGATTGGTTTGTTATATTCAGGGAGCCCTCTGATCCGTGGTGAGGAAGGGGATGGTGAGGAGACGGAGGATATGGGAAGTGATTTTAACTATCCCTCTGGTACTCAGAACCAGAAAGAGAAGGCTTCCGAACGGATGCTGAGCTGGCACATGAATTATGGCCGAGGGGAAGATGTCAATGGAGCGCCGGTTTATGATAGGGAAGTTCCTCCTCGGGGCAGTATTCCTCGCTTCAACAGTGGATCAGTGGTACTGTATTTGTTGTCGTGATTTGTACCCGCGTCTCTCTTGCATTGTCTTTCTTCTTCTTCATTGTTGGTTGACTTAGTTGCTTTGCTTTCAGTTTTCAGGAGTTTCGGGAGAAATACCAGCTGCTTCCCCTGATCACATGATGTCTCCTGATGCTGGTGGTGGGGGGAAGCGCGTGCACTCAATCGCTTATATGGATGCCAGTCAATCACGTATATTTCTTAGCAACTTAGCTATTGGAATTCAAATTTATTCTTCCGATGGAGGTTTGACTTATTGTGTTGTTATTATTATTATCATTATTTTTATGCAGCTAATATTAGAGTTCTAGATCCGTCAAGGGAGTTCAGTTCACATGGATTTGGAAATGTTGCATGGAAAGAGAGAGTCGATGGCTGGAAGATGAAACAGGACAAAAGTACAGTCCATACCATGAATGGCACTTCCCAAGCCCCGTCAGAAGGAAGGGGAGGTGTAGATATTGATGCAACTACTGATATCACTATGGATGATGCATTATTGTAAGTTCTTATCTGCATGACTGCTAGAATTGTATTGTTGCTTTTTGTAGTGATTTTGAAAGGGATAACATGAAATGCGGAATGCTTGATGTACAATGCTTGCCTTTCTTCTGTTTTTCTATTGACAAAAGAAAAATGGTCTTGAATACTACAGTAGAGGATGTCCAGTCGTTTAAAATCCAGACTTTTGGAGCCTCTGGATATCTATCTGCAAAAGTCTTGTTATTAATCTAAGAGATGTGTAGTTTTCCCTTAATACTCTGTTTACTACAGCGGCTGATAAGAAAATTTGAACATTAGCTGTTTCAGTAATATCCATTATTTTGAAATGAAAGCAATCTGTCTATCACGGGTGCAGCTTTTGCAGAATCATTTACATGAATCTTTAAACTTAAACCTTTGGAGTAATGGCCTGCATTGTTTTAGAATATAACGGTCATCTAGTATGATTTTATTTTCATTTCTTTTTGCACTTGAAGTATTTTAACAATAACAATTTACCAAAATTTCTGGGGTTACAAAGAATCTATTTTACCTGAAAAATTTAAGGTGGCTTGGTCAACATCTATAGTATTTATATAAATTTGGTATGTAATTCTACTCTTTTGCATGCATCATGATTGAATTGCACACCCTGAAAAGGTCCGGTTGGTATTCATAAGTTGGTTAGGACTGCAATGATGTTTCCCAGTGATAATCTTTATTAATGTTATTATCTTTCGTGTGCAGGAACGATGAAACTCGACAACCTCTCTCGAGGAAGGTCTCTATTCCTTCATCCAGGATAAATCCTTATAGGATGGTTATCATTTTGCGACTTGTCATCCTGTGCATTTTCTTACACTATCGTTTAACAAATCCAGTCAAAAATGCATTTGCCTTGTGGTTAATGTCCGTGATATGTGAGATCTGGTTTGCAATATCTTGGATACTGGATCAATTCCCCAAATGGCTTCCTGTAAATCGTGAAACATATCTTGACAGATTGGCTTTGAGGTGAGCATTATTCTAGCTCAACTTATCTTCCACTGCAGTAATGTTGTCAAATAATTTTAGAACCCTGATCCTATGTTTTGCCGTGAACAGGTATGACCGAGAAGGAGAACCATCTCAATTGGCTGCTGTTGACATTTTTGTCAGTACTGTTGACCCCTTGAAGGAACCTCCCCTTGTCACTGCCAACACAGTCTTGTCAATTCTTGCAGTGGACTACCCAGTTGACAAGGTCTCATGTTATGTCTCTGATGATGGAGCTGCTATGTTGACTTTTGAAGCTCTGTCGGAAACTTCAGAATTTGCGAGGAAATGGGTTCCTTTCTGCAAAAAATATAATATTGAACCACGAGCTCCAGAATGGTACTTTGCACAGAAGATTGACTATTTGAAAGATAAGGTTCATCCATCATTTGTCAAAGAGCGCAGGGCTATGAAGGTATACGAAAATTCATGATATATGATTCCATATAATATGGATTTGTCCCCCCTGCTTGTGTTTTAATTAGTGTTATTTGTGTGATACAGAGGGAATATGAAGAGTTCAAGATTCGTGTTAATGGTCTTGTTGCAAAGGCACAAAAAGTTCCAGACGAGGGATGGATCATGCAAGATGGTACACCTTGGCCTGGAAATAATACAAGAGATCATCCAGGAATGATCCAGGTTTGTATGGAGATGTTATGGTCCCACTCGATCTATTTCAATGTCTATAATGACTTTTGGCATCTATAGTAATTAATTAGCCTTTTGGAGTTCTTATAGAACTACAAAAAAAAGGATCTTGAACTGTTTGGGGGATTGAAGTAGACACTTAAGTGTAGCTCTATTAACCTGCATGATGCGGGGTTTATTCCTATGAGCCTTTTTAGTGTGCATTTTGTGAATACCGGGTTTAAGTCATCTTATCTTGTCATTTTAAATATTTACCATTTATATAATTGATGGACACCCCACCTTTGCTTCATAAGAAATATTAGCAAGAAAAAGGTTAGCTGTGTTGTGGAGATGATTGTTACTTAATATTACTGATTCTTCTTTTGTTTACAGGTTTTCTTGGGTCACAGTGGAGGGCTTGACACCGATGGTAATGAGCTGCCACGATTGGTTTATGTGTCTCGTGAAAAAAGGCCAGGCTTCCAACACCATAAGAAGGCTGGTGCAATGAATGCCCTTGTAAGTGGTTGAGCAAGTAAATTTACACCTGACGCAAGTTTAGACTCATCTTGTTCTTTGTTTATTGATGTTGTTTTATTTGCACAGGTTCGTGTCTCGGCTGTTCTTACAAATGGACCATATATGTTGAATCTTGATTGTGATCACTACATTAATAATAGTAAAGCTTTAAGAGAGTCCATGTGTTTCATGATGGATCCAAATCTCGGCAAGTCGGTTTGTTATGTACAGTTTCCACAGAGGTTTGATGGGATTGATACAAACGATCGATATGCCAACCGCAATACCGTCTTCTTTGATGTAAGTCAGAATTATTTATTTTCACTTGCATACTGACTTTTCCTATGTTCTGTGTCATTAATATTGGTTTTTGTCTGCTCTTGCACTGTCAGTATATTGTCATCTTTATCACAATCAATTCTGTTATCCAGCTTCTTAGGCTTGGTCATATGTAGGCAACACAGAAGTTTGCTAGTTTTAATATTCATTTTTGTCTACATTGTAGATCAATTTACGCGGTCTGGATGGCATCCAAGGCCCTGTTTATGTGGGTACTGGATGTGTCTTCAACAGGACGGCTTTGTATGGTTACGAGCCTCCTATCAAGACTAAAAACACAAGGAAAGGGTTTTTCTCCTCTTGCTGCGGGGGGTCACGTAAAAAGAGTTCAAAATCAAGTAAAAAGAGTTCCGACAAAAAGAAATCAAGCAAGCACATTGACAACACCGTTCCAGTATTCAATTTAGAAGATATAGAAGAGGGAGTTGAAGGTATGTCTAATTTTCTTTTTCATCACACATGGGCTTCATGATGTTATTAGGTCATTTTGTATATATTAAGACTCAGATAAATGTTAGTCTGCTTAGTAATGGAAAGTACCGGACTCATGACACCTGTGAGGCTGATATGCTTTTTCTTATGATATTTTGCACTTGCTCTTGTTTTTATTTTAGTTTCTATTGTAGTTACGCAAGTCCATCTGTCTTGCAATTGCTGACCTGCATATAACTCAAACAGAGCCTGTACTTCTTGTTCCTATACATTCTTTCATTTCCATGTAGACTCGTTTCTCATATTTTTAGAAGTTAAAGCTTACCTTTGAGGCTTTGACAATTCTTTTTATTTATCCCTCATACTGTTGAGCCTTGCTCGACCTTGGAATGTTTTCCGATCTCAGGTGCTGGATTCGATGACGAGAAATCACTGCTCATGTCTCAGATGAGCTTGGAGAAAAGGTTTGGCCAGTCAACTGTCTTTGTTGCCTCTACTCTTATGGAAAATGGTGGTGTTCCTCAATCAGCATCTCCTGAATCACTTTTGAAAGAAGCTATTCATGTTATCAGTTGTGGGTATGAGGACAAATCAGACTGGGGACGTGAGGTAATTATCTTTGAGCAAAGCTATAAATATCCAGAGTACCAACCACAGATAATCTGATTATTATATATTTTTTAATATGACAAGGGTTCCAACATGTTATCGAACTATATTTTTCTAAGTTTCAGGATATCTGGATTCTAGGCCTTGTATTTTGAGTGCTAGATTGGGTGTCAGATTCAATCATTGGCATTTAACAGTGCAATATATTACAAAAGGAATCTGTTTAAGTGTATGATTGAAATTGCATAACTTCTAATAAAATTTGTTATAATGTTTGGTAAAATGGGATGAAGATACACACACACACACACACACACACACTAATCACTTACCTTAGAAGTATGATTAGAGCTCATAAGGGAAACCTTAAAATGGGTATGACTTTTTTTCCCCTTCCATCTCATTATGTTATTGAATGAAATTAATCTTTTCAATCGACAAAATAAAAAAGATCACGAGTTACGAAAGGTCAACTATGTATTCATAGTGAAAAGGTCTACTACACGAATGGGTCTTGTGGTTATCAGCCTCAAATGTTAACTGGAATATTGTTTCTCCGCAGATTGGATGGATTTATGGATCCGTTACAGAAGATATTCTTACGGGATTCAAGATGCATGCCCGTGGTTGGCGGTCTATCTACTGCATGCCACACCGTCCAGCCTTCAAAGGGTCCGCCCCCATTAACCTTTCAGATCGTCTGAATCAGGTGCTTCGATGGGCTCTTGGATCGGTGGAAATTCTCTTCAGCAGGCATTGTCCTATATGGTACGGTTATGGGGGGAGGCTGAAATGGCTCGAGAGATTCGCATACATCAACACCACCATTTATCCTCTCACAGCGTTGCCACTTGTTCTCTATTGTACATTGCCCGCTATTTGTCTCCTCACCGGAAAGTTTATCATCCCACAGGTATGTAAATTGAGCACCATGATACTCATTCTTGTGGCCCCCATTTGTTTTGTGAATAAACTACTGGATACTGGATGAATAGCCTTAATCCTAAAAACTTATTTGTTTTGTATATGGATAAACTGTAATATTTATGCTTTGATAAGAAAGAATAGACCCTTGATAACCATACATGGGGGAGGAAAGTATAGTTTATTCCTACTTATCTATCCAAATTATAACTATATTCTAATCAAGCAAATACAAAAAACAAAAAATTGCCCAAATTAAGAAGGAATAACAACTAAACAGAAAATCATCTAATTCTCCTCTATCACCGCATAACTATTTGTTCCTTGATAAGCTATCCATGAACCAAAGGAGGGGGTGGGATTTATATAATTCTACGATCTTGCAGCTACCCAGAATCCTAATTTCTTTAGGTGAAGAGAAAGCTGATAATTGATTTTAGAACTTGAAGTAGCCATATTTCATATAGCATTGATACTGACAATCTGCATGAGTGTATGACAACCATGGACATGTTAACCTTCACTAGTTGAATGATATGTTTGCCGCCTCAACTGTTTTATTATTCCAGATTAGCAACATTGCGAGTATTTGGTTCATCTCCCTCTTCATCTCCATCTTCGCAACCGGTATACTCGAAATGAGGTGGAGCGGGGTCGGCATCGAGGAATGGTGGAGGAACGAGCAGTTCTGGGTCATTGGAGGTGTGTCAGCCCATCTGTTCGCCGTCTTCCAAGGCCTTCTCAAAGTCTTAGCAGGTATAGACACCAACTTCACTGTCACTTCCAAGGCATCCGACGAAGATGGCGATTTCACTGAGCTCTACATGTTCAAGTGGACAACCCTGCTTATTCCGCCGACAACCCTTCTCATAATAAACCTTGTCGGCGTGGTTGCGGGGATATCATATGCCATCAACAGCGGGTACCAATCGTGGGGTCCTCTGTTTGGGAAGCTCTTCTTTGCGTTCTGGGTGATTGTCCATCTATACCCGTTTTTGAAAGGTCTGATGGGGAGGCAAAACCGTACACCTACGATCGTGGTCGTGTGGTCGATATTGCTCGCCTCAATCTTTTCGTTGTTGTGGGTGAGGATCGACCCGTTCACTACCCGGGTGACTGGACCGGATGTCACACAATGTGGCATCAACTGTTGAAGAATTTTTAGGTGAATTGTGATGATATCCCTTGTTGGGCATAAATGTTTGTTAAAGTGTATATGTGAGAGGGAGAGAAGACATTTGATGTTTCTTTGTTCCATAATGTTTGAATTGTATTTCATATAGGGAGTTTGAAAAAATAGCTTTTGCAGAGCTGGATTTCATGACTTGTTCAGACAAGTAATAATGAAAATTTGAATTAATTTATTCATAATATATTATATGTTATTTCAGTTATTTTTTCTCTTGGATTTTGCTTTGGATAATGGGTTGAGAACTTGAGATCCTATATTTCCAGATTTACAGAAAAATTGTGGAGATCCAATTGGCACATTATGTTGTGATTTTTGTCAATGTTCAAAAGATACGAACAAATGGGGTTATAGATGCAATAGGCAAAGCATTAAATTACAAATAAAAAAGAAAATGGAAAAACCCCAAATAACCTAAATCCACCCAATTCTTTGATGCCAGAATACCAAATTTTTTGGTGGTGAAGAAGATAATAACCCAAAAGAAAAAAGGCTGCAGGAGTCCCACATTTGATTCATCGAATAAAATAACATAAGATGTGTAATTTGCTTTCTAAATATCAAGGGATTTTAGATCTTACATATCCTACCAAATCAACCATATATTGTGATTCAAAAAAGCCACCGTCCCTTCTAATATTGAACCCATTCAAATCTTTAAAAAATAATCAACCATATTTTTAAAAATCATGCCACATTAGCAACACATTAGCTGGATCATATACATTTATATTGCTTTTTATTTATTTTTAACAATTGAGTTTATTGTGTTTTAGTTTTTAAAATTCTGTTATAATCTGCTTTTATCAGACAAAAATCCTGACTAGGCTATGATAGATGGCCAAACCACCGTCATAGAATGGTAGCCCAGCCATGAGTTTACATATAATTTTATTATAATTATATTATTTGTATTCAATTTATATTATATAAGTTTTCACTTCATACATAAAAATAATAAATCTAACATATTACTTTAATTTAAGGGTTATTTATCACTTTAAACATGAAAATTCCTCAATCTAACCTACTTCTCGTAAGTCAATATATTGATGTGTCAATATATTCAATATTGTAACTAATTCTTAGTTGACTAAGTCAAATATTCATGTGAATTGCTTGATTCAAATTTGATGAATGGATGATTTTTATTTTGAAAGTTACACATAGTTTGTGGAACAGTCGTGTGTGCAGTCCATTTTACCTTATTAAAAAAATTTCACATTTTTAGGGTTCATTCAATTTTTTTTTTGGGAAAAACTGCCCAAAATCCATATAACCCCCTGACTTTTTCTGAAGTTCATATAACCTCTTGAAAACATTTATGCAAATCTCCAAATAGCCACCTGAGTAAAATTTTTGTTGAGAGATGATAAATATTTTATGAAAATTTCTGTTTGGTTAATCCTGGTTGAAAAAAATAGTATACAAAAAATTCCTTATAATATGTTAAAAATGCGAAAAATCATTTGTAAATGATGATTTACCCTTCCGGATAAGGTTTTATAATCTATTCAAAGAGATAAAATAGTTATTTACATAAGATTTTTTGCATTTTTAACACATTGTAGTAGGTTTTTAGTATACACTATATTGTGTTTTCAACAAAGATTAACCAAATAGAATATTTCTTATCGGTTAACGGAAGTTTAATTTAAGGGTTATTTGGATTTACATAGGTATTCAGGGGGTTATATGGACTTTAAAAGTCGAGGTGTTATATGGATTTCGAGTTGTTTAGGGGGGGTTATTTGAATTTTTGTTTTTTTTTAATTTATAAAAATACATACTTCATTTGATAAATTTTATTATTAAAAAGCATGTGTGACAGTAAAGATAGTATATAACATTACCCATTTTGAAAACACAGAAATTTCAACTTCAATAACATTTGGTTATATCACATATTTGTCACTTTGATTAGCACTCAATTTTATTGTCATTCTTAATTATGAACTTGTTTAGTATATTTAAAAATGATTTAATGTCTATGTCAATAAAAAAATTTGTTAAAATTTTTAGTTCAATTCATCTGAAAATGAGTCCTGACTCTGTCCCTATGTAGAGTCCATCTGTCCATGCAAGCAACCAATAAAACAACATTTTGAAGGATTCAGGCTCAATGCATCATCCATGACCAGACAATCTATAAATGAAATTTTGATTTTGTAACCCTCCTTACCTAACTTTTGAAGGACACATTGTCAGCTTGTGTCTAAAACTTTAGCTTCACCAGCATAACTAGATTGCCAAGCATGTCTCATCCAAGATGGATATAAATATAAAGAAGTGGCTTCTATTTGGTGCTCTTAAATAGTTCCATTATTGACATGATCAATCTAATGAACCATAATCTCAAACAACTGACATTTTAGGTTTTCATGATGATGAATCCTTGTCAAATTTATTCATTTTGTTATAGAAAGGGTTTGGATAATTTTAAAAGGATTTAATGTTTAGATGATTGAGGTCCAATGGGATCCTCTCGATCTTCAATATACAAAGTTGTGTGGGTTTAATGAAGATGTGTCACGCAAATGAAATAAAATTGTTAAAGTTAGAATATGTGATTTTCATGTAAATCTCAACTCAAACGATGATACTTAAAATAAATTTGTCACCTATAGCTATGTGACATCCTCTCGTTGACTCATAGAACTTAGTCACCTCACTTGCTAGTAGGAAAGACATTTCTTGTCCATTGCGACTCGTGACAAGAAATGGAAATGAAATGTGTTTCTAAATACCAAGGTCTAGTTTGATAAGAGGATATATAAATAGAGGAATGATATATAAAATAACAATTAGATGGGAGAAGAACAAGAGTGTCATTTTAGGTGAAATAGTGATGAAAGATGATTTTTTGGATAATTTTTTTTAAAAAATGGTTGATTTTGATATTTTATATTTTTTTATTATTTTCCCTAAAAAGATTAAAATAAACTAATTTTTTTTACTTTTGATTTTGAATAAAAAAAGTTTTTTTTATTCTGTTTGTGAAGGTTAGAACTTAGAACAATGTTTCATCCCAATTTAACCCGTGTTCAAAATGGAGATTGACATTTTATTTCTATAATCTGGATAACTAATTATCCTTAAAAAATCTTAATCACATGTCAAAGTAAGATCCTGTTTGAAAACGGGTTCGAGAGTTAACTTTTTTTTAAACGCTGAGTTTAAAAATGAGTTTGCAGGAAACTATCTCACCACATATTACAAAAAGTTAGTTTTTAGACATTTTGTTATTTATAAAAATGTGTCTGCAGCTTTAATTAAGCTGTAGTTTCTGTTTGAAAACATGTTTGAAAAACTCAGATTTCTGCAAATTCAAAAGTTCTTCAAATCCATTTCCAAACGGGCCTAAGCTTAGTAGAGGCGGAGAAATTTTTTCTTTTATTAGATGACTTGTTTGGGGAGGTGATGAGGTTGAGGTTCCAAATGAAGGGGGAGAGAGACCATCCCCATCATTTTGTGTGGCCAAACATAGAGAACAAGAAGAAAACCAAGTTAAAAATCTAAAACGAAACTCCAACAAGAATCTCACCCATCCCTCCTTACCCTAGTTCACAAAAACTCTCACCAATATGATGACATGGTCACCTTCCCTTCCATGGCCCTCACAAGCAAGTTTGGCCTTCTCTTGCTTTATACTACCACCATGGCTTTCACTTTTGTTTAGATAAAACTCTATCTCATTTGATCACCACAATCATCATCAATTGGGATGATAAGTTAACCACCAAAGAGTGGAACTGATAATTATCAATAATAGATGAAAACAACAAGCAATTGTTCCAAAAATTGCTCATAAGAAAAATCTAGATATTGTTATTTATATCATATATATAGAATTTTAAAGTTTAATTCAGATATCAACCAGCTTGTTGGCTAAGATACACCCTGTTTGCTGAGGGGTTCTTATTTCAAGTTTTACTCTAGTTCTTATGATAAGATTTAAACAAAAATATACAATACATTTTTTTTTTTTTGTTGAAAAATGGTGCTTTCTATGATCTAATCATATGACATATTTCTTAGAGGTGGGAGATAGTGCTTGTCGATTTAACAACGCTCAAAATAATAGAACAAGGCCTCTTATGGTGTTTGATAACACAATTTATTTTTATATTATCCTTTGGTTTGGTAGATAGATAACGGATTTCTTATAATTTTATTTGTACATAAAAAATAATTTAATATTTTCCCCCAAAAAAGTGCCCACAGGCACAAATGGTTCTCTCTAGTCATAGTGTGTGTATATGCACTGGCAGCTTCAAAATTTCAAATAGGTAGCTGAGCCACCAATTCTGTTGGCATCAGTTAAGTCCAACATGCGAATTATCCAATACGACCGTGACCATTTAAAATTATGATAAATATATTCTGTTAGATTTCAAACTTAAAATTAGATTTCAAAAATATGACTGAGATATTTTGTTAGATTTTAAAATTAAAATTATGATCAATTAAATTCTAACAATTTTTTTTAGGATTCAATTAAATTGCGTATCTCAAAGTGATAAGATCAGACAGTCACGATCATATTGGACAATCAAATTATTCAACGCGCGCTAATCCAATCCCAATTCTATTAGCTTTTGTTTGGTTAGTGACATAAGATATTTCAGGATAGATAATTATTTTAGTATATAAAAAGAATAAGACATTTTGTATTTGGTTGAAATTTTTGTTATTGTAGTGAGAGGCATAACAATGAAAGATTTTTGTTTGATTGGCCATGAATAAATTGTTAGTAAAATATAAATAAAATGTGTAGAATGATTTATAAAATATAAAAAATGAGTGACCCCCTGATTTATAAGAGTTCATGAAAGATGATTTGAGGCCCTTACAAGTGGAATACATTGGGTGAAATAACACAATACAGAAATTTGAAATATTAATATCAACTTATTTCCACCTGTTTCCACATATTTATTATCACATATTCCTTGCGGGCAAACTCAAAAACCAAACATATTTTTGAGTTTATATATTTCTTCATATTCAATTCCTTTAGGTTTCCCCCTCTGTTTACCCAGATAGGGCTTAGGACATATTTAAAGAAAAAATATTGCAGGATATTTTATTTCAAATTAGTATTCAAAATATAGTTTTACGAGAATTTGTCATATGTGGTAATTTATTATATGAGTTTTGTTAACGAGTGCCCTCAGGGCATTGGTTAAATCACATTTATTGCTATCTTTTTAGGCAACCCAATAAATTAATTATGATATGAGTATAAAAAAATGAATAATTTTTTAAAATACCTACACCACCCCTAATAAATTCACCACTTTTTTTTTCTTCCCTCCCACACCCAATTTTTTTCCTTCCATACACAATATTTAAAATGAAATAAAAAGTGTCACAAACATAAATAAGATATTTTCAGAAAAAATGTCCTATTTATGTAAAAAAAAATGTACGTATACCAAACAATTGAACAATATTATTTTTATATAAAATCAAATTTTTTATATACTTTATGAGTAACAAGAAATTACAACGGTCACAAGTAATCGATTAAATAATATATAAAAAAAATTGACTTTATATAAGAAAAATATTGTTCAATTGTTTGGTATATGTACTTTTTTTTTTTACATAAATATGACATTTTTTCTGAAAATATCTTATTTATGCCTATGACATTTTTTATTTTATTTTTAAATATTGTGCATGGGAGACAAAAAATTGGGTGTGGGAGGAAAGAAGAAAAAAATAGTGAATTTATTAGGGGTGTTGTTGGTATTTTAAAAAATCTTTAATTTTTTTATAGTCATATCATAATTAATTTATTAGGTTACCTAAAAAGGTAGCAATAAATATGGTTTAACCAGTGCCCTGAGGGCACTCGTTAACAAAACCCTTTATTATATATACAAACTCATTATTTAAAGGGTTTTTGTTAACGAGTGCCTGAGGGCACTTGTTAACTCATATTTATTATTAATTTTTTAGACAACCCAACAAATCTAATCATGATATTAATAAATAAATTGATTGATTTTTTAAAATAATAACAATACCCTAATAAATTCACCAAAATTCACCAATTTTGGTTTGACCAACTTGATTTTGGATGGGTATGAATATAGTTGGAGAGAGTTTTTGGTGATTTTTACTTAAATTTAAGTTTGAATATATGATTGGAGATACTCTTAGTAACTTAATAAATGAGTATCACACTCTTTTGTAGGAGATATTATTTTACATCAATAGAAAAAATTATTTTTCTTTTATTATTTTCCTTATTTGTTAGCAGTCATATTTTCATTCAATTTATATTTCAAAAGTATTATTATATTCTCAAAATATAATACTACAAAAGAATCAAAATATTATATTCCTAATGAACTTACCATTTACTGTTCCAAATTAATGCAGCAACTTTACATCTTCCCCAACCCCCTCTCCTTCTCTTATATCCAGTTATCTTTAATAACAAAAAATATATATATTTTTTAATTAGGTTGGTCGACCGGCCGAGAAACCTTTTCGTCTGAGTCTCCTGCATCACCTCTTCCATACTTTCGAATCTTTCACACCTGACCAAACACATAACCTCTCTTTTCATCTCTCTCTCTCTCTCTCCCTATATAAATCTTTAGAACCTCACATTATATTTCCATTCATATAGTATCATATATATAACTCCTCATGATACTATTGCAACCAACTTACCACAACACCCAAGCCACCCCTCCCATCCACATATAGGTGACATACCTTCTCTTCCCACAAGAGGTAAAGAAAAAATGAGTCCAGGAAGTTTTGTTTTTCTCATATTAGGTTTCCATGCCTTCTTCGACTGCGGCACCGCCGTCCGATATGATCCACTGATCGCCGGTGTTGCTCCTCCACATGACAAGAGAGGCGGTCACGGTGGCCCGACTGGTCGAATTACAGTGGTGGATGTGAGAGACTTTGGTGCTAAAGGTGATGGATCATGGGATGATACACAGGTACAACACACTTGCCTTTTTAATTTGTTTTTGTTGAGTTTCATACCTAAGCTTTAAAGTCATCATTTAATTTTAATAGGTTTGCATGTCTCTTAGATTCTTGTAAATGACGAAACGGTTTCATTGAAATAAGACACGTGTTATTTAGTTCTGAGATCACACGTGTCAGTCTTTCATTAAAGACTGACTAACACTTATGGAAATCTAAAATATAAAGTTGGATTAATAAGACATCTTTGGGATAGTCTAAATGGATTCCAGATTGATCGAATCCCATCCATGTTGCATTGTGGTTAATTTGAAAAAAATAAAAATAAAAATTTGATGAATGATATGGTGGTCATCAGGCATTCATGAAAGCATGGAAGAAGGCATGTTCATCATCAACTCCTGCTATTTTCACTGTCCCTAAGAACAAGAATTACCTTGTCAAGCCTGTTGTGTTCTCTGGACCCTGTAAATCAAGCATTACAGCCAAGGTTAGTACATTCAAATCCATATAGTTTTTAATTAACTTTGTTGTACATGTTTTTTTTATGTTTTACATATATAATTTTCCAGATATCAGGAACAATTGTAGCTCCCAAGGATCGATCGATCTGGGGCTCAAACAAGTATCATTGGATCCGATTCGATAAGGTCTATAATTTGAAATTCCAAGGTGGTGGAACCTTCAATGGCAATGGCCATGTATGGTGGTCCAACTCATGCAAGATCAACAAATCTCTAGTAAGCATTATTTGCAGTCTTCAAATTTTGAATAGGTAGTTTTAATTTCCATAAACGCATGAGTTACTAACCTCAATTTCATCAAATTTTGATTCATTCACATCGAAATGGAAGCCATGCAAGAAAGCACCAACGGTACATAAAATGAGATCCAGTCAAGGTTAAATTTTGTTAATTTAAAGACTGACGACATCTGATGAGATCAAACCTTGATTGTAGGCCTTGACGTTCTATAAATGCAACAACCTGATAGTGAACGACATTAGAATGATCAACAGCCAACAAATGCACTTACAATTCATGGATTGTGATATTGTCAACGCTTCGAATCTGATCATATCAGCCCCTGGTAACAGCCCCAACACGGATGGCATCCATGTTGCAGGCACCAAGAACATCATCATCTCCAACTCCATCATCCAAACAGGTTAGAAAGAACAAATGATCACCCACGCCAATGTTTTTCTTCTTTCAAACATTATAACATGAATAAATAATGTTTAAATAAAATTTTAAATTGGAATACGTTATGTAGATGACATAAAATTGTTTCAGATCAAAATATATGGGTTTCATACAAACATCCGGAAATATTCTATGTTTGTCACACAAAGGATCCTGAGTGGATCACAACTTTTGTTAGCTAATTATTTGATGTCGTTTTGTTGTTGTTTGTGGTGGTTAAAGGTGATGACTGCATTTCTATAGTGACTGGGTCAAAGAATGTGAGGGCTGAAAACATAAATTGTGGTCCTGGCCATGGAATTAGGTGTGATACATACCTCTGGTTCCTTTATTTTATTTTATTTTATTTGTTGGAAAAACTCAAGATCGTGAGTTGAGAAAAACCTAAATTTTGAACTGATCATGATTTGGTTTTATTTTTGTGGAAACATAACAGCATTGGAAGTCTTGGTGAAAGCAACTCAGAAGCTGAAGTCTCTCATGTAACTGTTGATAATGCGGTATTCACTGAAACTATGAATGGGATTCGCATCAAAACTTGGCAGGTATTTATACATACATATATTTATACATACATATGGAGCACTCACTACTCAATCACTCACACATTCGGTTTGTTTTGCAACTTTGTCTACAACTATATATAATGTGAATGTGATAACATAATATATATTGAATTATCATATTATATGAGATTCTATCATAGTGTACAGAGTAAAAAAAAATTATTTCTTAAATAAATAAAATATGTTGTTGTATCTCGGTATATATTTTATTTCATCCAGCATGTATTTCAATAAAATAGTATATATATATATAATTATGTAAATGTTAAACCCCTTATGCATGAATCATGAATGCATGAATAAGTTGTTTACGTGGAAAGAAAAAAAAACTGTATGTGTGTATCCATGTGTGCTGGATATAACATCAACACTATCAAATTTAAACTTATATATATAAATTATAATTCACCCTATTAATATACACATGCATAACATCTATTTCTCTAACAAATATGCAAAAAATAAGCTAATTAATAAAAGCATCTAAGATCTTAATAACCCCTGTGAGTCCCTCGTAAGTCGTAAAGAGGCATAACGTAGGTAATAAATGTAATGAAAATTCTTAAACGTGATCAATAACTACGCCATTAATTCCGTGGGGCCATCATAAAACATGCACAAAGATCGGTATTATATTTCAAAGATCCTTTTTGTTTTTATTATTTGGACAAGTTTTTAAAAATGATAAAATGCATTTGGATCCCCTGTAATTTTTTAAACATGGAGAAACACTCTTTGAAGTTCCAAAATATGCACTCACATCTGTCGTTAGATTTTTCATTAAAATCGAACAAAAATACAGTTTTACCTTTTTAATTAAATCATTATCTCATTTTTACCCTTTAATTAACTATTGTAAAAGTTAATTCTCATAAAATTTCATTCTTGAAAAGTTAATTAACTATTGTTAGTTGGTTTTTTAGGGATATTTGAAAAATTAATTAAAAGATAAAATAATAATTTTAAAATATTTTTATTCTATCTTAATAAAAGATTTAAGACAGGAGGTGTGCGTGTATGTTTTTAAACTTTAAAAATATTTCCGAGTAAGTTTCAAACTATAAAGAGTCCTAATACATTTTCCCTTTTTAAAAATCATAAGTACCATCACATCAAACGTCATATTAGCACGGGGCCAGTTAGTGGACAGAAATACAAATAAAAGAAGATTAAAAGTGCTAGAAAATTCATGGTTTTTATACCAAAAATACCCTTCTTATTCAGGTTATCGTTTTTTTATTTTTTATTTATGTTTTTTTATTTATGTTAAATAAATGCAAGCTTTACCCTGGTAGATTATTATAGCCTCGTCTACATTCCAGAAGCCGTCCTTCAGCATATACACTGCACTCTACTATCTTATAATGTAGTATAAACAATTTTTCATTTATGAGAAGAAAAAAAATATTTATGGATTATTTAAGAATATACTTCCCTTTTCATAATAATATGTATTTCATTATGCAATTATATACTAACACACTGCATGTATGAAACTAACAGGGCGGCCGTGGGTACGCAAAGAACATAGCATTCCAAAACATCCTCATGAGGAACTCTGATCACCCAATCATCATAGACCAGAACTACTGCGACTCCAACAAACCTTGCCATCAACAGGTTCAATCTTAATCAACTTCAACTTGTTCATACCCACACCAGTTTATATTGTCTCTAACCCTAACCCCATGCACACGTACGAAAAGAAATCGGCGGTGGCCGTGAGCGACGTGACGTACAGGAACATCACGGGGACAAGCTCGGCGAAGTTCGCGCTCAACTTCAACTGCAGCGTGGGAGTCCCGTGTCTGGATGTGAAGTTGCAGGACGTGAATCTGGTTTACACCAAGGGAAAGGCCAAGACTGTTTTCCACAACATCAAGTGGAGTCAGAAGGGGAAAATCTACCCCAACCCCCTCACTCCATGAAAAAAGAAAAGAAAAGAGTGGTGATACACGCAGTCCATTTAGTATGATAATATGTTTTTTTTCATTTTTTTATCAGTAAAAAATTATATTAATGTATTTCGGTATATATTTCATTTTATGTAATAGTATACACGTTAAATAGTGATTGTATAATTTTATAAAAAAAAATGGGATGAACTCTGCAATTATGTCTTATAACTTGTGTTTCTCCTTTTCTTCGAGATTTTTTTTTGGTTTTTATTATAATTTGATGGAATCCAGCGAGGGTTAGCTGAATGTTAATGTTGGCTGGACCGGGCTGCATGATTTTATATATGTAATATTATTACTTATTATATATTGTAATATTCCTTTCTTGTCTTCTCATCGAATATGTTCGTTCATCGTTTCCACCTTCTCTCCCACCAACCTGATCCCCCACCTTCTCTCCCACCATCACCACGCACAAACCTCCCACCATTGCCGCTCATTGTTCTCCAACCATCGTCGTTCACCAATTGGACAGTCAGACTGGCCCGATCTACCACCGCCAGATCTTACCATCTGATCTGTAAAATATACACTGAGTGAATAAGTAGTTACAGATTTATAATAATTCAATACTGAAATAGAATAACCACTTACAGAAACCTACAAACCAATTACAGAATAATACTATAAATGAACAACTACATAAATAAAACTAGGACTTCTCATACATAATTTATATTCACTTGAAAAGTTTCATAGATTTTATCTCTCAGAGAACTTCTAAAACATCCTTTATTTACATACACTCAGAAAAAGTATAAACACTAAACATGAACATAAAAGTGATTGGCAAATTATTTAAAGATGGATCAAGTGGCATTTGAAAACTATTTAAATAACCATCTCCACCTCCTTTGTGTAAGATATTACATGAAATTAGTACACAAAAATCCAATGACGACATATACTGAGTGAATAATAGTTACATATTTATAATAATCAATTACATGAAAAGAATGACAATTTATAGGATATTACAAATCAATTACAAAATAATACTATAATTGAATAATTACAGAAAGGAAATTATGACTTCTTATACACAGTTTATATTTAATTGAAAATGAACTTCTAAACCATCATTTACTAGCATACACTCAGAAAAAGAGTATAAACAATGAATAAAAAAGTAAATAGTGATTGACATTATTTAAAGATGATTCAAGTGGCATTGAAAAACTATTTAAATAATTATTTCCACATCATTTATGTAAGATATATACAGGAAATTAGTACACAGAAATCTAACGACCACATACACTAAGTGAATAAATGATTACAGATTTATAATAACAATTACATAAATAGAATGACCACTTACACTATATTAAAAACCAATTACAGAAAAATACTATAAATGAATAACTAGATAAAGGAAATTAAAACTTCTTATACACGATTTATATTCATTTGAAAAGTTTTATAAATGTCACCTCTCAAAGAACTTCTGAACTAATTGACATACACTCACAAAAGAGTATAAACATTGACCAAGAAAGTAAAGAGTGATTGGTAAATTATTTAAAGATGATTTAAGTGGCATTGAAAAACTATTTAAATAACCATCTCTACCTTCTCTATGTAAAATATATACAAAAAATTAGTAAATATAAATCTAATGACCACATACACTAAGTGAATAAATAGTTACAAATACAAATTTATAATAATCAGTTACATAGATAGAATGACCATTTACATGATATTACAAACCAAATATATAATACTATTATAAATGAACAACTACTTAAAGGAAACTGGGACTTCTTATACACAATTTATATTCACTTGAAAAGTTTCATAGATGCCATCTCTTAAAAAACTTCTAAACTAATTAACATGCACTAAGAAAAATAATATAAACAATGAACAAGAAAATAAAGAGTGATTAACAAATTATTTAAAGATTGTTCAAGTGGCATTGAAAAACTATTTAAATAGCCATCTCCATCTTCTCTGTGTAAGATATATACAGGAAATTAATACATAAAAATCTAATGATCACATACACTGAGTGAATAAATAGTTACAATTTTATAATAATCAATTACATAGACAGAATGACCACTTACAGGATATTATAAATCAAATACAAAATATTACTGTAAATGAACAACTATTGAAAGAAAACTGGAGCTTCTTATACACAATTTATATTCACTTGAAAAAATTTCGTAGATGTCCTTTCTTAAAGACTTCTAAACCACCATTTACTTGATAAACGGATTCAAGTGACACTGAAAGCATGTTAGTTACTTGATAAACACAAAAACCATTAGCATAACAACACTTAAAAATTACAGAAATTTGTAGGTGGCTGATTTGGAGGTGGCTGGAGAGGTGGGACAGAGAAAATGATCATTGGTACAATGGTCGGAGAGGGAGAGATGGAGACTCATGATTGTGGGTGTTGGGTTTCAATAAGAGGGTTTGTACAATGAGAGGGTGAGAGGGTTTTATAGTGTGAGAGAGTTTGCAAATGGGATAGACGCGTCTGTTTCAAAAGAAGCGGTTTTATAATCCAATAACCACCAGAGAACAAGGAGATGTCGATGGAGCGTTTTTTATTTGGAGGTTTTTTCGATTTGGGGGTTTTTTCCATGTGATTTGGGGGAGAAACGGAAGGGAAAGAGAAGAGTGAGAAGGAAATGGCAATTGTGGAAGAAAAATGTGATGTGACTGTGGGAGGGGTAAAAAAACAAGAGGACCAAAAAACAGGGGTAAAAAAAAAATTCCCCCAGGTCCAGGGGCATGGAAAAAATAGGGGGTTCTGTCCAGGGGCATTTGGACAATTTTCCAAGATTTTTTGTGTAGATCATTTTAAATAATAATTTTTGGTATTTTTTATCTTTTTTTTTTTTTTTTGGCTACGATTCCCTTTATCGAATAAAAAAGTCACAAAAAACTATCACTGAACAAAAATGATAGGAGTAGTACTTTTAAAATAGATCCCACCTAAAATTTAACAAAATAATTGATATCATAATTTTAAAATGTATATCACATTCTTTTCCCCGGGCATGGCCTAGCATTTTTGGTGCCACATTCAAAGATTCGGAAACCGAAAAAAGAAACCAAAAAAAAAAAAAAAATTGTAACAATTTGGGTTACTTTATTTTTGTGTCATGAGTCTCCGTTTGGATACCAACATATCTTTATCCATCATAAATTGATGAGGTAGCTATTGGGATAGTATACGTTTTATTGTATTTTTCTCATTCACCATTTATTTCGCTTTTAGTTATAAAATGAGGTGTATACCTAGTAATGTATAAGTTACTCCGATCTCATTAGAATTGTATGTTATCAGAATTTATTTTAGTTTATTCATATATGGCTATTTTAGTGTTGCGTGGAAATCACTGAGAAGAAAAAATAAATTCAACAATGATAAATAAATAAAAAATGAGTAGTTAAAAATTTTAATACATGTAACTTTCGAGTGAGTGTGAACATCTAAAGGATTAGTCCTTGTTTTAAAAGATTTAACATACCTCTAATGAAAATAAATAAATAAAATGTACATGAGGAGCGGTAGTGATGAAATTTTATAAAGGAATATATCTTTTGTAGCACTGGTTAGCTGTTACATATGTTTTGACATATAAATAAAAAAGAAAATAAAGATGTTTTATAATCCCCTGAATTTCGGATACAAAGTATCCGCATTTGGCCCGAAATCCGCCCAACCCAGGCCCAGCCCCCAAACGGGCCTGACCGGGCTCATCGGGCTGGCTCGTAGCCCGTGGCCCTTCCTTTTTTTATTTTTTAAATTACGCTTATGGTATGTCAATAAAGGGTGCTTGGCCACCATCTCTCCATCTACAAATCTCAATCAAAAGCTACCAAAAAAAAAAAGTTTCAATCAAAATAAATTTTTATGATTTTAAAACATTACTGTACAATACAATAAAAAAATACTTAGGCCCGCCGGCCCACCATGACCCTGAAGCCCCCGGCCCATTCAGGCCTGAGCCCGCAGGTGGGCCGCAAGCCTTTGTTCTACCTAGGGAGCCAACTGGTCAGGCCGGCCCGGCCCGGCCCGTCCTGTTGCCTAAATTTCCTTCTTGGGTAGCAATCCATGACAAAAATTTGGGTTATACTAACATTTTTAATAATACTCTTTGGGTTGATGAGAAACCCCATTATTGATTTTTTTTTAATGTTGAAAAAAATCTCAGATGCACAGGATCAACTATAAATCCAATACGAATTATAGTACATCTTAAATACAATCTCAATCCCAGACACTGAAAGAGGCCTCACATATCCAGGTGAACAATATATACATGTCAAGATCCCTGGATAATAAGAAGCTTAAAGAATCAATTCAAATAACTAGTAAACTCACAGATTATAGAATCAAACTAAAGCCTTCTTATTAGATTGAGGAGAAAACAATATACACTGTAAATTTCCTATAACATAAACTATCAATTTTGAGTTACAATTATATCAGTCAATAAATGACCAAAAGGAATATAAGTAGAGATCTACCAGGCCATGATCATCAAGCAACTCAACCAATCTTCTCTGTGTTTGAGTCATCGGATGGCCATATAACAGTCTCCATGAGTCGTTCACGCATTATCGCCAAGTTCTCATTGGAAATCCTTTCGTACATTTTACCATGATCCAGTTTCTGTTCATCAGAGGCAATTTCACAATTTATCATTCATAATAATAATAATAATAAAACTACTTTGGCGCTGTGAATTGATAATTACCTTAATCCATTTACCGTATAGGTGTAGTCGTGTTATCATCACTCTTTCCGCCAACTCTTGTCTCTCCTGCAAGCAATTCATGGATATAATAAGCTTGTGAGAGTGTTCTAAAAGAAAACTCACTACATCTGAATCATTGGTCCAAGTCCTCTCTCTTAACTGATTAGGCCAAACAAAGTTTGGAAGAATCAGTATGAATTAGATGCACATAACACAAATGTATATGGTGTTGGTAGTCATATGTTTTTATATCAATTGTTGCATGTATATTACTGAAGTCCACAATAAACCCGACACCAAAAGATGAATATAACAGGAGAAACATACATTAATATAGTTCAGCACAAACCAACACTTACGGGACATAGAGAATCTACCATGACGCATGTGAGATACAACACTTGTAAGAGAGACAAACACATGCCCAAAGCATAAAAATTTACAAGGTAGAGGAGGTGTCTACCGCGGAGTAAACAAAAAAACGACCCTTATTCCTCGATTCGCAAGGTTGGCCCCGGGGAGGAAACAAAAAACCAACCACTTAACAAACTGTTACAACTAATTTTCGCTACAACAGTTTATAAGATATCAAAGAAGACTTTTCTGGGCAGTTAAGATCAACTCTTAACTATTTGGTCACTGAATGATGGAGCCAGAGCAAACCAAAGGCATTTGAAGTCCAAAGCCAGAACGCCTAATGTACAGTTTCAGAAATTAGAAGAGCTTATCATTACCTTTGCAAGACGACGAATGAAACGGTTTCCATCTTTGGCATCATTCTGCGCGACGTAGCTGTACAACATTGAATGAAGAGTAACCGAGAGGACGATAATTAATGAATATCTTCAATAGTTTATATATCGATGTTCTGTTTAAAGTTCACTCACTTGTAAAGCCACGTGTATGCTGGTGGGTTCATCTCATAGAGCTGGTAAAGAACAGTTCTTACAGCTTTTTGTGTGAAGAAATTAATAACTTGCTGGAAAAACAAGAAAAGTTTCAAGTTAATAACCTCCCAAAGTAATTCATAACCAGGATAGTATATGCTAATGCTAATCTCTCTCATGAAAGAATAAGTAGATTATCTAAAACTAATATGCGTTTTGGAAGAAACAAAAACAAAGCAGGTGTGTTATATATACACCTAAAAAACATTAAAAAAATCCAACTTTTAAAGCAATAAAAGAAGAAATGAAATATATGTAAACTCTGATGCAACAAGAATTTATAGACTCTCTCTGGCAGTGGTATAGTGACTAGTATAATCATGGTATAAAGCTGAACAGTGGAATCTCTCTGTTATTATAAAACCATTATTGATCTTCAAAGAGTGGTTTAGCGAGTCCACCTCATAGATGATTATACTTTATACCATTTTTTCCACCCACTAGTATAGAAAAAATAAGTACTTTTATATAAAATATTAATAATCTCATATCCTCTCTTTTATATTACCACTTGGGGAAAAAATTGGTATTTAAAAAAATGTATATATTATACCAAGATCAATCAGATAAAAGTGAATTATCTAACAAGAATAACTTGTTTTCAAAGATTGCATTCATGACTATTACAATACGATATGTACATCTAGCCAAAAAATTCTTAACCAGCTCCCCCAAGATGCCATAGAGTTCAGGCTGAGCTGCATGCCTGCAGTTCATGGTCATGTTCAAAACAGTACACGAGCCCGATTTCTTATGACAGTACTGAACCTTCTAAAAGCAGCACCAAGAAGAAGGTTTATTTCATTGTAAAGAGGCATATTAGTTCAAAAATCAAACTTATGCAAAATTATCAGGGATTAGTAAAACCTTCGTAAAAAATTTGATTCTGATCCTATTAAGAGGATTCACCTTTCTATCACAAATAAATGCAATGTGTAATAACAGATACATATGTATAATGCATTTCCTAGGAGCCAGTTGCAACTTTTCCAAAAAAAAATTTCACATGGAGTAGTACATTTAATAATGCACATATAACACTGGAAGATCCATATATGTACACATATACATCTATAAGTATGATTTCTACATGAAAAAACATAGACCATTCACCTCATACCATAATCACTGGGCCTATGAAACTTCCTTATTTTTCCTTCCTTCCGGTGTCTGTTTCATAATTCAGGATACATAGAATTGTTATTGCACCATAATCTGTGGTTTGGGATGCCATATAAAAAGAAGTTCAAACATCCTTAATTGGAGGTTTGGACCTATCTGACTACTCATTTTGAATTGTATTAGACAACGTGGGTACTTGCTGATGATAACAAAAATCAGATTGCTTAAATATGCAATTTTAGAACCTTGGATTTTTTTTTCTTTTCTAACATGGAAATCTGCACTGAATAACACACATCACAGGCACTTCTTTCTGCTATAGCTGCTTCCAAACTTTCCCCTTCTTCAACCAAGTATTCTCCTTTACATTTGCTTTATTATTGAATAAAGTGATCCTAAGACTTGGGCATACAATATCTTTAACTGAACCCACAATCTCATTGTGGTCTCATCCTCTAATTATGCTAACAAATCTTTGTTGATCCTACGAGGCTATAACAATTTGACAGTCCTACCTCTATAATGGACATATCAATTTGAAAATAGCTTTTCACTTAAAACAACTTCTTAATTTAACTTTTCAGGAAGTATACTTTTTTGTGCATACTTTTTGTCAAATTCTTGAAAAGCAGTTTTTCATAACTTAAAAAAATATTTTTCGCTTTCTTCAAAAGCTGGGACTCATAGGGGAGTTTGAAAATGATATAGGGTGCGTTTGGTTGCGCGATTACGCAACGTTTGCGATTGCAGAAAGCTGCGTTTACAATCGTGCAACCAAACAGTTTTGCAATCGCAGTTTTAAATCCAGCGATTGCAGGTAAATAGTGTTCAAAAGCTGCGATTTTAAAAAGCTGAGAAAGTGAGCTTCCTGCAGAATCAGTTTTCCAATAGCAGATTCCTGCAGAATCAGTTTTGTAATCGCATAACCAAACGCACCCTTAGAATAAAGTATGATTCTACAAAAGTTGAATATCCAAAAGCTGTCCAAACCTGTTATATCACACTATCTTAATCAAAATTCACTAGAATCAATGCTTATATCAAATCATGGACGCATTTCAAAATGATCCCACACGGATCTAATACACAAAATCTACAATAAAATTAAAAAATCAAAGTTATGGGTCTAATCTCTTCTGGTTTATCAGTAACTTCCACAATAAATTCATCTACAATCAACATCCATACTGTAGTCATAACAAACCCAATGAAGCAAAAAAACAAACAATGAAAAAGCAGAGGAGGAGGTCACAATTACCAGATGCACGTCTTCGAACCCCTCCTCATAGTGACCCCCCAATTCACTGACGACGACAACTCCCCGACCGCGCCTCTGCTTCTTCGACAACCCCCGCAGACGCCACCCGTCCCAAGAAGAGACGAAGGGGCTCCTCAGCTCGACCGAGCCGGACCGTCTCGATCGCTTGGGACCCGAAACACCCCCAAATCTTACACATGAGAAGGACAGGGAGTTCACGCAGAATTGCGGATCGACGGTCGCGATTGAACTGACCATCGATCCAGTCCCGACCATTCTTTCTGTTTCCCAAGTTCAGCAAGAGCGAAAGACACAAACTTTTTGTGATTGTGTTGATGATTGGATCGAAAGGAGTGAAAACCCAATTGGGAAATCGAGAGTCCTTGATGGGTTTTAAAGGATTTGGAGGTTGAACTTTCAGAGATGGAGATTTCGTGTGAAAAACAGTTCTCTCTTCTTCTTCTTCTTCTTCTTCTTCTTGTGATATACGGAATTCTATGAAGACCAAACGTTGTTTTTTGAGGTCGAAATCTCTTCTTCTTTTTTTAATGGAAAAATTTGAAACGCTTCTGTTCGTTGAATGACACGTGGCGGGAATTTATTGGATGTCAACGAGTGAGATTCGATCTGGGAGAGATTCCAGTTATGGTGGACACGTGGCGGTCAGAGGTTCTCCCGGGCATGTGGAGACCGTTGGTCGGAGGTTGGTGAGGGTTCAGGGTGGCTCTATTTGCACGCCCCTACACCCAACATTTTTGGACATCTTTTAATTTTTATGTGTTGCTTCCAAAAGAAACCTTAAAGCGTTGTTTAGGAAACCAAGTTGAGGAGAATTGAAAATAAAATTCAATATAAGTTTTAACCAAGATGGATGTGTGTATCTGTTTAGAGATTAGACAACTATATAACCAATCTTTTTAGGACGGTCACAGATTTGTTGTTCAATCGATCATTTAGGTTTTGTTGTTCAATTGAGCGACAGGGATAGCAGCGGTGAGGATGTTTAGTAGCGCGAGGGGTGAGAGTGATTTCTAAGTTTTTCTGTGAGAGATAAAAAGGGGCGCACAAATGAATTCAGTTAGGGGTTAATATATTTGGGGCTTTTAAATCAGATGATTAAAATATGGGGGCATGCTTTTAAAGGTGGCATATTTAAAGAAAGGGAAATTTTCAAAAATAACCCTAAAAAAAAATAAAATTTCAAATTTGACTCCGAGAGCAAATTATTAGTAAAACTGATCCTGAGTCCGTTTGACCCTGGTCAACGTGGCGCGCTGACTGGGCGTCACGACGGAGACGTGATCTGGTATCACGTCTCCGTCGTGTTGAACCCGCGCGTGCATTAGCGCGCGCGGGTTCAGCATGCACACGGGATGCATGGCCTCCCACGAGGGAGACGTGATCCACGATCACGTCGCCCCCCATGGGAGCCCATGCATGCCGTGTGCATGGGCCTCCCGCACGCGCGCTAACCGGGATCAAACGGAATTTATAATATTATCTTTAAATGTTAAATATGATATGAATTATTATAAATTATTTTTTTATAAATGGTTTTTTTTTCAAATCAAATTTTATATATTATCTGAATATTAACTTTAAAATTTAATTTGATTTTAAAAATTTAAACTTAATTTTAATTTTAAATCAAAGTTAAACCTTATTAAATCAATTTTAATTTTCACTATATGATTTGATTAATTTTATAATAATTTAATTTAATTTTTTTAAAAAAAAATTAATCAAACCCCCGCACGCGCACGCGCAACGCGCGCGTGCGGAGGCCCATGCACACGGCATGCATGGCCTCCCACGGGGGCCGACATGATCGTGGATCACGTCTCCCCCCGTGGGAGGCCATGCATCCCGTGTGCATGCTGAACCCGCGCGCGTCGATGCGCGCGTGGGTCACGTCTCCGTTGTGGCGCCCAGTCAGCGCGCCATGTTGGCGTGCTGACCGGGGTCAAACGGACTCAGGGTCAGTTTTGCTAATAATTTGCTCTCAAGGTCAAATTTGAAATTTTATTTTTTTGGAGGGTTATTTTTGAAAATTTCCCTTAAAGAAATGAGGGGGACAAATAGAACCACCAGAGGGTTTATTAGGTTCAGGCCAAATCACGGTCTTTATGCCAATCTGATTATAGGACGTGTACTGCACACTTTGAATATGTTTGCGGACCCTCTTTAAATGGATATAAAAAATCTAATATTCATTAAAATGTGGTTGATTTGCACACCTCTTAATATATTACAAAACCCACATTCATGTCTTGTGCGATTAAAAAGACAAGGAGAAGACTGAAGACACACGACCGATAAAGAGGAGGGACAAAGGATAGATGATTGGGCAAGAAAGTTTATTCAAAAAGGGGGTTTGCAAAATTAAAAAATTAAAAAATCTTAAATACAAGGGACATGCAAACAAATTCACTCAAATTGAATAGGGGTACAAATGGGAGGGGCATCCAAACATATATGAGGGGTACAAATTGAATTGAAACACATTTTATAGGGCCGACTCGAATTGAAAAAATCTCCATCCGATACTAACTGGCATTATTACAATCAAACACCTCTACATACATTTAAAATATGATCATCTAATACAGTATATAAAATCATTAACTCTAATATGTCAATATATAATTTAATATAAAGAAAACATAAAAAAATACATTCAAATATGCACTTCATTTTTATTTTTTTGGAAAAGATTGTATCATTGCATATTTATATGCTTAAAAAAAAAAAATTTAAGTCGTGTGATTTGTAAAAAATAATAGCAGGAATGATGAGTATAACATTCTTCCCACTTATATGTGTTGTTTTGGGAAAAGATATGTTAAGAACAGCCCCACATGCAATTCAACGTGTGATCACAGTATTCTTTGATATTTTTTTTCAATGTGTAGTTTATGGAATGAGTTATGCAATAAATGATGTCTATGCTATAGTGAATTATATTGAGGCACTTATAGGAAATTTAAAAATTACATGTCTTAAGTTAGCTAGGTTTACCAAGGACTATATTCCTCATCGAAATTGTAGTCACTACCCGATGTGGGACCCGACCCAAGTTGCAAGCTATCACTTAAGGAAAATTTTGTCTTGGAGCGACGCATTTTCTAAAGACGATAGATTCATACGGTCATTTTTATAGTATCATGTGAAGTCTTTTATCTGTCGAATATGGTATGTATCTTTTCAACCAAAACATATAATTTTTCACTCCACACATGGAGTTGTATGTAAGACTATTGAAAAATGTTGGAGACAATCAACATTGCAGTCACTTTTGTGACTCCAATATGCTTTGAATTTTTTAAGATATATAATTGTCTAACAATCCAAAGTATATGTTTTTTTATATAAAATATATATATATGTATGCATATATATATTTGTAAAATATATATTTGTATTTTTTTTAATTTAACATATACAGGGTGAGGAAAAGGTGAACACTACCGGAATGATTATAAGTGTTAACACTCTTTTTTTTTTTGTTTTTTTGTTTTTGTTGAAAAAGACCTAAATATGACAATCATGAGTTATTTAGTTACTAAGCTGACATAAATCAGTAATTATAGGTGTAGGAGGCGAATTTAACTGATGAGCCCACAAGCCAAACCATGAGTTTGGGCCCATTGGGCAACATCAGGATGGGGCACCACTACCCACAAAGTGTATGAGTCTGACAAGCCCAGATGTGAGCGAATGAGAAAAACAAAGGAGAGTCAGGACGGGCAGAACATATGCCCGAGTACAGCTCAACACGGGTAAGACTGTCCGATCAGAGTGCTGAAGCTTTAATTCGCGTAACCACGAGGGCGGTCAAGATTGTGGCAGCTCACCTCGTTCAAAGGGCACAACGGTGTTCATGATTGAACGGCAGGGCGGACATGAACCCCTTCACTAAGAGCAAGACGGTTATCAAAGGGAATATTCTCTGACACCTTAAAGGATAGTGCGTCAGGGAAACCGTTATAGGCAAATGATGATCCCTAGGCGCCACGTGTCCCGAATCGGTAGGCCATACAGGGAGTATCATATTACGTTATGGACACCCCCCAAGGTCCCAATCGGCACGCCCCAATCCAGTATAAAAAGGAGGCTACCCCGCCCTCCTAAGGTACGCGGAATACACTCCACTCTCTCTCTCTTTCTCTCCCTCTTTGGGTCGAAGGTTCTTCTAACAAGGAAAAAAGGAGGATCACTGACTTGAGCGTCGGAGGGGCGTTAGCCGGCACCACACTGGTGTGAGTTGTAGATACCTGAAGACCGAAGCCAACGAGGAGCTGTCCGACTTGCGAACAGCGAGGAGGATCTGAATGGCTAACCGGATCAGCGAAGTCGGAAGCTCAGGCCCACACCATCTCTCCGAAACCAACTCAAAAGCCCGAATCAACCAGGATCCGACCCAGGAGGACGAACAAGAAAATTCGCCCACCACAATAGGATTAGCAAGGCATAATTAGAACTCAAAATAACATTAGCAAGGCACTACTCCCGATTGTTGGCATGTTTTGCAATACATACAAATACTATATAAAACACACGAATCAAGCAAAGTACATGACATTCTGAAAGGGAAAAAATATCAAATCAATTGTGGTACTTGTCTGTGAATAGAAGATATCAATGACATTGGGAAAAAAACAACACAGCGGTCAAAGCACATTTAAAAAAAAGGGAAAAATCCATATGACCCCCCTAAACCGCTTAAAATCCATATAAATCTATGACTTTTTCTAAAGTCTATATAACCCCTTGAAAACATTCATGTAAATCCAAATAATCCCTTAAATTAAATTTTCATTGACAGATGAAACTATTCAGCGAATATTCTCAAACACATAGGATCCCATTCCAAAACATTGAGTAACATGGAGTACTTTTGGACACATGGAATTCCTTAGGGAGTTAATTGCAATAAGCCCAAAAAACACCATAATCAATCAAAGGGTCCATGTATTAATCACCATATAATATTTTTAAGTCCCTGAAAATTTTTAAATTTTTTTTAGATCCCTGAGACGTCGAAAAAAAAAATTTAGGTCCCTTCAGCCGGAAATTGTTCAAAAATACAAAAAATGTTTTCGCTCAATTATGTGAATGTTAACAATAAGTGTTAACAGTGTATCAGAGATACTTAACAATTAACTTGAGAATGTTTACAGTATACTAAAATAATTGGATAGAGTGCATTTTATGCGAATGTTAACAATGTGCTGATGAGTGTTAACAATGCACTATGGAATGTTAACAGTATACTAAAACAATTGGGTGGAGGGTATTTTCATTATTTTTTAACAATATCTGACTGGAGGGACTTAAAAATAATATTTCACCGTCTTAAAAATCTATAAAAAAATTTAAAATTCTTTCAAAGATTTAAAAATAATAGACAAGTGAGCACACGACACTAATTAATTTCCCCAATAAATAACTAAAAACAAATATAAAAAACACAAACAAAAACACAAGCAAGAGTGAGTGAGAGCCACTTCCCCTTCACAGAGCCCAAACAAAAGGGGGCAAAAAAAAAAAAAAACCATGCTGCCATTCATGCCAGTGATGCTATCTAAACTCATGGAAGGCGAACCGCCGTCACAGCCGGCGGCGCCGCCAGACTCGCACTCCACGTGGAGCTCGATAGAGACGCTGATGGTGGTGGTGGCGGCGATCACGATCCTCGGAGCCCTGGCGGGGATGCTCGCGCGCGCTTGCGGGGGGCGGCGGATGGTCGACAGCGGCGGCTACGACGACGCGGAGGGGTGGGTGGAGAGGGCCTGTAAGAGCTGCATTGACGGCGGGGTTGCGGCAGTGGCGCCGCCGCAAGTGGAGGTGAAGGGGACGGCGGCGGATGGTGTTGGGGAGGTGAAGAAGTGAGGGGAGGGGAGTTTGGGTTTGGTATCTGTGAATGGAATGTATGGTGTGGGTTGTATTTTGTGTCGAGTTTTTTTTTTTTTTTTGACTTTGGTTAAGGATTGATGATTGTGATGATATGGTGAATGTTGTTTCTATTGATTTACTACAATGTTGATGAATATTGCAAACACATTGATTTTTGGAGAAGTGATGATCAATGTAGATAGAGCTCTGAGCTCATGGGGAATGAAGTTGCAGCTAGGGTAGCTTTATGGATTATGCTGGATTTTTTTATTTAAATTGTGTTTGAATGTGAAATTGAAATTTTAAAATTGTGTTTGAAACTCACTTTTAAAAATATTATTTTATTAGTTTTTTAACCGTAAAATATTTTGAAATAAAAAAGAAAATAATGATTTGAAAAACTAAATGTTGAAAATGTGTGTAGATCGAAGTTTGAGAATTTTTAATTTTTCATACGCATAATCTATTTAAACTCGTATTCAAACAGAGCTGTAGTTAGAGTGTTGTTATACAGTTTTTTTTTTAACCTAAATCTAATCCTATATGCATCGATTGAAAATCATCAGAGCATATACTTAAATTAACGAGGTATATGCTTCGATATAAATTTTTCACATTTTCTATAAATGCATTTATGCAATTTCATTAGAGTATATGTTTCATTTTTTTTTATAAAAACACACATCATTAGATGAGGTATACAATTTTTAAAAAATTCAAAACACGTGTAGACCTAGAAAAAAAGTTGTACATAACATTATCCATTTAGCTAATATCACGTGTCAGTTCCTTATTAAATTTAGCATTGACTACATTCCATATCTATATAGAGGAGTGGTGGGGAGTAAATCCTCTAGGGTAGTGTTTAGAGTTCAATGTTTGTTTTGATTCGTGATGGGACGGATCTAACAATGGAAAAACTGGAAAAACTAAAGAAACGCTATCATAGATCCAAACGTTCTGTGTCTACACCGCCCCCACACCATTTAAAATATAGCATGATGCCTCATTTCCAGCGTTTTCAAATGCCCACAAAATAATGTTTTTCCATCATAGGGTTTGAACAACTGAATTTCTGAAACACGGATGTCCCTACTCCTCACCACAGATCCAAATAAATTTTCAGACATGTTCCTATAACTGACCCTATTTTGCTTTAGGGATAAGAGATTGGATTTATAAGGAAAGAATATGCTTAATCCTAGAATTACAAATTTATTTTGGCCTCGTTTATAAGAATATGAAGTGGATTTTGCATTGAGGAATTACTATTTAGATAATTGGTTTTAAATGGATGTTTTTTTTTTTTGCTTGGTGTTTTTCACAATTCAGTTGTTGATTTTCTGATTCTTGATAGTTGGGCATTCAATTTCAAAATCTAACTGCATATCTATTCTCCTGGTACTGGCATTGGCCTACCTATAAATTTTCGTCGCATTCTGACGTTTTTGGAATTATGCAGTTTTGATTGGTATTTGGATTTGGTTTTGTTAAAATTCAAGATGAAAAGTTAAAAATCCGATTTTATTATGAGATATTCAGTTTTGAGATAGCTTCCATATAGAAGTGGAATTGGAACAACTGGATTCGTATATTAAAAGTTATGGGTATTTTTCCGAGTATACCCCGAAGTTGAGAAATCCAGGCAGCAGCCCTGTAAGATGTTTAGCCTAGATTTCGGAATAGCTGGAGAGGTTATTTGATCTGGGTGTAAACATGAAAGCTGTAGATAATCTTCTTAGCTTTCCAATGCCACTGGAATCACGCAATTCCGAGCTGTATTGAGGAAGTTATGGTCGTTTAAGTGAAGGTTGCGCAGAGGTTTTAAGTCCGAGGATGACTTGGTCATTTACTCGACCTTTGCTTATTTAACCCCCCAAATATGCACGACTTCAGCCTCTGTTTGGGCTCTTTTTGAGCTGTTGCAGCCCCTCCTCTTGTGTGTGTTTTGGGTGGAGAAAGTGGAGGTGATGGAGATGAAGGAGCACACAAAGGAGTCCAAGAAGGTATGTTTGGATGGTGGTTGTTGGTTGTTGTTGTTGATTCTTCCTTTCTCCATCTCTCTCAAGCTCCCTCACATGGTCCAGCCCTTTGTGGGGGTCTGCCCACCAAGTGTTTGTGGAATTGCCTAAGTGAGGGAGAAGATGAAGGAGTGTTTGGAAGGGGTTGTGCTTGAAGAAGAAGTTGATCAAGGTGAGATGTGTGTGATGTATTAATGGTTTCTCCTTCCTCTCCTCCTCCTCTAGCTGATCCCCTGTTTTGTCCTCCCCTTTTGGTCCAGCCAAGTAGAAGGTGTGCTGTGAAGGAGATGGTGGTGATGGTGGGTGTGTGTGTGGTGTCATTGTGAGCCCAACACCTTCCCTTCTCCTCCCCATCTTTTGGTAATTCTCTACCCCTACTTTTATGCTTGCTAGGATGTTGTAGAGGGCATGCATGAGAGTGTTGTTATGAGTAATTGATGCTGCACATAGGATGGTTGTGTTAATGTATGAATGGGGTGGCTTTGTGTTGTAAGACAGATTTTCTGTCTCCTCAAGATTCTTGTGTTTGGGGTATTTAGAGGCATATTTTGAGACTTATGTCTTCATTTCATATGATCATCTATGTGTCTACATGTTACATATGAAATTTGGTGTCGTTTGGTTACCTGTATTGAAAGTTATAGCCTAATGTTCATGGCCTGTCCAGATTCGCGTAGAAATAGACCTGTTTCTGAAAATAATTTATTTCGGGTATTTCAAGATTAAATCAGGATTTGATGTCTTCACGGATTATGATCCTAACATATCAGAGTATGCACATGATTTATTTCAGAATTTTTGGATGTGTATTCTATGCCGTGGAGACCAATGTTTGGGGCTGATTGCTGTAGATGGACTAGTCTTGTATAAATATGTGTCAAAGAGCTATTATGCATGGTGTGGACAATATCAGGAGTTGTTGTCTTCATGAAATAGGCTTATATATAGGTGCCAAGAAACTTCATGTTTGATTTGATAATCATTGGTTGTGTTTTGCAGCTTTCGTTGGCGGAACTCGCAATGAATGGGTTTTTGGTGAGTGGTTCGATCCACCCCTTTTGGGAAGCGCTCGATGCATGTGATTGTGCGTCGCGTACCCATGGGGTTCTATAGCTATACTCATTATTGATTTTCAAATAATATTGCTATTATCACTTTGTAGCTTTTATATATATAGCATGGAATGTTGGGTATGTTATACTAAAGGTGTCCTTTCGTAGTATTGCCTTCGTATTGGTAGATGCTTAGTGTGGTTAATTCTTGAATGCTAGGTTCCTTGGACATGTGGTCTATGCACTCTTGTTGTGATAGGAACTCTCATGTGATAATTGTGTGTATGTTTAATTGTGTGGACATGTATATCTATGATCTATTGTTTATCAGGAGCATACTTGTTTTAGTGGGCAAATATAGTAGCTATCTTGCCTGCATCCAAGTGATGCAACTCTATGGGAATTCATGAGAATTCATCGTTGTATTGATGTTTGTTATCTGATAGCTATGATGATAGAATGTCAGGCCTATCTGTGTTAGACGCGTGTATGACAGCCCTTAGGATCATGTCCTATCCTGATTGAGTGCAAGGACTTATTTCCCACGTCGAGAGATGCATCCGTGTGGGAATTCATAAGAATTCATTAGCAATGGTATTAGTTAGATGATAGTAGTTGATCCAGGAGGATCGTCATGCGAGCATGGAGTACCCCCTCCCTATATCATCGTGCGTCGAAGCTACCCAGCGTTGGAGCTACCCTGCGTGGTGCCACCGTGCCACCGGAAGGCCGTCAGGGAGAGGGCTACCTGGGAGAGGGCTACCGGATGATATCGCGAGCGTGGAGTACTGTTTCCCTACATCGTCGTGCGTAGAAGCTACTCGGTGTTTGTTACCCGATAGCTATGAAAATGGTATGTTAGGCCTACCTGTGTTAGGCGTGTGCATGACCCGCCTTCAGGATCATGTCTTGTCATAATTGAGTGCGAGTGTTTAGCTTCTTTCCCCTGCATCCAAGTGATGCATCTGTGCGGGAATTCAAGAGAATTCTGTATATCAATTGGTAATTGCTAGATGATAGTAGTTGATTCGGGAGGATCGTCTTGCGAGCATGGTGTACCCCCTCCATATATCATCGTGCGTCGAAGCTACCCAGCGTTGGAGCTACCCTGCGTGGTGCCACCGTGCCACCGGAAGGCCGCCAGGGAGAGGGCTACCTGGGAGAGGGCTACCGGATGATATTACGAGCGTGGAGTACTGTTTCTCTATATCATCGTGCGTCGAAGCTACCCAGCGTTGGAGCTACCCTGCGTGGTGTCACCGTGCCATCGAAAAGCCGCCAGGGAGAGGGCTACCTGGGAGAGGGCTACCGGATGATATTGCGAGAGTGGAGTACTGTTTCTCTACATCATCGTGCGTAGAGGCTATTCGGTGTTTGTTACTTGATAGCTATGACAATAGTATGTTAGGCCTACCTGTGTTAAGCGTGTGTGGATCGTATTGCGAGCACGAAATGCTTCCTCCACATATCATCGTGCGTCGAAGCTACCCAGCGTTGGAGCTACCCTGCGTGGTGCCACCGTGCCATCGGAAGGCCGCTAGGGAGAGGGCTACCTGGGAGAGGGCTACCGGATGATATTGCGAGCGTGGAGTACTGTTTCTCTACATCATCGTGCGTAGAGGCTATTCGGTGTTTGTTACTTGATAGCTATGACAATAGTATGTTAGGCCTACCTGTGTTAAGCGTGTGTGGATCGTATTGCGAGCACGAAGTGCTTCCTCCACATATCATCGTGTGTCGAAGCTACCCAGCGTTGGAGCTACCCTGCATGGTGCCGCCGTGCCATCGGAAGGCCGCCAGGGAGAGGGCTACCGGATGATATTGTGAACGTGGAGTACTGTTTCCCTACATCATCGTGCGTCGAAGCTACCCGGGGTTGAGTCTGTCCTGCATTGTGCCATAATATCGTTAGGAATGCCCAGAGTATGATATGACTATCATACGAGACTTAAAGTACCGACCACGGGTGATGCCGTATCGTCGGGAATGCTCAAAGTATGACGTCACTAACATACGAGGCTTGAGTACCGACCATGGGTGAATCCATATCGTGGGGAATGCCCAGAGTATGATGCCACCATCGTACGAGGCTTGAGTACTGACCATGGATGGCTCTTAGGATGAGGATTACCCGGGAGAGGGCTACCAGATGATGCGAGGGATTGATATGTATTTATCTAGATGTGGAGAATCTTTGTAGCTTGGTATTAGTTTCTGTTACAACTCGTTAGTGTTAATGGATTAGTTGTTTCCCAAAAGTCCCAACAGTTTTTTCCCCTTCGGGGTGAGGGTGAGGGTGATGTGTGGTCACGACTCTACGTGACATTTATATATGTCGGTGTTCTCCCTTCCATATCTTTCCTTGAAAGGAAAATATGTTAGTGTTATATTATTATTCTTGAATTGGATTCTTGCCACTCACTGAGCTTGTAGTTCACCCCTCGTGTGTTGTTTTCCGCCAGGGATAGTGGGGCGTGGAGGTGGAGCATCCCTCTAGCGTAGTTCGCGCGTGGCGTGTCTCAGCTTTCGGTTGGCAAGTGTGGGGCTATCAGCAATCCTATTTTTTTTTTGTGTATGTATTAATAATTGTGCGTGTCGCACATATTGTTGTATTTGGACTAGACTTGAGCTCTCACAGGACGGTAATTGTGTATTCGAGTCTGTAATAATATTTTTGATTTACAGACTTAATTGTATATTATACTTCCGCATCATTTCTTTTTATTGGCTACCACTTCCCTGTAGCCTTGTTATCTTATTTGATCCTTTTGATTATTGTTCGATTGGTAACGCTTCGGGGACGGTCGTCTCGGGGCGTAACAACTATTTAGATAATTGGTTTTAAATGGATGTTTTTTTTTTTTTTGCTTGGTGTTTTTCACAATTCAGTTGTTGATTTTCTGATTTTGATGTTGTAGAAGAGAGTGAAACTTTTTATAAAAAAATTAGATTAATGTATCATTAGAATCAATTATCTTAATAAATTTATAGCATAAATTATTCTTAAAAATGGTCCTAAATTATATATATATATTAGAGGGACCTCATGTGGCTGACATTACTGTCAGGTTAGGAAGGCTACCTCCGCTTCTTCGTTCCGTCGGTCCCATATAAAATTCTTTTAAATTTTTGTCAACAAACATGTGAGTAAGTCAATGTCAAGATTCAAACATAAGATTTACTTTTAACACATGTAAATTTTGAACCGTTATGTTATGGCCACTGTTATAGAATAGTTACGTCTTCATACATTAAAAAAGACCCTGAGCATCATTATATATAAATAAATAACTAAAGAAGTTAGTAATGATATTTTTTTGAAATATAAATAATGAAAACAGAGGGTTACTGTGAAGAGGCCACGGCTTGTATCAAATCAAAGAAAGGCGTCGTTTGGAAGAAAAAAACGTCTATGTATAAATAAAATTCATATCTGGAGGTGTTTAGTCATATTTTATTCTACATTTTGAGTAGCGAAAAAAAAATATTTTAGAATACATAATTATTTCAATTTAAGATCTATTTGAATATGAGTTTAGGTAAATTCTGCATTTAAAAAATTAAAAATTCTTAAACTAATTTCAGCGTTTAGCTTTTCAAACACCATTTTTCCTTTTTATGCCAAAACATCTTGTAGTTCAAAATATAATAAAACAAAGTTTTTCTAAATCTGAATTTCAAACACAAGATTTTAAAAATCTTAACTTTTTAATCTCACATCTAAACGCAGCCTAAATAAAAAATAAATTATTTTTTTAAGTTAATAAATCATTTTTAATTTAGTTGTATTTTAAGATATTCTCGTTAAAAATGTAATTTTTTTTTTGTTATTTGATTCATGGTAGATAAGTTATGGATAAAAGATAAATGACATATAAATAACAAATTTTAAATGATACAAAAATGATTTGAATTGTGATCCTTAATTGAATATGTGATTTGATATGCATACCTCCAATAGAATAGATTGGATAAAATAACACAATTCTAAAAAATACCTAGAATGTCAATATTATATTATTCTCACATATTCTGACATAGTTTTGCTAACATATTACTTACAAACAAATAAGTTTTTATAATTTTTTATTTATTTAACGCACTTTGTGTATGGATTTTAAATAGTATTTATCTAATAATAAAATCGATTAACCTTCTATTTTCAAAATCAGGATAACTTATTCTCGAATTATTCAATCCTCCACCACCAATACCCACATCAACAAAATATCAAAACCATGGGCAAATACGTAACTTTCATAGGTGGCATTTTCGTATTTTCCGCATCTCATTTTATCATCCTCTCACTCTCCTCTCAATCTTATTCGCCGCCCAAAGAATTTTCCGACCGTTGCCACTTCGATTGGGCTCTTGTAAACAAAAACCCTAATTTATCATCTAATGATCTTCTTCATGTTCACTTTATTTGTTTATTTATTTGATTTTCTTTTCTTTCCATTTGTTAATGAATATTATCTATTGTTCTTGTACCCAAGTTTTCATTATGATTTTTTGTTTTTCAAAAAATGGGTGTAGTTTGTTTGATTGTTGATTTATAAAAGTACCCATTTTGAAAATGTGTATTTCATTGTGGTACAATCCAATTCTTTATTGGGAGATTTTGATATTGTGCTTCAAAGGAAGGGTTTCAATAATCATGAGAAGCTGGGAACCATGAAATTTGATTTGCCTCGTCGGAACTCCAAATGGGTGTTGAGTTGTCACTTTTGAATAAAAAAAAAATTTTGCATTTATGTGTTCAGTGATTTAAGCTTGAATAGTTTCTCTATGATGAATTATTTGGCCTTTTCTTGAGATTTGAGTGTCTTTCTTTTGTTATAAGTATGTTATACTCTTTGATAAGGTTGTTTGTTTCTTCTTTTAACAGGTTTTATGGGGAAATTTGGATGGTCTGGTTAAGGTTGTTATGATGAAATCTATTTCGTTGGCTCCATTTCACTGTGGGTACCTGCAAAATCACAATAGGTTGGCATTTAATGCGTTACATGGCCGTTCAAATCGGTTCAGACGATTGTATTCGCATTTGAAGGACCATCCAGAAGTTGCTGGGAAAGATACTATAATCCGTGGAAAATATTTTCCTCCTTGGTTTAGGTAATTATGCATAATATTTGTGTATGTGTGTTAATTGATATTTGTGTTTTTGCTTGTATCTGATTTTTTTATTTTTTTGAAAACAAGGTATACATTGCTTGTATCTAATGTTGAGGACGTTCTCTTTCTCCAGTGTTGCTCCAATGATGGATTGGACAGATAATCATTACAGGACTCTAGCTTGCCTTATAACAAGGCATGCTTGGCTATACACTGAAATGGTTGTTGCAGAGACTATTGTTCATCAGAAGGACAATTTGGTAAGCACTGAATGTTTAATTTTAATAAATATGCTTGGCTTCAATTATTTATTGAGTTGGGCTCTTTCTATATATGTTTGAGTTGGGTGATATAGTTTTGAACCTTTTAAGCATCACTCTTTAAGATTTTTATTGTCCTTTAGCGTACTTGTGCAAATGTTTTTCAATCATAATATTAGAATTGTGGGATTCAGGGTTTTAAGCCATCATTGATATTTTGATTTATTTCCCATTAAAATTTTCCAGGACAGATTCTTGGCATTCTCTCAAGAGCAGCACCCAATTGTCCTTCAGATTGGTGGGAGTAATCTGGAGAACTTGGCGAAAGCAACTGAACTTGCAAATATTTACGGTTACGATGAAATTAATCTGAAGTTCATATCAAGCTCTTCCCTTTCTTTATATTTGATGTTTATATGTATATAGCACAATAATACCGAAACACATACATAAGAAAAACACAAAGAAAAACACATGTTGCATAATTGTGTATACTGTATAGGTATCTGCATTAACCCACCAGCCCAATATCACCACTCTGACCCCTAAATGCAATGTAGAATATATAATATGCATTAATCTTCCTCTACAGTCGGTTGACCATGGAGGGGTTTGGATTATCTAGGCAAGGGGATTGCAATGTCATACTATGTTTTAAGTATATGGAGTTGTAAACATGTTTTAAAACATCTACATCTTATCTACTTTTTAAGAAAACAATATAGTATCTTTGTGCACATCATTGTATGCTTGTCTTAGACACATATGACTCTCCTTCTTTAAGTTTCACAGTGGCCACAAATGGTGGTTTGACTGGCACAGATGACGTAAGTTATTTTTTACTTTTTGAAATAATATAAAAGCTTAATAAAGTAGTGAATTTAAAATTACATACATGTGAAATTGTGGAGATGAATTCAAGACATCAAATAATTGGTGTTATATTATAGAGGTGCTTTTAATGATCAGTGATTGATGGAGGCGTGTTAATAGTTGGTTCTATACTTCTATATTATAGAGGTCAAATAATTTTCTGGCTAATACCAGTAGTGAAATTCAAAATATTGATGTATATGCGTGCACATGCATGCATGTTTGTAGGGTTTTAATAAATGCTAAATTATATGGTTCACATATGCTTATGATTGGACATGCTCATGATGTATACTTTACAATTTTATTTTTTACTTTTTCCCTTCCTTTTTCTTCTTCATTTATTTCATGTTCTTTATATTATATGGTTTGGACTCCTAAACATTAGCAAATATAGAAAATAATATTTTGGAGGAAAATGCAACATATGTTAGGAGGATTGCAAAGTGCCTAAAAGATAGGATGGGGCAAAAAAATGACATTTTGACATGGCCAATAACATACTGATTCCCAATCATATAATTGCTTGATACTACTGTTAAATTGGTTTCATTATTATGTTTCTCCAATTGTAATTTGAAATGCAGTTTTTTTACCAAAAAAATTGGAAGTTGTTTTTTTTTTTTGTTACGCGAGCAGTGGAATTTGAATTCAAGACTTCATAGTTGCAAATTCTCTTGTCAACCTTTGTGCTATGGGTACAGGCCTCCCTGTAAAATTCTGATTCATTTTGCCATGTAACAGTTGTGGATGTCCTAGTGGAAAGGTAGCTGGCCATGGATGCTTTGGAGTTCAACTTATGCTCAGTCCAAAGGTCTAGCAATTATATATAAACATATGACTTGAATAAGCATGTGGCATAATCTCCTTCATAAAGTATTTTATATATCTATATGACTTAAAAGTTGTTTCTGCAAGGAAAGTTTGTTGGTGATTCTATGAGAGCAATAGCAGCAAATTCTGACGTTCCTGTCAGTGTGAAGTGCCGAATAGGAGTGGATGATCACGATTCGTATAATGAACTTTGTGAGTCTTTTTTTTTATTATCAGGTCTCCTGTATTTTTTCCAGAGTTGATTTTTACAGGGTCACATTAATGGTCTAAAAGTCATTATTGGAAAGTCAAGTATGTTCTTCACACAGTAGATAGCTTCAAATGACATATCCTGATCAATATGTGATTTTAGTAGAAACATAGCATTTATGCAAATCCATCATCTTTAGGTACTGATTTTCCTTCAAAAGGATAATGGCTTTAGTAATGGATCTTGGTGAACATCTAAAGCAAGGCATAGGATGGAAATTTATTGTGTATTTTTCCTCTGAAGATCCTCATTATCATAATGGCGTGCTAGCAATAGGAAAGCATTCTCAATTATATTATTCCTTTCACTTTCAGGTGATTTTATCTATACAGTTTCTTCTCGTTCCCCAACTAGGCATTTTATAATACATTCACGAAAGGCACTGTTGAATGGCATCAGCCCTGCCGAAAACCGCAAAATTCCTCCTCTGAAGTACGTTCATGTTGCAATAATGCTTTTCATCTCTGTATGTTGCCAAATAATTGCTTTGAATTTCAACAAACCAGTAGTCAATCATTGGCGTACATAACCAGTAGGACGATTGAATTGTATAACAATGTCACTTTTCTGATCTTATTTCAAATCTTTTAGTCATCTTTCTCTTGTAGTTTAGTTATTTGGTGTATTTCTATTTTGCTTATCCTTGGATTGGGTTTTCCAACTGATATGTTTGCATGCCATCTATTGGTGATCTTTATGCACTTTGGGGAAATGACATATTTTTTTTTCCTTCCAATGTTTGACTGTGATATATCTTTATCACAATCAAATAACAAATAACTTTTTGTGTTTTTGGATGGTGAACCTTTTTTTTTTAAATATGTTGATGATGTCTTATATTTGTATTTGCAGGTATGAGTACTACTTTGCTCTATTGCGTGACTTTCCTGAATTACAGTTCACAATAAATGGAGGTATTAACTGCATCAATGAGGTAAGCTCTTTGTCCTTTGAATGTTAATTTGATACAATGTCAGCAGAAGGAAGGATAACTTTGAAATGCATTCAAAGTGCAGTTAGCAATATTTATCACTTCTTCAATTAGAATTTTGGAAGAATTTTGGTTATTGTGCTTTCTTTCTTTACGCCTCATCATACTTCTGGCATCATGTTATTAAAATGTTACCTATATGATGAGCATCAAATTTTTTTTTCCATTTTAGATTGATATTTAAAAAACTTTATGAACACTCCACTGTCATAATGCCATAAAATTTAATTTGCTTCAGTAAGAGCATATAAGCATTCTCGTTATAACATGAATGTGGGAATTTTTTCTTTCTTTTTCTTTTTATTTTTGGAATTTGGAAGTACACCACTTGTAATTAATTGAAACAGAGGTAGAACTCCAAAACAGGAGAGAGACATACCTTACTGACTTGGAAAATCCAGCAGATGATGTATCTCCCAAAACAACCCAAAAGGGAAACACTCAACACCCTTTCAGATATAAAACCTCTCCATAAATTAGGCAATAAGCCAGCCACTCTCCCACCGAAGGGACATTGAATCAGCCCCCGAGATAATTTTCCCCTAATCATTTATGTTATATGTTATTCCATTCCAAGCATATTTAACAGAAACTGGCCTCCTCTTTGAGGTTTTTCGTAATTCCTCGGGAACCAAAAAAACCTAAAAACCACGAGGAACAAACTGAATGAATTGGCCTTCTTGCTTCCGTTCCCCCTTCTTCTCCCACATCTGTTATGAGCTTTTATAGATGCGTCTCTTCCCTCATGCCAAATCAATTGTTCTCCAAAATTTCTCTATTAAAAACACACTTGAACAGATCCCTGCTCTTCTTATCATAGCAATGCAGAAAAAGCACATTCCTGTCATGTGCCTATGCCTATTCGCCTTGGCAATGTTCTTATTAATGGAGAGAAGCTTGAGACTTTATAGTTCAAAACTTTGGAAATAATTCGAGCAAGTGTTTCATTGCTGTCAGTGAATTTCCATAGAGTTGAATATGCTCATTCTGCTCAGGTAAAACTAAAGCATGCATAGGTGAAATATAACAAGAAGTAGACACCTCAAGGGCTATATGTTTCAATTTTGTTTGTCTGGCATAGATTGTGACTCGAGTAGATTAGTTTTATTTTGAATGCTAACAACAGCTGTAACTTTGCTTCCTCTAATCCTATTGAACAGGTTATGGTGAAATTTGATTTTAATGTAACCCAGCCGTCTCTAAATTATCTTCTCCAGATGAATTTTACAGATACCTCATTAAAATAGCATTTTGCATCTTCTGTAAACTTTTTCCTGTGTCTTTTGTAGGTTGATGCAGCACGAAGACAGGGAGCCCATGGGGTGATGACTGGGCGTGCTGCATACAACAGGTGGAAGAGCTTGTTATATTACTTATTGCCATTGTTTCACACTTAAATTAGTTGTTGAATTATATTTTGAAGTTTTGGATCACTTTATAGTGGCCACATGTCCAATTTGCCTGATAAAGAATTAGAATTTCTTTTATTTAAAATCTTGTATATTTATAATATTTCATTTGTCGTATCATGCATACGTCCACCGATCTACCTTTTGGTTGTATTGCCAGATCAATGGTTCTGCTTCCATTCATGAATCATTAAAATCATGTCCAATAAGTTTGGGTCAGTTATGGTTATCCCCTTGTGGTATCACAGTCCAAGGTATATCATCTAGAAATTGTCTCACTACATGAAATGAGTATGTAAGACTCATTGGTTGTTGTCAATTAATTTCTAAATGCAAAAAATGAAAAAATAAGCAATTGTCGTGTCTGACATTCTGCGCCCACATCCAAAATTGACACTACCATCATTTTTTTGAAGGTTCTGTTCCCTTTTGGGTGCTGCCAAGGAAATGCATTACTTGTCATTGTTACATATGATGTTTAGTTCATTTGCATTTTGTTTACTTCTCCATTCTCAATTTTTAGTCACTAAATGCACAAGCAAAGTTGCATGTTAAGAATGGCATTGTTGGTAGATAACAATTAGCAAGTTAACCAAACAAAAAATTTATTGCGCTGAATACTGCAATAATTAATGCGTTTTTACTCAAAAAAGTTAGTGACATTCATATTTAGGACCATCATTTCATGTCTCTCTCTCTCTCCACTTACTAAGGGAATTCACATAACTTCTATAATTTCTTTGATTTCTGGATGTTTTCATATATATTTTTATATAGAAACTTATCATTGTGATTTTGGCAGCCCATGGTCCTTGCTGGGACATGTTGACAGTAGAGTATATGGTGAACTCCGCACTGGCCTTTCTCGCCGCAAGGTTTCTTAATAGCCTACGAGCTTATAATCTTATTACTTATGTGTTCTGTCTTACTTTTGATTAATTAATGGTTGTTGCAGATCCTTGAACAATATCAGATTTATGGTGATTCTGTCATAGGAAAATATGGACCTAACAAACCGAATATTAGACAAGTGGTGAAGGTTGGTGGAAGAACAAATTATGTTCTTTTTCATTTATATTTTGTAAATAAAACTCACCCATTATTTTAAGTTTCTTTGTTAGCATCAGAACCTTCTATGTTTCTCATTTTTGTTGTATAATAATTTTTTGAAGGCAAATTTTCTGTATTTGTAATTCTTATCTCAGTCTGTACCAAGTGCAAGATGCTCTTAAACATCTAGTTTCTGAAATCTTAATTGGTCCAACTGTTTTCTGGTGCTCAATGCAGCCTTTGCTCAACCTGTTCCATTCAGAACCTGGAAATGGTCTTTGGAAACGGAAGGCTGATGCTGCATTACACCATTGTGCGGTAAGTATGAACTCTGATTTGAAAGTTGGGCATTCATCTATATAGAAGTTCCATTTTGTCATCCTTGGAATTGACTTTTCTCATTTCTTAATAAAATAACAAAAATTACCTTTGAATTTGTTCAATTTTCACATTTCTAAAAATTTAGTTATCTTACATGCAATTATTTGAATTAGCTTTTCTTATCCACTTGCTTTGCCAGCCACTGCTATTAGTAAAATTGTTTCACAAGATGGGACTCATATTGCTATCAAATAAACAATTATCTAGGGGATTTTAGTTTTGGCATTTTGGTCAAGCATCTCTTTTCTTAATTGGTTAATGGAAATGGTTCTTATTGAAGCACATCAGAGCCGTGAAACAAGAACGCTTCCTATTTGTTAAGTGGATGTCAATGCACAATAATAATAGAGTATAGAGGTGACAGAGAAATATTTTCATGAAAAGGATGCACTTCGCGACAAAAACCAGTTGGAGAAGAAAAAGTTTTTGTAGATGGTGAGCCTGTGTGGCAAGTATGGGGAATCCAAAGGTGGTTAGAGCCGGATATATTTTAGTGGGTGGAATGAACTGGCATGTTCTTTTACTTTGACCTTGCAATATGCAATTGATATTTCAAGGAGATAAATTCACTTCATGCCAAAAGTATATTACAAAATGGATTGAATAAAGAAGTCCCAAGTTGTTATGATGGGAAGGCTTCAAGCAGTAAAATATTATGATAAAAGGCCATCACCCAGAGTAGTCCCACACATACCAGGGTGTTGGGAGGAGTCAGTCCTAACCTTTAGCATTTTTTAATTAAATATTACAATATGGATTTTCTTAAATAAAGAAACAACAAGTTATGAGGGGAAGCTTTGATATCATAGGAAGAAGATGTTCTTTAGTTCACTGAACACACACAAACATCAGGGGAAAATTATTCATAAAAGCAACCCCAGGAGTGACGGAAACCAACCATTCATAAAATTATTCATAAAACCAACCATGGTAGAAGAGGCTATGTTGAGTTCAGTTGTGCTTGCCCATTTAGTTCAGGGGAAAATTATTCATGTTGTTCCTAAATCAGATTTTATTGTAGCTTTAATGGATCACAAACTAAAATAACCACCATATGACTTCTCCATCATAAACTTGTCTGAAAAATAGCATTAAGATTGAAGAATAAATCTATTTTTTCTCCATTTCATCGAGTGAACAATTTAAAATGCTGGTTTGTTGGAAAATGGATTGTACAGACTATTAAGTCATTTCTTGAGGAAACTTTGCAAGCCATTCCAGATGCTGTGTTGGATTCAACCCTACCCGAGACCAAAACATCCGGAGGGACAGATATTTTCACCGATGCGATCTTTTTGCTGCCTCCTCCCTACAAATCAAGAGAACATCAGGTGCTGTGTGCTTAATCCTTTTGTTTTTCAGCATGTTTTATTCACATGCTAGAATTAGAGATCTAGGCTATCTAACCAAACACACAGAAAAAAAGGTAAATGAGAGAAAAAGAATTGAAAAGAAAAAAAGTATACTAGTTTTGTTGTATCATCATATTTTTTGGTGACGATTTGATAATAGCAATATTAGAATTGATCTATGTGTTTTGTCCCATGTAAGTTGCATGTTTGTATAATAATGCCTGATCTGCACCGGGATTGATTAAATAAAATCAGCTTAATATTTCGACTTGTTCATTACTTAAACAGAGAAAAATAAATTTCACCCTCCAAAAAATGTTTGATTGTCTACATTATATTTTACCCTCCAAAAAAAAGTAAATTTTTTTTATAGGTTTTATTAATAAAATTATTTAATTACATCATTAATATTTGTTCACCAATTAGATTGAAATTTTTTACCACTTTTCACCATAATAACAAACAATAACCAGAACGGTCAAAGGTCGTCTTTTATTTTTCGACTGTCACTTGGGCAGCCAAAGTTGGAGGAGGACAACCAAAAATCTAGTTGGATCAGTTTCAACATGTCCAAGTTACACAGTTTCTTTTACAAACATGAATTTATTATGATAATAGAATAATCTTATTATGCATAAAGTGTATGATATGAAGGTGGTACTTTAGTGTGTGGTGAATGTTATAATCATTCAGGTTATATGATTCACTTTTACAAATTAGATAAATAGTAGTAGTGGATGATGGATGAAAGGTTTACCAAGAATCTTTTAACACGGAGTGAATCAGTTGTTATTAAGTTATAATTAAATAGTTCTTTACAGTGTTGTGTAATTCAAACGTGAGTAGTTATTTGTTTTTATAATAAAATTTGAATATGAGAGTGGATTTAAGATGTTGGAGAATACCAAAATGAATGGTTGAATATTTTTATGATTTTTAAAGTTTTGAATATAGTGAATGTTGAATATCCATCTAATGCATAGATGAGATACTTATAAAAAATAATTTAATGCTTAAAATTTATAAATTTGATTAAGTTATAATTACACAGTTACTTATGGTGCATATAATTTGAATGAAAACTAATAATTATTTATTTCCATAATAAATCAAACCTTAAAGAGTCCTAAAATTTTAAATTTTAAAATGACAAAAAATTATCATTAATTTATATTTTTAATCATTAAATTATATTATTATCATTTATAAAAAGGTGATTTTTAGAATTCAAATTACTAATAATATAGAAAGATTAATTAAACCAACACTCATTCAATGTTTTGCATGAAAAAAAATATATATTGCAAAGAAAACAATAATAGTTTGCTACATTTTATAAAACCATTTTTAATAGTACTTGGAATAACAAAAATTACTATTCTAAGGAATTCATAACAAGGATCTACTAATTTGAAGATACGTTTAGATCATTTTTTTACGGTAATCAAATACAATTTCATATTTTACATGATATGCATTGCACATGAATATGTTAAATTAAAATCTAATTGAGCTTGAAATCACTTAGGTCACATTTGAAAATGGGTTTAGGGTGTTTTGGGTTTGTAAGAAATTGGATTTCCAGAATGATATATAGATTTTCAAACATTCTTGAGGGGTCTATCTGGATATACAATATTGGATATAGGCTATTTTGTAGGGGGCTGTGCATTTTTTCCTAAAAGTAAATAGAATTGTTTGGGTGACTCAAAACTCATGTTTGAATCTTTAAAATAAGATTAAAGCCAAGAGGACTTTTTTTAAAAGATTTCAGTAAATGGTTGGAGACATTGTATAAAGGAAATTTTTATCTTCAAATTATTAATGAAATTTGTATAAATTTGAGCAAAAACTAGAGATGTCCTAAACCTTTTGTTTTTTTAGCGTGTGTTACGTTTACATGTTAGAGTTGGTCTGTTTCAGACACACTGGCAACAAAAAAAAATGGTAAATGAGAGAAAAAGAAAGTGAAAAGAACACAAAATTATACTAGTTTTTGTTGTATCATCATATTTTTGAGTGATGATTTGATAATAACAATATTAGAATTGATTAAGTGCTTTGTCTAATGTAAGTTGCATGTTTGTATAACAATGCCTGATCTACACAGGGATTGATTCAATAAAATCAGCTTTATATTTTCAACTTTTTTCACATGCAAGATAATGTTCTAGTTTAGTGCACCCTATAATGTGCCTTAAAGTTCCAATCCATTACTCACTCTGTCCTGTGTGGGACTCCTTTTTAAAAACAACCCCAGGAGAAATGGGGTTGGTTGTTCACTAATATACACTATCTATTCAACAATATACTCTAATATATGTTTATATGAAAAATGTAAAAATATACACAATCGAGTATGTTATTCACTTTTTGTGAAAACTTGTATTTTATTGATTAAGGCTCCATTTGAAAATGGGTTTGAACAGCGTTTAGGTTTGTAGAAAGTTGTTTTTCCCAAATTCATTTCTAAATAGAAAAACTGATGTCAAAAGGTGTAGAAAAATTTATATGAAAAAGTGTTCAAAGCCTAAGTTTTATAAAAGCTGTGAAGAGACAGTTTTTTGCAATCAATTTTAAACACAAAATTTGTCTAAATCAAGTTGGAAGTCATCCTAAATCCAACCCTTCGGATTTGATTGTAATTATACTAGGTTCTGTTTTGACTTAGATTGATCAAGTTTGAGTTTAATTCATGTTTGTCTTTTAAAATATTTATTTTTAATAATTCAAACTTTGTGACAAACGTGAAGTGTGGCAAAAATAATAAAGATAAAAATGATGGACGACAGCAGAATGTATGGAGAAATATGAATGTGTGATGGAATTTAGGGTAAAAATAAATTTGATGTTTCAGATTTCATCTTACATAAATAATTTAAATATGAACATTTTAAGTTATATCTCATAATTGAGTTGGACATGAATAACCCAATTTATCAATGCAAACCTAATTCAGATTTATTTAGTTTCGGTTCATGTTAAAACTGAATGTTGAAATCCCAAATCAAACCCATCTAAAAAAATTAGATTGAAATCCCAAATCAAACCCATCTAAAAAAATTAGATTGAAATCCCAAATCAAACCCATCTAAAAAAATTAGATTGAAATCCCAAATCAAACCCTTAACTCAATACTAAGCTTGTACATCAACCAAATCAGTTCAAAATTATTTTTTATAATTCTTTTAATAAGCCTGAGGTTTCAAATATTTTTTATTATTTTTAGCTCCAAAATCAAATATAATATAATAATGATATATTCTGGGGTTTGTGAGAGTAATCAGTACAAAAAAAGTATTTAGACAAAACCCTTGGAATTTTTTGAAGTTGATGATTTCAGGTTATGCATATTTTTTGTACTAATTACAGTGTTTGTAACCCCAGAAATATTAATACCAAAGTTGTTTGAAACACAACTAATTCTAGGGTTTAAAACTAGTGAATCAATATTAATACTGAAAAAATATTTAGTGATGTACACTTGAAAAATTGAAAATATTCAGCCTTGAAATCACCATAATACATAAAATATAGAGAAAAAAAATATATCATTTGTGTTGAGTTATATATTTCTTTAATTACATGCCAATCTCGTATATCATAAGGCCATAAAAATAAATATTTTATAATATGTTTCCCAAAAAAAACTAAATATTATCTTCACATTTGTTGCCAATTCACTTTCTCTTCAATTAAATGTGAGGATTGTATAGGCAACATATGGAAAGCATGTTGTAACAATATAGATTTTATTCCAATTATATAACTATATAAGTACTCCTTCCAAATAAGAAATCGTTTTGGAATATTTAATATCAGATCATATGGAGTCTCTTATGATGATACAATATTTGAGATGTTGGAGTAAATCAAATAATTCTAATTATTTAAATCAAGCAAGGGTTGATCCATGTGGTACAACAATTCCATGAAAACCTCTTGTTTTGCGCAACTATCATAGTATGTGAAAGTGCGCTGACCAAAGAGTGCAGTTTGTTGTGAAAAAGGATGCAGATCAAGTCAAATATAACCACAACCCTCACATGTAGTTCAATTTTATAGTATATATCAAAAGTGAATCAAGAAATAATGGAAGATAATCAAAGACAATTGGTTTCATCTTTATTTTTTGTCATTTTAAATTAATGAACATGAAATGAATTGAACAGATTTTTCTCCTCTCTCATTTTTTTTTCATTTCCAATGGCGAAGAGAGGCTAAAATACTGCTCTAATTGTTATTTTTTCCCTTCCATTGGATATCACATGTGGATCAGAGAATAAAAAAAATTATATTTTTAATTTTTATTGTTCTTGATATTTTATTGTGAAACAATGGATACAATTCCTTGATCAATTATATCACTTCAATTCATTAAAACAATGGATACAATTCCTTGATCAATTATCTTTTATTAAAAATAAAAAATAGCGATATGCAATTTCTATTTATTTTTTTGAGTTCAATATTATCGGGTCAGTTTATATTAAAATTATTTAAATTATAGAATTATTCATTTTTTACTTAAATATCATTCTTCTAGTTTTTTTTTTTTTTTTGATGCAAAATTACTAATTAAGTTTTTATATTCAATTTTTTTATTCAAATAAAAGAATGCCTTGTTCCTAGTTGTCCACACCACTTCTTTTTTTTATCTACAACAAACAAGAAGTCCAGATAGAAGTTTTTTTTATACAAAGAAGAAATAGAGTGACAAAAAGGATTTTTTGAAATAAAGAAGAAATAGATTGAAAATAATAATAAAAAAAGTGTGAAAAAGACACTTTTTTAGGTCTTGCCGTTTTATATTCCCATTTTTTGGGGATTCACAAAAGCATTTAAATCCTATTGGTCATATAAATATTTTTTTACTATTTTTTAGGTATCAGAAAATGTTGTCAATTTTTTATTGATTACTTTTTAATCATATCAAAATGAATATTAATTTTTTAAAAAAATAAATATTTTTTTGCAATGTGTTAACTTATTATTGATCACTATCTGAACCTACTTATAAATAAATAAAAATTAGGGGTCTTTGTGCATCTGAATGCCTTAGGCATTTGCCTAAGTAGCCTAATAAAAGAGCCGACCCTGACCATAAAGATATAAATGTCATCTAGGTCATGGATAAGGAAATTCAACTCAAGGGACTTCAGTTGTCTCAACCCATATGTCGCAACCATATGTTGGGCTTTGAAATACTTTGAGAATAGCATCACATTGGAAGTGAAAAAATATTTTTCTATTTTATATATTAGTCCACTAATAGAGTGGCAGTATCTAGAAAAGACAAAAGAAAAAGTGGTCCACACACGCGTTTGTATCTCATGCTGACATCATATCAAGTTCTTCAAAGCTCCAAGAAACCAAACTTGAATCGGATAGTCATACATAGTTTTATGTAAAAACAGAAAGAACATTTGATATATAGAAAATCAAAGCTCGCTAGCACATTTTTAAGTTACACAAAAATATTGCTTTATGTATAATTAATTCTATTTACCATCACTTATTAGAGTCCAATAGCTCTCCCTCATATATATATTGCACAACTACAATTACAATTAACAATTGCGGTTCGCATTATGGAAATAAGTGAATTGGGTTAGTTTGGCAAGGGGATAATGTTTTGAGGATAAGTTGTCTAAATTTTAAAGGATAAAAAGTCCATCAATTTTGTTTATATTTACATTTGTCAAAATTAGGATAAAAAGTGGAGATAAATGTTATCCAAGCTTTTAGGTGGAACAAAATATCCTTATATTTCAAAATCAGGACAACTGTCCGCGGTTTATCTTGATTATTTTTTATACTGAACAGGGATAAATTGTCTTCTCACTCACTTATCCTCATAAATACATCTTATCCCACCACTTATCCCCTTGCCAAACCAAAAACATTGTGCTTTTAGTTTCAAAAAAATTCATTGAAGAGACAGAAAAAACTCCCTTCATTAATTTTTTTTTTTTTACATTGTATATATAATTTTGATTAAACTATCTATTGTTTCATCCAGAATACCTTTATTAGGATGCATGGCCCAACTGTTGATAATATTTTTTTTATCAAATCAGCAGGAACATGCTATGATTTTTGTCAATTGAATTTTCTTAGATTATCTTAAACATAGATATTTTGATGTGGACTGTGCACTCACTAGTCAGTACTATGATATAAATGGATTGTGGTTAAGAAAATTTACAAAAATAAAAACAAAATATTGTGAACGAATTGCATGATATGATATGATGGCTTTTAGTGTGATGAGGGTCATAATCATTCAGGCTATATGATCTCCACCTCATATTGCATATAGTTATTCACTTGAGCAATTCAATCTTATTATGTCATTCAAATTATTGATGTTGTTTGAAAAAATAGTTCTATGGAGTTCAATAATTGAGATATTGGAGGCAACCAAACATATATTAGGTAAAAAAAAATTCTTTAAAGTTTTGCATTATCCATTTTACAAAGCAAAAAAATTAAAAAAACTTTCAATTTTAATTTAACATATTATAATTCCTTTAAAAATAATTTATGTTAATATAAAATTTTCTTTATTTTAAAATGAACTAATTAGAATAATTTAAATAGTTTAGTGTAATTATATACCATCTTGGTATAATGAGTGATTACATAAAAAAATGACAAAAGTCAATTTGCTTAACATTTAAAGTTGGAATCCATAAGTACTATTTTTTTAAAAGAAATAAAACCTGCATTATGTTAATATTCCTAAAAAACATGTTAAGTTGGTTTAGTATTTTTTTATTGATCCTCTAATAATAGCTCATGTGCTCATCCAATGAGAATAGAATCTGGCTTTTCCACCTATCCCTTTAATAATTTAATTCTTTTAAATTCTTATAAATTAATAATTTGTTTTGTATTTCAAGAAAAATCGGTCACGAAAACATATTACGGTAAGTGGTCCTTGCAGGAGGACATTCAATGCCTACTTGTGAGACTGACCGATGAGGAGACTTCAAACACTTGTTCTTGACATGTCATGTTAATCGTTTAATATGTTTTTCTTAAAAGCGGCGGCTTGGTTCGATCTGTATTTCCAGTCCTTTTAAAGGTTTTGACAAGTTGGAAGAAAGATGAATTGGAAATGTAATAAAATCTTATATGCAAATGTTTCACAATCCCTGATTTACAGTTGTGTGGTGTCATTATAGCTTGCTTGTAAAATTATATTTTTCTAAAATACTATAGTTTAAATGTATGGGAATTGGGGGTATACTTCATTAAAGATTAAGGTTGGTTGCTATTTTTAGATCTTTTAGAAATCCTTTTTAGCTCTTTTTTTTTTTTTTTGGGACTCGCTAGTTTGGCTTAGCCCCTTAGCTAGGGATTTTCATTTCTTTGGGCTTTTACTTTTTACGTGATAATTTTTAAAAGGCATTGGCCTATCATTCTCTCTCTCTATATGTGTGTGTATATAATACACTATCATCCACTTAGTTTTGTTTTTGCTTATTCTATGTGTGTTTAATAAATAATACCAACATAATTTGAGAAGATAAAAAAAAAAAAAATAAAAACTTTTATTCTATGCAAGACTATCATCTCGCTTGTTTATGTTTTTGCTTGACCAAATGAAATGGCAATTGATAAAACATTAAAATTGGCCTATGCATTTTTTTTAGTGACATACATTCTTTTATATAAACTAGTTTGTATGAATTTATTAATATTTTTTGTAACATGTTATAGTATATTTGTTCTTGGACATGCAAACATTGCACAACTACATTAGCAATTGTACATTGTATTCTAAATATTCTTCATATAAAAAAAGAAGAAAGTTGTGGGGGAAATTTTTTTATTTTTTAAACTCTATATTGTTAAATTTCTGTTGGGAATGAGTTTAAGAGGCTTTGAAAAAAAATTTGTTTTGTAGAAATTGGTTTCTAAATGCTTAGCATCTGTATCACTTTTAAAATCATCTATATATGTCAATAATAAATATTTAAATCGAGTGCCTTAACTTCCTTATGACATTCTAAATTAAAAGCATATAGATATTAATATTCAAATTCAAATCTTTTTCAAAGTAGAAAAGATATGTTTCAACTAATTGACATGTCCATATATCAAAGAGATGAGAAAATTAAAATCAAGACGTGTCACTTTCATATATTATACAAAAACAATACCAAGATAACGCAATTGTTATTTAAATTTTAAAATTATGAATAATCATGTAGATAATTGATTTTGAATATTACATAATACAAACCCGTGTTCAGTCTATCCTAAAAGATAGAAGAAAATAAAACTAATAATACATGAATGTTGTCATGATTTGCAAAGAAGTGATTTCTATTTTTATTTTTATTTTTTTTACTGGAAAGAATGCCATTCTACTTGGATCAATTTTCCACTTAAAGTTACATAAAAAGTGGAACATTAACTATTTCATAAACCTTGCAAATAGGTATGGAATAATATATATTATATTTGTGGTCTAGTTAGCCAAAAAGGATCTTAACCTTACATTCAAAAAAGATCTTTTATGTCTAATTTAGGTAACGACATAAATTATTTTAGAATAGATAAATAATAGCCCTCATTTGTGGTATAATTATTTTAAAAATGAAAATATTTTGATAAAACATATGACATGTTAAAAAATTCAAATTACAAGAAATATTTATTAAATTAATTTCAAATAATACAAATTTATACTCAAAATATTTGAAAAGGTCGAATTACAATATAAAAAAAATTCACGTGCAAGGAATTGTAAAGGAAAACAAATGTATGTTACTTGAGTTTCATTTACAATTTCATTCATTTTGTTCTTTCATCGAAATTCTGAAATAAATAAGTTAGTAATATCTATTTATCTAACTATTATGGTTAAGAAAATTTACAAAATAAAGTTAACAAAATATTGTGAACGAATTGCATGATATGATATGATGGCTTTTAGTAGGGCTGCAACTCGGGCGGGTTGGGTTCGGGTTGACCCCAACCCGAACCCAACCCGAATTCCAAACGACCCAACCCTAACCCGACCCAACCCGATTTTCAACCCGAATTGGACCAACCCGATCCCAACCCGAAATTAAATAAACCAACCCGACCCAACCCGACTTAACCCGAATTGGACCAACCCGACCCCAACCCGATTTTCAACCCGAATTGAACCAACCCGACCCAACCCATAAGATTAGCTAGGTTTACCTAAAATTTGGACTACCCATATTAGAAGTTACAAAATAAACGGCCATGATTTTTTTTAAATATTAATTTTCGGGTTCGGGTTGGGTCGGGTTGGGTCGGAGGCCAACCCGAACCCAACCCGATTTGTGACCCAACCCGATTTGGCCAACCCGAACCCGAACCCGAACCCGATTTGATCAACCCAACCCATGTAAAAATCGGGTTCAACCCGTCGGGTTCGGGTTCAACCCGACCCAAGTTGCAGCCCTAGCTTTTAGTGTGATGAGGGTCATAATCATTCAGGTTATATGATCTCCACCTCATATTGCATATACTTATTCATTTGAGCAACTCAATCATATTATGTCATTCAAATTATTGATGTGGTTTGAAAAAATAGTTCTATGGAGTTAATTAATTAAGATGTTGGAGGCAACCGAACATATATTAAGTAAAAAAAAATTTCTTTAAAGTTTCGCATTATACATTCCACACAGCAAAAATTTAAAAAACTTTCAATTTCAATTTAACATATTATAATTCCTTTAAAAATAATTTATGTTAATATAAAAAATTTTAATTTTAAAATTAACTGTTTAGAATAATTTAAACATTTAGTGTAATTATATACCATCTTGGTATAATGAGTGATTACTTAAAAAAAAGATTGGCAAACTCAATTTGCTTAATGTTTAAAGTTTGAATTCATAAGTAAAATTAGATAAAAGAACTATTTTTTAAAAAGAAATAAAACCTGTGTTCATATTCCTAAAAAACATGTTATATGTTTTATTGGTTTAGTATGTTTTTATTGATCCTTGCAGGAACATTCAATGCTCTATTTGTGAGACTAACCGATGAGGAGACTTGGGAACCATTTGTTCCTGGTTTGTAATGTTACTCGCTAAATGTGAATGTGTTTTCTTTAAAGTGGCGGCTTGTTTCAATCCGCGGTTCCAATTCTTGCAAAAGCTTTAAAAAGCCGGAAGGAAGATAAAGTTGAAGAGCGATAAAATATTATGAGCAAAGTTCCACAATCACTAATCTAAAATTTTGTGGTAGCGGTATACTTAATTAAAAATTAAAGTTTTTAATAGAAATCTTTTTTAGTTTTTTTTTCTTTGTTTTTCTTTTTATTTGTTAGTTGGGTTTAATCCCTTAGCTATTGATTTACATTTTGCTTTTTAAATGATAATTTTAAAAGGCACTGGCCTATCATTCTCTCTATATATATTATGTATATATGTACATATACTATCATATGCTTATTCTTGTTTTTGCTTCTTCTATATGTGTGTTTAATAAATAATACCAGCATAATTTGAAAAGATAAAAAAAAATAAAAACTTTTATTCTATGCAAGACTATCATCTGCTTGTTCTTGTTTTTGCTTGACTAAATGAAATTATTCTCATTTCATCAAATGAATGGCAATTGATAAAACATTAAAATTGGCCTATGCATTTTTTTGGTTGCATATATTCTTTTATATAAACTACTTTGTATAAATTTATTAATATTTTTTGTAACATGTTATAGTATATTTGTTCTTGGACATGTATACATTGCACAACTACATTAGCAATTGTACATTGTATTCTAAATCCTCTTCATATAAAAAAGAAGAAAGTTGTGGGGGATTTTTTTTTCTTTTTGAAACTCTATATTGTTAAATTTCTAGAGGAGATTTCAGGCTATTGGGAATGAGTTTAAGAAGCTTTGAAATTTTTTTTGTTTTGTAGATATTTGTTTCTAAATGCTTAACATATGTTTCACTTTTAAAATCACCTATATATATCATATTTAAATATTTAAAACGAGTGCCTTAACTTCCAAATGGCATTCTAAATTAAAGGCATATAGATATTAATATTCAAATTTAAATCTGATTCGAAGTACAAACAGATATGTTCCAACTAATTGACATGTCTCTTTCATATATCAAAGAGATGAGAAAAATAAAATCAGGATTCATATATCATACAAAAACAATACAAAGATAATGCAATTGTTATTTAAATTTAAAATTATGAATAGATAATTGATTTTGAATATTACATAATACAAACCCGTGTTCAGTTCCATTCTAAAAGATAAAAGAAAATAAAACCAATAATACATTAAATTTGTCATGATTTGCAAAGAAGTAATGTCTACTTTTATTTTTATTTTTTACTGGAAAGAATGCCATTCTACTTGGATCAATTTCCACTTAAAGTTACATAAAAGCGGAACATTAACTATTTTATAAACCTTGCAAATAGGTATAAAATAATATATATATTATATTTGTGGTATAGTTAGCCAAAAAGAATCTAACCTTACATTCAAAGAAGATATTTTATGACTAATTTAGGTGACAACATAAATTATTTTAGAATTGATAAATAATAGCCTTCCCCATGAAAATGAAAATAATGTTGATAAAACATATGGCATGTTAAAAATATGTTAAAAAAATCAACTTACAAGAAGTATTATTAAATTAATTTCAAATAATACAAATTTATACTCAGAATATTTGAAAATATCAAATTACATTAAAAAAAAATTCACGTGCAAGGAATTGTGAAGGAAAACAAATGTATGTTACTTGAGTTTCATTTACAACTTTGTTTCTCTAATTCATTGGTTTGGTTCTTTCATCGAAATTCTGAAATAAATAAGTTAGTTATATCTATTTATCTAACCATTGTGGATAAGAAAATTTACAAAAATAAAGTTAACAAAATGTTGTGAACGAATTGCATGATATGATATGATGGCTTTTAGTGAATTTACTTCAAGGCTTTCTTTTTTTTATCATTCTCTATATATATTATATACATGTGTGTGTATATATACATATACTATCATCTACTTATTCTTGTTTTTACTTATTCTAAATGTATGTAATAAATTATACCAACATAATAATATATAAAAAAAACTCTTATTCTATGCAAGACTGTCATCGGCTTGTTCTTGTTTTTGCTTAACCAAATGAAATGATTCTCATTTCATCACATTAATGTCAATTGATAAAACATTAAAATTGGCCCATGCATTTTTTTAGTTACATATATTCTTTTGTATAAACTAGTTTGTATGAATTTATTAATATTTTTTTGTAACATGTTATAGTAAATTTGTTCTTGGGCATGTACACATTGCACAACCACACTAGCAATTGTACATTGTATCTAAATCTTCTTCATATAAATAAAGAAGAAAGTTGTGGAGGAAAAAAAAATTCTTTTTGAAACTCTATATTATTAAATTTCTAGAGGAAATTTCAGGCTATTGGAAACTAGTTAAGAAGCTTTGAAAAAATAATTGTTTTGTAAAAAAATTGTTTCTAAATGCTTAACATCTGTATCACTTCTAAAATCATCTATGTCATATTTAAATATTTAAATTCTAAATTAATATTCAAATTCAAATCTTTTATGAAGTGATAACGCAATTGTTATTTAAATTTTAAAATTATGAATAATCATATAGATAATTGATTTTCATATGAATTTGTCATGATTTGCAAAGAAGTAATGTATATTTTTATTTTTATTTTTTTACTGGAAAAAAAATGCCTTTCTACTGAATCAATTTTCCACTTTCCACTTAAAGTTACCTAAAAATGGAACATTAACTATTTCATAAACCTTGCGAATAGGTATGGAATAATATAATTCCCTATATTATATTTGTGGTATAGTTAGCCAAAAAGGATTTACAGTCAAATAAACCTTTTGAAGTCAGAATAGATAGATATTCTAGTAGCCCCCGTTTGGGTAACGGGTTAAGGCGGAATAAATGTAGTATAAGAATAATAGGAAAAATGATTGTTTGTTTACAGAGTATATAGCTTGGTATTACTAAGTTAGTTTAAACGAGTATAAGAGAGTATAACAATTCTAACCAACCAGGCTCAATAATCCAAACCCTCTTCCCCTCACGCCATCCAGATAGCTATCAGCAATGAATGATCGGAGCGCCGGAATCACAATAGCAGCCTAAAACCATTTATAGCCCTCCAGAATGCAACCTGCTGAAACTGGTGACTCACACCAACTGCAGCTGTAGACAAGGCCCAACATACAGTGCCCATTGAAAGAACTGTAGGGCGGTCATAGCGAAGGACTAGTATGCCTGCCAAAGGGGATGATAGTGCCTGCACAAAGTTCATTATGAATGTAAGATATCCTAAGTCAGTGGGCCCTGCCTTGAAAGCTTCGCTAACTTCTGTATAAACTGCTGGAAGGAGATTCTCATCTGCGCACTCCATTATAGAGGCCAGATTGATGAGAATCAGAGAGAGGGATATTCCAAAAATCTTCCTTGCCCTGATAGATGGAAAGAGAAATCTAGCTAAAACACTAACCACAGTTAGCTTGAAAGATAACATTTAACAGGTGGAGGTAGGGCTGGTAAACGAGCCGAGCAACTCGAGCTCGGCTCGGCTTGGTTAAAGCTCGTTCGATTAGACAAACGAACCGAGCTTGAACAATTTTTAAAACTCGGTTTGTAAACGAGCCGAGCCCAAGCTTATGTTACTTGCACATGTATAAGGTGTTATGATTTGTGAAATATGAGTTCTCAAATGCTAAACAAAGTTTTTTTTAGCTAAACAAACCCGAGCCAAGCCTTGATTCGAGCTTCGACTTGACTTGTTTAACAAACGAGCCGAGCCGAGCTTCAACCGAGTTTTTCACCAGCCTAACGAGCCGAGCTTGAGCACGAAATGAAACTCGGTTCCGAGTCGAGATACTAAACGAGCCGAGCCTGAACATGTTAAAGCTCGGCTCGTTCACCACCCCTAGGTAAAGGGAGCCACATTTAGCTTACTTTTAACTGCTACATTGGGTCAACATTTTTACATGTTATTTAACGATTTGAAACTAACGTGTAGTTAACATATCCATTGGAGATGCTCTCATAACGTCACAATGTAGAAACCCCGAGAATTTTGATACCTAAAAATGATATGACCCTGATTTACCATTACAAACAATAACAATTTGGTCCCCTCCGAAATTTTAACAAAAATTTCTACTTTGACAGGACAGAAGCTCAAAACCTAAACCTTAAAAAAACAATAAGAAAATAAAATAAATTTTTTGAGTCATCAACAATGATTTTCAAACAAGTTGAATCATGGCTAACATGGAGTAAGATCAAAAAATTTGACAAAAACAAAGTGATCAAGATATATAATCCTTAGGCAGGCAAAAAGAAATCCCACAAACCACCATGTCTCGGGAGAAAAAAATCTAAAACGATCCAACACTAGACATTCCAAAAAAAAGTAGGCCCTCACCTCACTCAGGCCTCTACTTTCTCAGCATCCTCCAGAAGAATAGCCTTTGTCGGCTTCATCAAGTAATCCGTGTGTTCCTGGAAAGGCGACTTTGAGAAGCGAGTCTCCTTCCAGAGATCCGGAGTCAGGAAGCTATAAGTCTTCATCAGACAGTCAAATGTCGCCTGCAAAATAACACACATATTGAAACAGTTGGCATACCATGTTCAGCTGATAAAGGTACATGGCAATTTGGTGCCTCCAATACAGATGTACCTCAGCAGGCTATGTGATAAACGGATAATCAAAGAGAGATCCACGGGTAATATGTAAATCAGCTTCTGAATGTAAGGGTTAGAAAGAAGGGTTTTAAAAAGAATTGGACAAGTGTAGATATTAGAGATAGAGATACAACACAACCAACATGAATACTATAAACCAGACAGCAAATTATACCTAGTAATACTAATATGATTTCAGGTGGGAGGGTGTTTGGAACCGAGGAATAAACTTCCTCTGTCCATGTAACGTATCAAGACCTTTCCTTTAGTTTGGTTTCTGCGTTGTATCTTTTATTGGGCATACGCCCCTTAATATATTAAGGTGTCCGCCTATCTTTCAGCACAAAAAAAAACAATGGTCCCAAGATGGAACTAGATACTAATATACAACTGAAATTAGCCCAAAAAAACTGAGCAGAAGGAATGACTTCTGTAATAAATATGGGTTTCTAACCAGTAATTATCTGTATATACAGATTAAAATGGAGTATAAAATACCAATCATAAACAGAAAGGACATCTGACTGTCAAAAATCATAAGAAATGGGAACAGAAAAGAATGAAAACAAATAAAATTAAAAAGAAATCATGACAAATAAGATCTTACAATCATCACCAATTCAACAAACAGATAAAAATCATGATGAACAAATAATGTGAGACCATAACATTCAATTTGTATCTAAACAAATCCGTTAGAAATTGTCCGTTCTACATTCAATGGGAATAAAAGCATGATTTCATTGACTCATTCCATCACTTAAACACTATATCAATCACAGTAAATCACAGGGATAAACCACACTCACCGAAGTGACATGACCCAAATCCATAAACATAAAAAGTAACCCAAATACTGCACCCTGACCATGAAAGTCCAAGTGTTTCCATCATTTCTTTTAACGATTCAATGAAATAATATTGTACAAGGCTGTAACTCATTGTATGGAGATACAAACGTTCCTCACATCATTATAAATCAAAGGGAGCAAACATCAATACCACAGGCACCAAAACAAAGCGGAACATAAGACAATACATTCACCATAATTATCTGCATACCATCTATTCTTGGGCCCAGTCTTTCCTGTAGTCTCTTTTGCAGCCCCCAACACGTCTTAAAAAAATTTAAGGTATATACTTGTAAATTATCTTCATGAATTGTCTAAGGTATATACTTGTCTAATGAGAACGAATTGAATACTCTTTTTTTTCATTTATCTACCCTATATACTAGGCTAGTTGGGAAGTGGATGCTGCAAAAGGGAATACAAGAATGATTGTGTGTATCAACACCCAACGAGTAAAGACTTTCATCATCATGTAAACGCAGAACGTTACAAATTAGAAAAATGCTATACAATTTAAAATCAATAAAAAATTCCAAATCCAGTAAAACAATACATATCTGATATCTATCCATCTATTACACTAATCACGAGTATTTTCAACTTTTCAACCGTGTATGTAATGTTTTTGTACGTTTTTACCCTTACAAATTTAGTAAAACTCATTCTTATCCAAAACCATAATTTATTCTGCTAGTCTTATCTTGAGATTTTAAATAGATGATAGATTATAAATTTATAAATAACCACTCTCTAATAAATTAACTAAAATTAATTTTAAAAAATATATTACATATTCACCAAATCTCATTGAATTTCAGAAAATACATAGTTTTAATGCACATTTAAAATAATTTTTAATAACTATTGTTATCATATTCAGCAAATCTCAATAAATTTCAAAAAAAAAAAACTCAATGCGCATTTTAAATAATTTTTAATAACTATTCCTATCAATTAATTGGAACATTTTCATTATAATTTATCTAGCTTTAATGCACATTAAATAATTTGTACAACTATTGTTATCCTATTCACCAAATCACATTAAATTTCAAAAAAAAATTATCGTTTTAATACACATTTTAAATAATTTTTAATAAAAATTATTATCAATGTACATCATGATATTTGGTGGGTTATAGAGATGTGATAAAGGTATTCTATTATATTCTATTTTATTATTATACTATAAAAAATTCATTGGGATTAAAGGGGTTTGACCTAATTATAATTTCATTTGTTGGTGTGATTTTCTTAGAGATTCATTAACCTATCATATTATTTATTAATTTTATGCTCACGCTATACCAGTATAGCCACTCAAAAAATATAAACCATCTACTATTCAATTCCAAAACCAGATCTACAGCTCACAATTCTCAATCCAATGCATACCCAAATAACAGCCATCTAAACTAAAACTACCAAACAAGCAAAACAGGTAACAAAAAGCAAATAAACAACCAAAACAAAACACACATCACAAATTGAACAAAAAAAAACCCTATCAACATAAACTCATCCAATCAAAACAAGCATCATACCTTCACAAAGTTCCCAAGCGTCTTCGTCGACCCGCGCGAAGACGTGAACACGTCCTCGATCCCGGCGAACTGCAACACCTTCTTCGGCACCCTCGCCGCCACGATCCCGGACCCACGCGGGGCGGGGACCATCCGCACCGTCACGGACCCGCATTTCCCGGTGACCTTACACGGCACGGTGTGCGGCGACCCGATCTTGTTCCCCCAATACCCCCTCCTCACCGGCACCACCGAAAGCTTCGCGAGTATGATCGCCCCCCTGATCGCCGTCGCCACCTCCTTCGAACACTTCACGCCGAGCCCGACGTGACCTTTCCCGTCCCCGACGACGACGAAGGCCTTGAATCGAGTCCTCTGACCGGCCCGGGTCTGCTTCTGGACCGGCATGATCTTCATCACCTCGTCCTTCAGCGACGGCAGGATGGTTTCGACGATCTGGTGCTCCTTCACCGGGAGCGAGTGGAGGTAGATCTGTTCCATGCTCTTTATCGCTTCTGCCTTGACCAGGCGCCCGAGCTTCGTCACCGGCACCCATTTTTGCTCCTCCTCGCGACGGCCGCCTCGGCGACCGCCCCGTTCGCCTCGATCGCCGCGCCCGCCTCGGCCTCCACGACCGAAGCCTCGGCCAAAACCGCCACGATCGCCGCCGCCGCCTCTCTCCGCCATTGTGGGTTTTGTTTGTTTGTTTTTTTCTAGGGTTAGGGTTTTTGGGAGAGACGAGAGAAGATGTTATGGGGGTTTATATAGATAACTGAACCGGATCTTTAATTTTGGGCGTTTGATTCTTGTTCGTTCAATCTCAGCCGTTGGTTGGATTGGGTGGGCCTGGAGATGGTGATGGGCTACTAACAAGAAAACCATATCCACGTTAACAACTTGGGAAAGGGAAAAGGGATGATAGGTCAGCCTCCGTAGTTCTCATCATTTTATTTTTTGAGAAACGATTCACAAACCTCATTACATAGGTTTTATATAATTTTTATGAGGTAGCATTGATTACATTATCGATAATATCCTTGAATTTAATTTGGATAATCTCCATCATATTAATGGGACAGTTAGATAAATGTAGAATTCATTTTATGCCCTCATAAGTCATCCGCTACTTCAAAAAATCATTCCGGCCTGACTGTTCATCTTTAGCGACCAACATCGTCACCTCTGGATTCCTCTTATTGTCCTCTACATATGAGAGATCGTTTGACTATCTTTCAAGTCTTCCTCCGGCTTCCACCTCCTCCAACGTCCATCTCCACCATTTTTTTGAATTTCAAATACATTTCAAATGTATCTGACAAATCAATTTCATTAGTTTATATGATATTTTTGCACTTGTTTTTGTGATTTTATGTAATGTTATTTTAATAAATGATTATTTTTTTATGTTTGATATATAATTCTAAGTTATATTTTCTGATTTATTTGATTATTAGTTCTTTTTTCCGTTCTTTACGTCCTTTTCAAGTCATTCAGTTATATTTTTAAAAAAATCAAGATACAATTAAATTTTAAGTCATACAATGATTTCATTTAGATACAGTGTTTTAGAATCAGTTACGTTTTATTAAATCTACATACTTAAAATTACATTATATGAAATTCAACTGCATTTTTTAAAATTTGGATATATTTTTCTGGATCCAATTACATTATATGAAATCCTAAATTTGAAAACTTGGTTGCATTGGTTATAATTAAAAACCAGATACATTATTCCAGATTTAATTACATTCTATAAAATCCAGATGCATGTTTAAATTTAAAATCTCAGTTGTATTGTAAATTCAATTATAATTAAAATTTAGTTACATTATGTGAAATCCATATACATGTTTAATTTTAAAAACTCAATTACATTGAAATTTCAGTTATAATTAAAATTCAGATATATTGTTTCAAATCCAGTTATAATTTATAATATCTAAATACATTTTTAAATTTGAAAACTCTGTTACATTGGAATATAAAAAAAAATTACTAGATTGGAAAAAAAACAATGTAATTGCTCTATTGATTCAAAACAAAAAAAAAAAACCAATGATAGATGGATTTGAATAAAACATTAAAAAAAAAACCAATAACAAAGCAATGGATGCTTTCAAAAACCAATGATGGCAAATCATTATCGTCTTTAATCGAAAAAAAAAATTCCATTACTTGATTAAATCGATGGATTGTCATCGCGTCAGTTAGAGTTTGCGAGAACGAGAAAGAGGTGAAGAGGTGGGACCGATAGAACAAAAACGTGTTTTTTTAAAGGGTGTTTAAGTAATTTAAATTTTTAACGGATTTTGAAAGTCGAATACTTAACCAATTACACTGTGACATGTATTAGAGTTTACAAATAAGATTTATAAGTTGGGGCATATGTAGCAGGACTCTTTTTTTTTAGCCACCGTGAGGATGTTGAATAAGGAATTAAATAACACGGAATAAGGTAGAATAGGGGAATTTAGATATTTGGGTGCATTGAATACCCAAAGATAATATATGTATAGATAAACTGATATAAATTGGTATATGGATTTCAGTTAACCCTTAGAATTAAAGTTATTTTAGGTTATTCAACCCAAATAATATGTGGGTCCACTGTTAAATCAATTGTCATTACTACTTATAAATCACATGTCAAATCAACTATTATCATTTGTTTACGTTTTATAAATCATAATCCATACTTTATTTACATTTTATTCAAACAACAAATTTTTTATTAGTATATTTCCCAACGAGAATAATTAAAAACACAATCAAATACAAAATTATTTATTCAACTGTGATACCCATTCATGTTGATATAATTGTATACATCAAACTAAGTCTTATTCAGTATCCAAACATGGATTTAAAAACTATACATATTGTTATGAAATATACGCTAATAATAATATTTTTAAAAAGATTAAAAAAAATTAGAAAAATGATATATCCAGCCCCCATTGTAGTCCCAATTATAGTCCACAATTTTTTTTCTTTTTAAAAAAGCATACTCTCTCATTAAAGTATATATATTATATGAAATAATGTATATACTGAGATATAACAGTATATTTTTTATTTTAAAAAAATAAAAATAATTCGCAACATGTACTATGATAAGGCAGTATGTAGTATGTTATCATAATGTATGAGACTGCAAACGGATTTAGTGTATCAGCACTAAAAAAATTATTAGTTTTCATACACACTATGATAGTGTAGTATACATTGCGCCATCAGTTACGTAATTATTTTCATGCTGCAGACGAGATTACAAACCAAACTACGTGTATCAATGTTCATAATTATATGAAAAATATTATGCATTTTTTTGTCCTTTTTTTTATTTGCTTGGTAAACTTGAGAGTCGAACTTCTGTCCTCCCCTTGGGGGGAGGCGTGTCTCGACCACCCTGCTAAAGGGGTCTTCCACTTTTTAACCCATTTTTAGTCTTCACACATTTTGATTTACAAATAGTATATATTTCATGTATTGAGAAATATTTTTTTATAAAAGATAAAATATATATTGTAATGAATTGTTTCTAACTCATTTATAATAGTATAAAAAAATATTGAAATATACATCTCGTTTATGTCAGTGTAGACTGTAGACAGGATGTAGTGTATAAAACTGAAAATGGAGTTAGAAAGGGGGGCCGTTAAATAAACCCCTCGAGATACTCAACCCACCCCGTTTTCTGTTTCACCCCATCCGATTTTTACGTTTTTCTAACCCACCCCCTAATATATACGTGATCATATTCATCGACAACCCACCCCAGACATTCTCCCTCCTCCACCTTCGACCAAATCCCGCCCAGCTCATCCTCTCCGGCCTCCTCCACCACCCCTTCTTCGTCGGCCGCGCCAAAGAAACTCTGCTCCTCCTCCTCCCCCTCCTCGTAAACCGTGCCGTCTCGGTGTTCGCGCGCCTCAACTCCTCCTATGCCTTCATCTGCAACACTATCATCTGAACCCTCATCAGGTCCGATGACCCTCGCAAGGCCATCAAATGCCCCCCGGTCGATCCCTCCCAACCACTTCACTCACCCCCCTCATCTCCAAAGCCTAAGCTGACCTCCATCTCGTCAGCGACGGCGAGAAGTCTCACTCCCGCACCTTGAAGTCCGGCCTGGTTTCCGAGGCTCAGAAGACATTCGATGGAATGCCTCGCAGAGACAGAGTGAGCTGGAATTCGATGGTCGCCGAGTACACCGCGGTTGGGGAAATGGAGGAAGCGACGGCGCTGTTTATGAGGATGCCGGAGAGGGACTTGGTGTCTTGGAATGCGGTGATGGACGGGTAGGCGCAGGTCGGGGAAGTAGCGAAGGCAAGGGAGCATTTCGATTGGATGCCGAGGCGAAGTGCGGTCTCTCACAATATCAAGCTCGTGCTTTATGTCCGGGAGAGACAGGTCCACCGGGTACTCCTTCTTCGCCTCCACCGCTACCGTCGATGAAGCGGTGGGCGACGGGCGTCGCCAACTGCTCTGATTTGTTGGGGGAGCTCTTCAGGAGAGACTCCGAGGCTTTCTCAGAGGCCGTATTGTACGAAGTCCTCACGATGACGTTACCTGGATGATTGCCGTGAGAGTCCACCACGTCGACGAGAAGGGACGCAAACCTTGGCAGCGAAGTGGAGAGTTGTGGTGCCGTCGGATCCACAACGGCGGTTACGGCGGAGGAGGAGGAGAGGATGTAATGGACGACGGAGAGGCTGTATGAATATTATTTAACATGGGGCGGGATGAATATCTAACGGGGTGGTAGTAAACACCCCTTAAAAAAATTCAAAAGCGCTCTATTTAAATGCAGGTTTAACCCATGTGTCAGTATAACCCGTAAATAAGGTACAATATATAATAATATGCAAAGTTTTCATCAAATGGTCCCATGGTCTAGTGGTCAGGACATTAGACTCTGAATCTAGTAACCCGAGTTCAAATCTCGGTGGGACCTTTTCGTTTTTTTTTATTTTTTCAATCATATCTTACTAAACCCAACTGAAATAGAATATATCATAAGATCTCATTCAGTGTAACGAGATGCGTACTGTATACATTTATATAACACGAATACATGCAATTTATGAGAATATATACTTTAATTTTTTATGAAAATATAAATATGCTTCTTTAGATAATACCGTTTTTACAAAAATTAAAAACAAAACTGAGAATGAGGTTTATTATTTTATAAAAAAAAGAATGTAAATTTCTTTTGAGACTAAAAATAGGGCCGAGTAAACATTTTCCTTTTTATAAAAAAAAAATTTCATATAGTGAAACATGTAGCCTATTAATAAAACAAAGTACTTTCTTAAACGAGTTGTCTAATAGTGTATTGAGAAAACATAAACAATAGCCTATACTAGATCAATGAAGTATATGAAACTGTAAAATAGATTAAAAAAATAAAAAACAATAAAATGAACAGAAAAAAAAATTAAAAAGAGGGATTCTAATGAACATGCCATATCATTTACTGCGAAGATTTTTGGAACAAGTATCTTTTGCTGCTCAATCTCCACACACCCAGAAAAGAATATATGACTATATGAGTCATCCCTACCTATGTTGCTCCCTCCTCCTATGTCCATTAGAATACACAGAGTGACAGAGCCATTTTGCATCAATTGGAGGATGATACAGTGGGTGCAGAACCTCATTTTTTTTTCTTCATTGAACATGGAATTCCAGGCCTAATCATAAATTACAAGACGCAGAGAGATCTGTGGTCAATTCTCTGCCGTGGAAAACCGAATGGGAGCTTTGATCATCGGATGCCTCTTTTTTTGTTGGTCTGGTTGTTGGAAAGCTTCAGAGCTGCAACATTACAGATTGATCACTTTCATTTATGGTTGATGGAGGAGTCATGAAATCAGTTTCGTCCGTTTTTGTTTCTGGGGAACGAATCGTACGCCTTGCTTCTCGAGCTCCACCGTCTTGAATCTCCCATCTTCAAGGCGGACCGATAACGATGAGGTTCCGTCGATCACATCAGACACAAGTCCCTTGTGCCTGCATTAAACAAACCGGGGGGGGGGGGGGGTTGTTAAATTGAATGCATACTTTTTTTTTACGTTTTTCTAATATAGTTATATTTTACTATGTTTGTATATATTCTAGGTTAAGACTAGACTATAGGAATGACTTGGAGTTGAAGACTACAGGAATGATTGAGGGCCAGTTTGGCGTAATTCTAGTCATGAATGAGAATTACTTCCCTAGGAATCTAATTCTAGTAGATTCCATGGAAAAAAGTAATGAAGAAAATTTTGCACGGGATGCCTAGAATATCTACAGGAATGGAGGATTCCAAACGCCATTTTCCTCGTGTGATTCGATATGGAAACATATGATTCCATATCAAGCAAGAACTTAGTGCACTTTAATTGTGATTTGTGACCGACATTCAAAGAAGGAAAGGGGTGAACATGGTTATAAAATAGGACGCATTACTCATTATTGCCACTAAAACTGTTTAACAGTAAAAGAATTTAAAAACTCTGTAGAACTGGACAGATGAGAAAAGTCGAACTCACCAAGTATTGTCGGACGATTGATGAACTTCGACTCTCTTCCCGATGGCATCCTTACCAAGCTTCTGCAATATCCAGTTTGCTTCCATGACCTCATTTTTTGGATTTTTGTGATGTGAATGTGCATCAGTCTTGTTTTCCCTAACAGACGGTGAGGGCCTTTTTCGCTTTGATCTCTGGCCTTTGATGGAACTTCTCTCTTCCTCGCCCCAAGAAACCCAAGAGCTCTGATTTTCAAAGTATGGACTCTTAAATTTAAGCTTTAGCAATGGTTTGGGGTCTTTCGAAAGTGCATCTGAAGCAGGAGGCGATTGTATGCTAACATGATTCTCACTACGGGAACTAGAAGATGAATTTCTGGAATACTTCTTTAGAGGAACTTCTCTCTTGATTGTAGTTGCAGTTGAAACTTCTACTGCAGCACTTTTTTCAGCACTATGTTTTCCAGATATGAAAGGATTTGTAGTGTTCGAATTAGACTCCGGTCGTTCAGGCTCCCCGACCACATTTCCTCCACTACTAATTGTCTCTGTCTCTAGAACACCTAGCTTGCTTACCCCCTGCTTTTTCAAGCCACCGTCCCCGTGTCCATGCTTGGCACGTTTCGAACGATTTGCATTATCATATTTAATTCCTGTGAAATGATTCAGAAGTTTAAAATGGAAAAGAAAGGATCAATATAACAATCAGGAACAATGACTCACATAATGATAACATAACAATTTCCTCAGTAACACTCTTGTGCACACTACTTAGGGAACAAAAATCAGTGTAGCAAGATACCTTTCCCATTGTCAATGTCAGTCGGTCTGTCATTTGCCACATGCATGTATACTTCATTATCATAGGAGATTTGCTGTCCAACATCTTCAGTGCCTGTTTTCAGGAAATTGCACGGGTCAGATATTATCCACGAGACAGGTGGTCAATTGCTGGCGCTGGTCAAGATCCATAGATTGAGCAGACTCCTCAATCCAAACAACAACAATTATAAAACCAGTGCCCACTTTTCTGTGTTGCAACTTGCAAATTAGCATGGTAAAACAACTTAATGAAAATTTGGAAATATGTATATATATATAAGTTCTTCCCACTGTTTATATGAATCCCTATTTCCATTCTTGATAGCGACTAGAATGGAAGGATCAGTTAAATGAGCAATAGTCAGTAGACAAATTAATACTTCAATGCTAATCTTATGTTTTTTACTCAATGAATGAGGTCAGCTTGTCAACTATTTTCTGAGGCTAATTTGTATTATTTCTACAAATACCTTTTTTTATAGTAGATGCAGAATTTTTTTTTTGTCAAGTTGGTATTGCACTAAAATATGATGTGAGATGCATGGCCATATCATGTAAAATGGACAATCTTCATTACAGAATAATAGATCACCAAACCAATTTCTTTTGATAAACACATTGTAACTGTTCCAAGTTGATTTTCCAAACAACAGATGGTCAGTGTCAGACCCATATTCAAACACGTTAAGGGGACAGGCATGCCAAAGATGTCAGTTCATAATGTCTTGCAGGCACGCCTAGGCGGGACGGACACATAACGTGGCTCTGGAGCATGCTCATATGACTGAATACCGGCCCAGTTATAGGCAAGGAAACACAGGACTGAGAAGCACATTAGAAAGGTGTGTGAGGCCACAGAAGCAATGATGTGGGCAGGCAATGCACGGGAAACTAGGTGCTTGAGGCCACAGGATCAGGATGTGTACATGCATAGTTCAAGCACAACAAGTAGGACATCCAAGTATTCTCAGTGGCATTTGGGCAAGGGGCACATCCAAACACACAGGTGTTATCCCTCTATTCTTTGTTCTAGCTTGACCAAGTTGGGCTTGATTGATATCTTCGCTCCAACTTGAGGGGGAGTATTGGAGTCATTATATAGACTTGTTGTTGGGCCTATTTCCTCCGGCCCGGGGGTTGGGGGGCAATTTTTGTCATGGGTATTTTGGTCTTTTTCTGTTTCTAAGGTTTGTACATCTTGTAACTATATAAAAGACTTTTCGGCCTCCATTACTCAATACAACATTATTCTATTTATTTCTTCTATGTAGAGGGGACAGTATTGGAGTATTTGGCTGACAAGGAATGGCACGATCTTCAACAGCAAACATCCTTATCATGAAATTTATCCATCGACTATTTCTAGTTTCAGGGATTGCAGAAGATTTTGTCGTGGGGCAGATAACGTTTCCTTCTCCAGGAAGGCAATAGGCTGAATCTGTATGCAGGGGGTTTCTAATTTTTTCTTCCTTCGCTATTTGTTGTAACTACAAACTCCTCGTCTTTTTTGTTTCATCCACCTTTTATCAAAGAAAGTCATGATAGCAATGAAAGTCATGGTAATGGCCATAATGTTTTACTTACCTCAATCACATGGCATTTAGCTCATAAAACTGTATAATCTCAGGAAATTAAGTAGTTGAAATGTAACAGTGAACATACCATTGGGGGCTGCCAAGTCATGTTCTTTATAAGATGGAGCCTCAGGCTTTGGAGAGGCTGTCACATTTCTGTTTCTGGAACCAAGATGTATTACTAACTTGGTTCCTTTGACAATCTCACTGTTGGTTGCATGTTTTGCACTGCTTTCCTTGGTATGCAAGTTCTGTTTTTTATTAGTTTTTAACTGGACAACCATTGGGATCCTTTTCTCATTAGTTACCACATCTTTCATATAACTATGATTCAAAACTCCAGGTTGATCATCAGATTTCTCCATGCCAGGTTCGAACATTTGCCCTTCACTTTTATATGACTGCAAAACTTTGGCCTTTTTGTTTTGGAAGTTACTGTCCAAATACTGCTCCCCATGCCTTTCATTTTCATTTGTTTCTGCTGATTGACCAACAAAACCTACCTTATAAATTTCTTCTTTCCATACTTTTTATTTGATGAAGAATTTTTGGAGAACTTCTTCCCATATTCTTTACCACCCTTTGTTGTCTTATCACCTAAACCCTTCAATGAAAACTTTAAGGACCTCCCATTCACATTCTTTAAAATAACAGGGCCACTTCCTTCTTCATCTGAAAAGGGAGAAATAGCAAACATCTCTTCCTGAGATGGCAATCCAGCAGCAGCTCTCAACCTTGCAATTAGATCACTATCAACTATATCTCTCCTCCTCCAAAGCTCTTGAACAGCATCACTTAGATCCTTCACCTGAAATTATAAAATGATAACACATACTTATGAAAATTCATAAGGGTATTTCTACAAAAAGTTACTGGAATTATCCCAACACACCTGGTAACACTCTCCACGGCAAGCAGTACATTTGTAATGTAGGTTTCCATCTGTCTGGAACTGCTGGTACTTTTCATCACTGCAAAACACACATGAAGGATATGAGAAGCCGTATTTTTACAAATATATTTTAAAAACAATGAAGAAAATTGCTATTGAGATTATCTTTCTAAGAATATCAGGGTATGGTAGCATGCACTCTTTTTTTGGGAAAGGAAGATAGGGGCATAGCGACTTTCCATTAAGAAAGAGAAGCCGTTGAACAAGAAATGGAGATGTGGGATCTTCAAAAGTAAAACTGAACAAGGAACATAAAAAACTACAATAAAACAAATCCCTAAAAAGGAAGGTAACAATTAAGACCCCACAAGATGAAGGATACAAAGACCACCAACCCAAAACCATTCAGCCTTTACTAAATTCTCCTCCTAATTTGTGTAGTCTCCCAAGCCCGAAGAAGCGAAGAGGATGTCTCCATCTTGGAATACACCTTATTCTGGAACATAAGCTCATTCATAGCTAACCATATACTCCGACATACTGCATGTGGCAGCTTGGCACTTGTGCACAGTAGGGGGATTGTGTGTGCATGAATTAGTTAGAATCCTTTTTTAAAAAATTGGAACAACTTAAGAAAAAAATTGCTCCAAAATAAACCAGAGATGAGGGATCTCCAATAAAAACAAAAAGGGAGGAAAGGAAAAAAAGAGGAGCAAAAGCGACCACTGACAGGGCCTCTCAAAGTCCTACAACAGCTCCCGCAACATGCATAATCCCTATACTCCTCTCCAAACCATAATTCTTGAGGGTGAGTCTTCCCCTAGGAGCCCTACAGTACTATACTAATTGAAATCCTTTTAAAATCTAAAAAAAAAAGGTGCCAGTAAATAATGTTCTATCTATGTACAAGAAAATATATAGACGGGCTTAATTTAGGAAGATGGGCTATCAATTAGACCAATAATTCTTTTTCAAAAAGGATTTCACAAGTTCCAGCCAATCATTGAGCAATTGCAACAGCAATAATCAATTATTCAGGGTTGTCCAACAAATCCTATCTATCTCACATTTAACATAGATCTTCAAGGAGAAGACAACTTACATCGAAAACATGTGGGCATCAATTATTTTGCTTCAAAGGGTGGGAGGAATTTATTTTGGGGGCTGATCTACTTCATATTGATTAAGGGATGGGGTGATATCATAGGCTTATGACATTTTGTATACGAGGTTTTGATGTAGTTTTTTATTTTTTATTTTTCTTTTGTTGTTTTAAAAACCGTCATTCCTTTTCAATTTAGAGCTACCCTGTGGCTATTAATAAAATCAAGATGGTTGCTAATGTCTCCACGTTTCTTCAGGTAAAAAATCAAGAAAAATGTCAAGCTTCCTAAAACAATGAAAAAATTATGTATATCAGGGACTGGGAACCAAAGGAAGATACAAGTATATAAATAAATAAAAATATCAGACATGGGATTTAGGATTCAGATAAACCTGATGTCATCACACTGGCAATGCACCCATCGTTGGCAAACATCACAGCAGACCATTGGCGTTGATTCAGAGTCTCTATAAACCTACAAAATTTAATATGCCTTTACATCAAACATGTAATTTTTCAACATAGTTGAACTATCTCATGCAGATTACAGAGACGTGTAAATTCTGATGGTATAGTTTTCGGTAAACAGGGAAAATTCAGATGATCTTAAAATTCATGTCTGCAGGCATAAACTATATTAAATGATGATTCAATGTGAATACATTGTAATATCAATCAAAATCAGACAGTTATAGTGTTAAGATAGATATATCTCACCAACAACCACATATCATCTTCTTTCCTCGCAAAAAGCAGTAAAAACTATACATTAATGTGTGGCTGCTTAATGGAAAAGGCGCCATAACAATGACAGGAAATAGAAAACACAAAAAATAAAACTTTGCCCTTATAAAGATTTTTAAGTAATCTAATTGAATCAAAGGCCAAAAATGTAGAAATAAAAGGGTATATGAAGGTAATGTCCTTCGTGAGCTTTGTGAGATGGAAGGGGTAAATGTTTGGTCAAGAGTAAGTATGGTTATTGGCACTGGTTATATATTCTCAAATGTTATGGATATGTGGATATTCTTCAAAAGAGGGTGAAGAAATGAGATCGAAGCAAAGATGCAAAGCTCCTTGGGATTATTCCTGATGCAGTGTGTACGAGTATATGGCTAGCAAGGAATAAGCTCATTTTTCAACAATACAATGGCGTTTTCAAAGACTATTTAGGAATCTACAACATTGCTTCTTCGAGCTTGGGTGTTCATCCTCATTGGAAGGAGACCTTAGCTAAGGCCATTTGAGATTTTTATGGTGTATAATTCTCTTCAGATGTCAAAAAGGAAAACCACATACCATTTCATATCTTAAAACCAAATTTCACTCTCAAAGGTTTATATTGGAAACATAAAAGACATACATCCAAAGTGCTATTCATAATAACAGATACCTTAAGACAAACTGGACAGTAATTTCCCTTTACAAACAATCGTCCACAAGCATCACAACACGTATATGATAGAAACCACCTGCAGGTCCACCAGCATGTCAAAATAACTATTCACCAAGAAAACACACACATTCTCAAACAATAAATATTTCACCTTGTTGACAACAAACTGCTACTATTTTCACAATATTACAAACTCACATCAATTTTTCCAAAGAGACAAGACATACAGGATTTCTAAACTTGTGATCATTTTTTAAAGCATGTGAATGTATGCTCTAAGTTTTATTGTTAATGCGCTAAAAAAAATAAACCATATATCAAATCTGAAGAGTGGCAATCACAAGAGTACAGATTCACACTCCACTGGAGAAGGAAGTACACCGACATCGTTCAATTTCATCATCATTTTAAAGCTGTACTTCTGTTAGCAGTTACATTTCCATCAAACCTCCTGGTTTTACAACAGTTTTTACTAAAAGTTTTATTGGGACCATTTTCTAAAAGTTGTGTAATGGTGGTACACAAATATTCTTTCAAAGGCTTTTTTCAAACCTTTTATTTCTCTAAGGGGCACATTGTAGTTGTCCCCAAAAAGTGGAGACAGGTGTTTGTGTGAAAAACTCTCCTCCATGTGCAATGAGGGTTAATGATATAGATATACAAAGAAAAAAAATCAGGCAGCCTCATGGCCGGATATGCTGTGGCCCATATAAAAATGGGTGATATCCTTCACATGCATCCTCATGACAAACCACACTCTTCACTAAGGCGATCCATGGTTTGCCTCTACTTATCCTCATGGGGAGTCAGATGGCACTCTCACTCACATATCTCTGTAGCCACCACATCTAGCAGCCATGGAATTTGGTCCATTCAATACACCAACAAAAAACACTTGACAGGGTGAGTCTGAGAGTGAAATGTTGTACAATTCAGTAAGGTCATTGATGAACACCGGACAGACTCCAAAGAATGCAAATTGGTACAAGAAAAAATAACAATAAATAATCTGAAAGCGCAAACCATCAACACTTATTGCACACAATGTAAGCAAGATATGTGTGTCTCATATAGTAGAAATTAGAAAACATGCATAATGGAGAACATACTACCTTTTCATTGTTTAAAACAACGACTAACTAATATTTGATTTCAAAATATTTGGATTCTGATAATAATATCAATTACCTGCCTTTTCATCTCCCAAAAAAAAAAAAGAATTCAATGACATTAGCATCAGCAGAAGTGAATCTAACCTTTTTATAACTAACATGGTTGACAGTTTTCAAAAGAAGATTTCAGCAATACCATGTGTCATATAGCATAGGTTCAACATAAATATTTATATTAAGGAGTGGCATCATATACCGTGTGCTAAGGCCACTTCCGGAAACATTGGATCCACAGCTGTGGCACCTTGTATGTTTTGGACAAAGAAAAGGCCCGGAACTAACATTCTGCAGAATTGGGATTCACAAAATGTACAAAATGTTATGCAGGCAGATAAATACAAATCCAATGAGAAAAGACAATATGTAAAGGAAACAGACCTTGTGGGGAGGTTGATGGCAGTAGCAATGGTAAGCAGCATCACAACGTCTACAGAACATAAACTTGTTAGGATCTCCTACTCTCCGGCATACCTAAAACCAACATACGATCTTAATTAGTGATGAAGCTTATAGAATATGTATACACACACATATACCATAACATGTAATAACCATCTACAGTCTTGCAGCATTTTATAAAGAAAGAAGAAACATGGACTCTGTTCCTTAATGTAACACCTAATTGCATGGGTGACCACGGAAAATCAACATTTAAAAAAAAAGAAAAAAAAAGAATGAAAGCAAGACCTCAATAGTGATAAGTGATAAGTGATAACAATAGAACTATGTGACTAACCTCACAAATCCGGCATGAGGGACAAGTCCATGAACTCCAATGAAACAGATCTGCAAAAACAATGTAAAGACTTCTTATGTGCTCAATGTGTAAAATATTTTTACAAAAGCATAAGTATCTAGAGTAAGAGAGACCTCTATATTGAGCCCAACTTCTCAAGCAATCCCTATGGTACTTTTTGCTGCAACTCTTGCATGATAGCATCTTCAAGGCCCTTGTGCTTCCCTCATTTTCACCAGAAAAGCACATCCGGCACATGACTTTTGCAGTGGAAGAACCATGATCTTCTTGAGCGAGATCCCCAGATGCTTCTCCTGTAAGTTCCTGAGATAAAAATAAAAATAAAAAATAAAAATAAAAATAAACAAAACAAAACTTGAAAATCAAAATTACAGGAAGGAACCATTCACATTAAATGCAACCTATGTATGGTTGATATAACTTGATTTTTTAAGAAGAAGAAGACAGGAGCATTCATATAAAAAATGACGCTCCTCGAACAAAAGGAAGACCGAAATGTCCACAACGCTCTCCAATTGATCACCATAATGGTAGAAGCTGGCTCTTCACCAAGAATCACTATAACCCAATCCTTTGAAAAATGTATTCATGTCTTGCTAACCAATTACCCCAACACACCATATAAATGACTTGAAAATACCCTTTGCTCAACATATCACTTCATCCATTCAACAATTTTTTCTTATGGTACTATCATAAGCTACTATCCATACATTTCTTAATGATTATGGTTAGTTAAGATGCAACCCTCCGGCCTCCACAATGGCATGCTTAACATTTGATATATCATCAATCATGCAGGACCCAAAATGAGAGGCAGCCTTAAGGGCATGATAGACCCAAAAAACCAACAGATCAATCGACCAATCCAAGTCCACCCCTTTCAATTCAAATCAGCTCCCCCCCCCCCCCCCAAATCATAGCACCCCCTTCACAACCCAATCACAAAAAAGCTATAATTTTTATTCAAAAAACAACATACGCAGAAACACAAAACCCTCACCGCAGTAACGCCACCAGCCTCAAACCTCCGCGCGAAATCCTCCGCCGCGACCGACGCCGCGGCCGCCTTCCTCTGCAGATCCGCCCGCTTCTTCTGCGCGGAGACCACCTCCTCCCCCTCCCCACCTACAATCTCCGGAGCCGGCGCCGCAACAGGAACCGACACCCTAGGCACCAGGACCTGAACCGTCGCCCCAGCGTCCGCGGAGGACCTGAAAGACCTCGGATCGGCGAAGAACTCCTGAACCCTAGCGATCTCCTCCAGGAACCCCCTCCTCCCCGCATCGCTCCTCAACTTCTCCGGAAACCCTAGCTTGCAATCGCAAATCCTCCGACTACAGAACAGAAGAAACCGTCAGATCGAGAGCGATCGAGAGAGAGAGAGAGAAGGGTCGACTAAAGAGAGACGATAAGAGAGAGAGAGAGAGAGAGAGACCATGTGATTGGGCAGGCGACGTGAAAGGCCATTGTTTTATAAGTTGGAGTCGAGTGTTGTTATTTCGAGCGGGGGATTTCGTTTGGGGGGTTGTCTCGCTTTGCTTCCCGATCGTTTGAAATTTTTTTTTTTTTTAATATAATGAGTGGGTTTTATTGGTAAAAATAGGGGCCTTAAAATACAAGTGGATTTGGGGGAAATTTTTGGGGGCTGATTGAGAAGGGACGGAGAGAGAGTTCGATAAATAGGGAAGAGACGGTAGGGGTTTCGGCGCACGTGACTCTCACGTGAGAGAGATTTTTAGTTTTTTGGGGGAACAAACACAGAAATATGGTTTAATATTTGATGGTACTCGTATGAACCGTATGTATAGGTTTTATCTGATATATATTGTGTGTTTTTTTTTAATTATATTTACATGAGTGGAAGTAATTTGAAGGCCAACTTTTGGACTGGTTTAGCTTTGTTGAAATTTGGTTTTAAAATTGGATAGAAGTTTCATGGGCGCTATTACACTCAAATTTTTTTATTATTTAAAATACAATCTTATATACTTCGTTAGAAATCCAACAAAGTATATATCTCGTTCAATTTTTTCGTACATTTACTAAAAATGGATTTATTCAATTTAAAATGAAGTTAATTGCTTTAAAAAATTTAAAACGTGTGGTTTGAGTTTTTGTTGATAAAAATGACCGGGTCTAACATTTTTCAAGTTTCATTGTGCAACAACTGCATTTTTTATATGTTTAATATTTGATAAATAGGGAACAGACCGTAGGGGTTTCGGCGCACGTGACTCTCACGTGAGAGAGATTTTTAGTTTTTTGGGGGAACAAAGTCACAGACACAGATATTATGGTTTAATATTTTATGGTGCTCGTATGAACCTTATGTATAGATTTTATCTGATATATATTGTGTGTGTTTTTTAAAAAGGGATTTTTAGTTTTAAATTCCCGGAAACTATCGAATTTAGCGATCGATCCCTCACTTCTTCATATTTAGCTTTTAATCCCTGCATTTAAATAATAATTTAGGAATAGGTCCCTCTCAAGGACTAAAAAACAAATTTGATAATTTAGGAATAGGTCCATTTAAATGCAGGAACTAAAAGCTAAATATGAAGAAGTGAGGGATCGATCGCTAAATTCGATAGTTTTCGAGGACTTGAAACTAAAAATCCTTTTTTAAAATTATGTTTACATGGGTGCAAGTAATTTGGAGGCTAACTTTTGGAGTGGTTTAGCTTGTATTTTGTTGAAATTTGGTTTTTAAATTGGATGGAAGTTTCATGGATTCATTCAATTTAAAATGGAGTACTACATATTTTTTGTTAAAACATATATCTCATTAGATAATATTTACTACTTTTAAAAAAAACGTGTTGTTTGAGTTTTTGTTGATAAAAATAACTGAGTTTGACATTTTTCAAGTTTCATTGTGCAACAACTGCTTTTTTTATATGTTTTGAATTTCTTAATGTATATTTTATTTTTTAAACCTAGTAGTTTATGATAAAATAATTATATATTCCTATGAATTATATATATACATTATATGGAAATCAAAATTTTGTTTATTTAACTAATTAAAATACAACTCATTGGTGATTGTATTTTGTGCAATGCCATTAGCATCTTGCAAACTCAGAAAAATGATTGGTTATAATCAATTAATTAATTTAAGTAATTAACGGATAATTTACGTTATAAAAATTTTAAATTTATCGAGACCAAACTTATTTGGAAATGATTAAGTGCCTCTTTAGACTGAGATATATAAGATTGAAAATGTAATAATGTATACATAGATGAAAGGAATAGAAGCTCAAGAGAAAAAAGACTTTTTTCTCATACTCCATGTGTTTTTCCAATTATTTTTTATTTTTTCCTCGAACAAAATATATATATAAACTCGTTTATTTGTGCCCAATTACTTTTAAAATAAATGGTGATATTAATCATTTTAACATGAGTTATCAGATTTAGGTAACTTAGATTCACATATGAATTAAAATTAGAATCTTAAATAACCATTTAGAGGAGGACAAATTAAGACTATGCACAATGCATTGGATTCTAATATGACACTCTTAGAAAATATAATATACTTTTTCTTATTGTATCTTAAAGAAATAACATCCAAATATAAGGTACCATGAATAAATGCTATATTAAATATGAATCTATTTCAATTAATTATATTTGTCAACAAATTGACACTTAAATTTATGAGATGATAAGTCATTCAAATCAAATTTTCAACATATGTTTTCTTGAACTACAATTAAAACCTTAAAATTCTCTCTACAAAGAATATGAAAATGTCACATCTATGATGTAAACTTTAAATTAATTTGAACTTGACTAATATATGTACATGCATTTTTATAATAACAACGGGGTTTTGAGAAAATCTCATTTTGAACTGTTGTGCTTAACTCATCAATAAAGAGTTTGGATAGAAGTCTTTTCTGCTCGACCACTATTATCACATCAGTTGTTTTGATTTTTACAATTTTTCTTTTCTTTTCTCTATTCTCTCTCATCCCCTGTTCAGACATGTTCTATCTTATCTTTCGGTAATAGAATATGACTACAGTTTCTCACAAAAAAAAACCTCATCCATAAAGAGTGCATCAGAGATGAGAAAACTAACTCAGAGTCAATGTACACAATATTGATTTGATTAAAGACTAGATAAAAATGCATGGTGTGTTTTAGCAATTGGACTTGATTTTAATGATAATAACCTGTTTTTATAAGATAAATGTTATATTATTATGTCATTATTTAGATTGATCAAATTATGTATGAAAATATGAGATACATGTTATTCTATGAAGTACAATGTACAAAAAAAAGAGGGAAAATTTCATAAATAATATTGATATCTTTAATCATAGATTTGACCCGTGGACTAATTTTAATTGTAAAATTGGCTTTTGACTAATTTTTGTCTTCTTGGCAAATGTGTGATGTAAAATCACATCTTTAGTGCACTTGCACAGTTTCGTGTGTAATATTTTCATATATTTCTCTAACCTCACTTTTTATCTTTTTTTAAATATGAATCTTATTTAAATTTAGATTTATTATATTTTAATAATATTTGAATTGTATGTCACTCTAATCTAATAAAATCCTATGATATCCAGATAAGATTGATATAAAATTCAAATAGTATTGTTATAGATATGTATTTAAAATATCATCAAATTCATATCTAAACATGGTTATTTAAAATTAGAAAAAAATTAAGATTAAAATGTGAGATATTCATATGTGACAAAAAAAAACACATAAGTAGATCAAAACTAAGTGAAATTTTATTGAAAAAATGTTACATTGAAATCGCATCATCACTCAGAAGACATAAAAAAGAATCAAGTTAGAGTTAATGTAGTGTAACCACGCCATTATAATTTTTTTTAAGATAAAGTTACAACTTGGAAAAAAAAAAGATAGAAAAGAAAATAGAGGGAGGGAAGAGGGAGGGGGAGAGAGAGAGTTGGATGAGTGGGGGTAAAGGTGGTGGATAGAGGAGGGCAACGACGATGGTGGACAGAGAAGACTGATAACGCGGTGGGAGAAAGGAGAGAGAAAGAGAGGACAGAGAGGGGCAATCTCTGTGGACCGCCTTAGCCCTGCTCTTTCTCCTCACTGCCCTCCTTTTATTTTATCTTTCTCTCTCTCCTTCTCCGCCCACCATCCACCGCTGTCTTCCTCTTTCACCCAACATTGCTACCGTTCCTGTCTGCATCCACTCTTTCTCTCTCTCCTTCCTTTTTTTCCAACCCACCCCAAAATTTTCTTGGGGTGGGGTTGTTTTAACCTCCCATCATCACGTCTAATTACTTTTACAAATCACGTCTAATCCCTTGTTCCGCTACCAAAACAGGGTTTTGCGACTCAAATATTCAATAGTGCATAAAAAACAGGAGAAAAAAAAGGGCAGAGAGAGAAAGAGAGAGGAACCATGAATGCTCCGGATCGATACGAGCGCTTCGTCGTCCCCGAAGGCGTCAAGAAGTAACATCTCTCTCTCTCTCTCTCTCTCTCTCTCTGTGTGTGTATCTATCAATCCATACGTCCATGTATGCATGTCCATGTCGTTGTTTGTCGTTCTGATCGTGTCACTGTAAACGGAAAACTAGGGTTTCGTACGAGAGGGACACGAAGATCATAAACGCGGCCTCCTTCACCATCGAGAGGGAAGACCACACCATCGGGAACATCCTCCGCATGTGAATAAAACCCTAAACCCTGCTTTCATTAGAACATGAACCTCACAAAGGAGGTCTTCGTTTCGTATTTGATTTGTTTGATTGCCTTTTTTGTTGGGGTTTTTGTTTTTTTGGTGCAGGCAACTCCACAGGGACCCGAATGTGCTTTTCGCGGGGTACAAGCTCCCTCACCCCCTCCAGTACAAAATCCTTGTTAGGGTTAGTCTCTCTCTCGATCACTCAATGTCTTACTTTTGTTGACTGTAGAGTATTTCGATTGAAATTAGGGTTTTTAAGGGTTATACTTTGGGGTTTTAATGTGGGTCTGTATTGAAATTTTTATAATGTTAATGCCTTAAAATGGAGATAGGAGTACCAAAGCCAAAATATCACAGTCCTGCATACCTGCTGTCGCATGGGCTCTTTGGCTAACTCGAAATCATCGTCTATTCAGAGGTACCCGGGCTTATATGGAAAACGTGTGGGGTATGACAGTCCATTTCATAAAGGACTGGGGCAAGGCCTGTGCGGGGGCAAAAAATGGTTGGCTGGTCAGGGGTAAATTCATCATCGAAGAATATGAGCTGGTTTTTGCCCTGACTGTGTTTGGTAGAGACCCCCTTTAACCGGAATGTGGTTGTTTCCTTTCCTTTTTTCCTTCTTTGATGTCCATTTCCGTTGCTGATGGCTGTGCTATCTTGATATGATGTAATTACTCCGGGCATATGCCATTACATTAATAAAGTTCTAAGGCACATGCCACTCTCTAAAAATGCCTTAAAATCGGGTTTTGTAATGAAAAGACAAGGTTTTTTAGGTTACTAGGGGTTTGATGTGATTTACTCGGAACTTATAACATGAGCTTCTACACACGACAGGCCAGTAGTATTGGGTTCTGGAATAGGAATGGAGGGTTTCTGGGTTATTCTCTAGGGTTTTGATATTGGGGTTATTAAATTGTGGAATTGATTGATTTCATTTTTTTTTCTTGATTTGTTTTATTTTTTGTGTTTGTTTATTTGTTATTTATAGATACACACAACAAGCCAGTCGTCACCAGCGCAGGCCTACAACCAGGCTATCAATGATGTTGATAAGGAGCTGGAGCATTTGAAGAACTTGCTGGAGGTTTGATTGTTGCTCCTTTTCCCCTTGACTTCTTAGATTTCTTAATATACTGTATGGGATTTTGTACTTTGCATTTATTTGTTCACACTAGAATATCCACAGCCTATATTGTCAACAAATTCATTGGAAATTCCCCAAGTCCTCCCTGTTCAGGTCTTCCAGTGATGTCATATTCACGAGAATGACTCATTACTGGAAGATACTATTGGGTTCTGAACTGCTTTCTATACAAGAAATTATTAGAGGGTGTTGTACAGGGAAATTTGCAAGTTTGAGGACTAAATTACTAGTATAAGTTTTTGTTTGAATTCAGCGAAGATCAGTTGTATGGAATGTAGATCATTGCTTTTAGACTTACTGGTCCTCCACTAACATTTTCTAGTTATGGGAATTGTGGGCTACAAATGCACTTTGTATTGGCATGGGAGCATCCTTGAGTATGCATCTGGTCTTATATTTGTTTATAGTTGATGTGTTTTTTTTTTTCTGATTCTTTTTCAGTCTCATCCATAAACTAGATCTATGCATTTCAATTATCTTGTTCCTAAAAAATCTTCATATAGTTTAAGTAAATGTTTTGAATGGAAATGGTAGAACAAGTTAGTTAGTTACATTGTAAAACTAGACAAATTTATATGATCTCTTTCAAAAGTTAAACTAATATCGGTGGTCGGTTGGTCTAGATTGATGTGTTTGTATCTAACATTGGTTATCCATTCTGAAGAGTTTGTCTACTGGTTATTGTGATGGCTCCACTTTACTGTATATATATATATATATATATATATATATATATATATATATATATTTTTTTAGGACTTAACTGAAGATATATCAGGTGATGTTGTCATGGGCATGGAAAATTAAGCTTCCGATTACGCGATTATTTGCTATCTGTTATATGGATGGTGGATACTAGTGGAGTTTTAAACCCTGGCATGACTTCATCATGCCCATGGACGCAATGTTTGATGCATGATGATGGTCCCCTTTTTAAAAAAAATGAAAGTTTGCACCCCACTTAAATTTGTAGAATAAAGGTAGGTATTTTTTTTTATATCATATTGGCGTGGTTTCTTGAGTTCCATTGGCAAGTCGAATGGCGATGAGTGGAAATCTGACACCATGAGAAGGCAAAATTTTATTTGCTCCGTTTTCCATATGGGAACATGGATTGATAAAGTTTTTCAATATAATGTTGGGGAGATAATTGATTATGGGCTATATTTTCTATTTCTCCTATGCATCTTTTGGTTAGAATACATCCAGGATTGTTGTATATTATGGCAGTTTCATATTATTAGGCATGTTTAGTTGACTTCTCATTGATTTCATTTTGTCTTAGCACTACTCTGCACTGGAGCATCTTGTTATGTGAGATATTCTTCATTACCTTTTGCTGTTGTCAATCCCATCATCATCACTTCAAGTATAGAAAACTAGTTAGGGTGATACAAAAATCTGACAAAATGGAGATGCTTGACATAAAGCCCTTGGTTACCAATGGTCAATGGATGGGTAGGAAATCTGCCTTCATTCAGTTTAGAAGATGGGATGCTCCCCAATGCCTATTGTAATGATCCAGAAAATGGGAAAGCTAGATGTCTTTTAAATGGAGCACATTCACACATCCCAATTTTGCAAGAAATTATCAGTGTTTTAAATCGTGATCGATATATCGACCGATGAGTGTTTATCTAAAAACACGTTGACGTCAGCGATAAACCGACTTTGGTGGAGTTCTTGGAGGCTTTTGGTGGAGACTTTGGAAGCTTTTGGAGGAAGACTTCTCCTCATTCAATTTTTCTCATATTTTTAGAGGTATTTATTCTTTGCACTTAGTGGAGTCTTTTTAGAAAGTAGTTAAAATAGCATCATCCACTTAATTAAATAATCAATATTTAATTTTTTGAAACCTAAAAATTCATTTTTGAAAAAAATGCCTTCTTCTGGAGCTAGTTCATCTAATCTAAGACCGGCTAATACAAAAGACCCTGTATGAAAATATGGAGAATATAAAAGTGCTACTGAAAAACATATTGTCAAATATTTACTTTGCTTACATCTATGTAGTGGTGGCATAACTAAACTCAAAGAACATATATTGCATTCACCAGGAGCTAATATTAAACCTTGTCTTAAAACAACACCAGAAATTATAAAAGAAATATAACAATTCATGAATAAAAAATTTGAGAGTAAATGTAGAAGATGTTCATTTTATTTTGAAGATTTTGCTAGAGATTTAGGGTTCGATTGATATATCGATATATCAATCGTACTTTTTTTCTTTTTTTTTCTGAAAAAATGGAAAAAAATTGAAAAAACAGCAAAAACAAGATAGAAAAGTTCTGTTATGTAGTCAGAGGATTATGTTCTACAGTCTAGCAAAATCTTCAGAATAAAATGAACACTTCTACATTTACTCTCATATATTTTATTCATGAATTGTTTTATTTCTTTTATAATTTCTGGTGTTGTTTTAGAGCAAGGTTTAGCATTAGCTCCTAGTGAATGCAATATGTGTTATTTGAGTCTGGTTATGCCACTACTACATAGATGTGAGCAAAGTAAACATTTGACAATATATTTTTCAGTAGCACTTTTATATTCTCCATATTTCCATGCAAGGTCTAAAAGCCGGTCTTGGATTAGATGAACTAGCTCCAGAAGAAGATATTTTTTTCAAAAATGATTTTTTAGTTTCAAAAAATTAAATATTGATTATTTAATTAAGTGGATGATGCTACTTTAAATACTTTCTAAAAAGAATCTACTAAGTGCAAAGAATAAATACCTTTAAAAATAGGAGAAAATTTGAAAGAGGAGAAGTATTCTTCCCAGTGTTTTAAATAGTGATCGCAATATCGAGATATCGGTTCGATATATCAATTTTGGGGGTGTAATCGCTAAAATCAGGCAGTTATCGAAAAAATATCGATAGTTCCTTTTGTAGATGAAGATATCAACAAAAAAAAATCGAAATAGAAGAAGAATAAGATGAGAAGATTTCGGCTTAGCTGTTTCCATCGTTTAGTTTCATCATCTACATCTCTCCTGCAATCTCTCTCTCTTTCTGTTTCTTCTTCTTCCTTTCTTTGCGGCATCCATGGCAGCCACCGCATCCTCTCTACTCTTTTTTAGGGTTTGGGAAGAGATAAGTCAAAGTGAAGATCACATGTCAATGCTGATATGTTACTTTGCCCCAAAATTATCACCACATCTAAAAAATGCACGTGCATTGTGTTACATATCAGTACTGACATGTTGTTTTAATTAAAACTTGGCAGATCGATTTAGCATTCGATTTTTCGATATATCGTTCTGACACCCAGATTGATATATCAAAAAAATCGATATTTAAAACCTTGATTCTTCCAAAGTCTCCACAAAAGTCTCCAAGAACTCCACCAAAGTCCTCCAAGTAGTCCACCGATATCTCCACCAAGAAAGGATTTTTGATGGATTTTTAGATTTTTTTGTTTTGTGGAATTTTAGTTTCTTTGGGATTGAGGGATTTTGGGAAGAAATTATTTGCAAAATAAGGGAGTAGAGAACTAGAGATTGTATGAGAGTGATTGAATGGTAGAGAAGATGATTGTTGAGTTGTTGTGGTGAGAATGGGTGTTTTGGGGGAGTATTTATAGGATTAGGGAAAGAAGGATAAAAAAAAAAAAAAGTCTGGTCGCCCTACCCGACTGACGATATATTGTCGGTTTTCGATATATCGTTGACGTCAGCGTAACACTCGCGCAATCACCGCGATTTCTTCGATAAATCGGTATCGATCGCGATTTAAAACACTGTTATAAGCACATTATTAAGGTTTGCAGTCATAAAATTGTGAATTACTTTATTTATTTTTTTTCTTCTTTTTCTGAGAGAGGGATCTTGGCTCTCCAATTGGCACGATAATTTGCTCCCTCATCTATCTTTGTCCCGATGCAAAGATCTTGAAGCCCCCTTTGAGGAAGATGAGGTCAAGGAGGCCGTTCTTGATATGGAGGGAGATAAAGCTCCTGATCTTTACGTTGAAATTCTTTGGAACTTGGTGAAGGGGGATGTGATGGGGATGATGAATGAGTTCTTTGAATGCCAGTAAGTGTGTGCGATCTCAATGCTACATCCATAGGTCTTATCCCAAAGAAGAATGGCGTGGAATCAATTGGAGACTATCACCCTATTAGTCTCCCCAATGCCTCTTACAAGATCAATGCAAAAATCTTGTCTAATCATATTCGAACAATAATCAAAGATCTGGTGGACTGTAGTCTATAGCTAATCAACCTTCATTTGCAGTAGATCCCTTCTTGAAGGGTTCTTAATTGCTCAAGACTCAAGAGTGCATGGCTCGGGTTCATATAGGTAAGAGGAAGGGTTATTTGTGTAAGCTTGACTTTGAAATAAATTTACGATATCGTTCTGGGAATTCCTATGGAAGCTATGGATTTTTGTCAAGGTGGATGTGGTGGTTAAGAGAATGTATTAATATTGGTCGCCTTTCGGTCCTCGTAATGGCAAGGTGGTAGGCTACTTCAACATGGGAAGGGGTCTTTGCCAAGGGGATCTGTTATTTTTTATTTTTTGTATTTATCCTTGTGGCCAATGTGCTCAGGAGGATGATTCACAAGGTAATGGAAAATTGTTGGCTTCATGGATTGGAGGTCACTAGAGGTGGTTCCTAGGTTTCTCATAAACAACATGCCAATGATATACTTATTCTTCTATGTGATGAGAGGAAAGACAATTTGGAAGGTTTTAAATTCATTATCAAATGTTTCGAGATGGTGTCCAGCGTAAGGGTAAATTTTTAAAGAACGCTTTTTATGGAATCAATATCCCAATTGAAGAGGTGTCCAACGGAGCTTCAAGTCTGGTTGTAATGCAGTGGGGTTTCCCACCACATATCTTGGGCTTCCCCTTCACATAAGTTGCCTTTGAAAAGGGAATGGGATTCGTTGCTTTTAAGATTTGAAACTAAGTGATGGAGCGGTAGACTCCTAAGCTTGGGAGGTCGTATTGTGCTATTAAAAGTGGTCCTAACAAGCGTACCTCATTATTATATTCTCTATTTTAAAGTTCCAAGAAGCATGCTAGAGAAAATGGAGAAAATTAGGATGGGGTTCCTATGGTTTGGTAATAAGGAGAACAGAAAAGTGCTCCATTTAGCGAAATGGGATCTCATTTGTCGGGCCAAAAAAGATGATTTAGAAGTTCTCGACCTTCACAAAATGAACAATGCCCTTTCAGAGATATGGCTTTGGAGAATTCTTTCCAATCCGGATTCTCTTTGGGTTAGAATCATTTCTGAGAAGTACTACTTAGGATGCTCTAGATTCGCATTGGGTCTCCAACCTAGAGTTGTTCTCTTTAAGGTGTGGAAGGATATTCTAGATGTGTTTTGGACATTCAATGAGGAGATCTCGTCATCCTGGGTAATGGAATGAAAACTTGATTTTGGAAGGATGCTTGGCTTCAAGGCGTGTCACTAGCATCCCTCTTCCCAAACCTCTTCCGAGTGGTGTTAGATGAGAATTTTGATGTGCATTCACAAGACAGAATGTGGTAACTTTGTGCCACATTAGCATGTTGAGCTGCATCAAGATTTTGTGTTGAACTTTTCATCTTTTTGAGGCGATGTGCATTCAAAGTCAGCACACTAGTTACCTGCCTTTCTAATTTCTTTATGTAACTTCCTTCTCCTGTAAATGATTCAATATCTGGGATCACATCTTGTTAACCTTGAAGATATTTAACGTCAAGATGGAATAACCAGTTTTTCTCAACAAAAAAAAGAGGATAGAATAACCCGAACTGTTCCTTTGGCAATTCTGCTCCACATGCATGCTATATCTACCTACTAGCATCTTCCTAGGTAATTTGAGACATAAATTTTCTAGATCATCTTTCTTTTTTACTCTAATTTGTGGAGCATGAATTTTTGGGCTGTACTGCGTCCATGTTCTAAGCCTTCTTGAGGTGGAGACTGATAATGTCACCATGGACCTGCTGCTGCTTGAGCTAGCAATGTAACCCCGTTCACTGGTAATATACACAATTTCACATGCACAGTCTATGGCATATACAGCTGGCTCTTGGGGCCAGCTCTATAAGGTTTCATCTCTGTCCCTGTTTTTTGGATGATGAGGAACCCCAACATTAGTTGGATGTTGGAAAAATTCTAGTTGAATCACCCACAAATCATGTGCATCGATTAAGGCCAGGTCTATTGTGTCCTTTTTGTTTTGTTTTTTTTTTTTTGGGGGGGGGGTATCGAACTCCTAATCTATGCGGAGCAAACCCATGGCTTTAGCTAAAGAGCCAATCGCGTATGGGTCTCCAGGTCTATATGGATCATTGTTCAGTGGAGTTTGCCTATTCCCTAAGACCCAAACCGTGAGGATCTTGTCATATGTTCAACATAGCTCATCTTGATAGTTTTTTTTGGGTCGGTGTCTTTGTCGATTACTTGTAACAAATAATATAAGATGCTCCGTTGTCATGTTGGTTGATATTATTCGCGGTCAATCTACTGATATACAACTGCTTGTGTGTTAAATCAAGGTTGAAAGGAAATAAATTGTTTTTTCCTACTGATTTCTGAGATATGTGATCAGGACACATGCATCTGCACATGAATCATGTGTGGATACTGGCAGAATTTATTGTTAGCATCACTTAATTGTTTATCTCAACCATGGATTTTTGAAATCCATGACATTCATTCATTCATTCATCATGCTTGAAGCTGTTCTTTGACATGCCATGTTCTTTTTTTTTGTCTCCCCCGACTTTTTTCCAGGAAGAGAAGCAGAGATTTGATAGCCGGTCCAGATACTAGTGGATGCGTTTCAAAATGGTACGAACAATGCAGGGTATTTCTTTTTGTTTTTTCTACCTTTGAATCTGTCTCATCGCATCCATCAAAAAAAAAAGTTGTATAATCCTCACTTGCACCATCTTGCCAAACTAATTGCTTTAAGCTATTTCTGTGATGGAAACAGAGACCTTGATTCTACAAACCTTCAATTGCTTTTGGGGATATTAGTTTTTCATGGCCAGAGTGTTGAATGCTTGAAACAGTATACTTAGAATGATGGAACTGTATAGAAACTGTGCTGCCTATCTAATTTAATGCCATCACTAAGACACCTAGTGCAGAGTAGTTATTTTGATCCCATTTAAAAGAAAGGGGGGAACACATCATGTGCTTCAGCTGCTGATTTGCTCATTATATAGCACACCCTTTTGCAGGTCATCATCCACCAAGGCCCTATGGGACCTTAACAATAATGAAGGTGCTTCATTAAAGTGGGGAGTGGGGACTCAGAATCTGAAGCCCCCCCACCCCTACCACTGCCCTGTCCATGAAAATAAAAACTGAATAAGAAGTATTTAACATCTTGGATTTTTGCACTTAATTTGTGTACAGAATTCTTGGTCATTGGGGTCAGTTTGAGGGGGTCTACTTTCAAATATCTACCCCATGGAATCAAATCTATAGTTCATTTTTAGATCTCTATCCTTTACATTGGGTGGGCGTGTCATTCCCTCTCCCCAAAAGTAGTACAATTATAAAGTAAGGCCCGATAATTTCACAATATGTTATGGGTCCCAAACTTTTATAATAGGATAATAATGTTACTAGTAGCAGACCATTATTGGTAATAACAATAATGCACACCTTAAAAATGATGGGATGCCAAGTAAAAAATTGAATAAAAGAGGGATCAGCATGTTTGACTTCTTGGATTTTAATCAAGGGATTTTTAGTTTTAAGTCTCCGTAAATTATAGGATTTAGCGATCGATCTCTCATTTTTTTATATTTAGGTTTTAGTCTCTACATTTAAATGATATGTTCTTTTTTAGTCCCTGGAAGGACCTATTTCTAAATTATTTAATTTGCTTTTTAGTCCATAGGAGGGATCTATTCCTAAATTATCATTTAAATGTATGGACTAAAACCTAAATATGAAGAAGTGATAGATCGATTGCTAAATCTTATAGTTTACGGGGGCTTAAAACTAAAAATCCCAAATTCAAATACAAACTTGGTATTGAACCACATTAATAAGGTATAAAAAAAATGCTTAACTGAAAAAATAAAACTGAATGAAAACCTTGTGTAGCAATTTAGAACTAAATAATGTGTACAATCAAATATTCTAAACTTAATTTTACTTTTTAACTCTTTTTTTTTTGCTACAAATTAGTTAAGTTGCCTTCCTGATATTTTGTCAATTTAAAAAAAAACATTTTTAATTATAAAACTTGGGTTTAAGACATGTATAAACCCATACAAGTCCTTGTAAACTTGGGGCATGACAATTACATCCCTAGAAACATGTCTAATACATTCATACTGTTAATCATCATTAACCCAACATGGTTAAAATGAATTATGGATGTGATTTAACTATTATATCATTCACATTGCAAAACATGGTGATTAACAAGAACTTATTAACTTGTGTAATCACCTTCTCGTGAAAACATAAAATAAAAACCTAAGTCATATTTATAGTGTACTAATATGGACGTCCGCTTTTTAATTTTTGCGGACGTCGTCATGACCATCCGATCTCGTGCGATCGGACGGTTGTAAAAAAAAAATTAAAAGGAAAGGAAACGAAAGTATCGGATCATGACGTCCTTTTGCGCGAGATCGGACGGTCATAAAAAAAACAAAAAGACTTGTTTTATTACGCCGACCCTTCTCAATACTCTCTCTCCTCTCATCTTCAATCTTAGATCCTCGAATCGGCTGCAACCCCGACGACCGCCCGTTGACCGCACGCGTCCCCGGCCATCCACCGCGACCAACGACACCCCTATTCAAGTTCATCTAAAAATCAATTTTAAACAAAGTAGATTTTTTCTTTGTTCAAAGACACCTACAACAAGCAATTTTTTTTTCTTTTCATGCTTCATTTGATCACAGGGCAACTGAATGGAAACAAAAACTTAATGGAAAAAAACAGAACCCAAAATAGTACAACATCAACAAACTGTTTTCAAACATTACAACATCATTGCTAAACTGATTTAAAACAAGTCTATGTTTTGTTTAAAACCGATTTTTAGATGAACTTGAATAGGGGTGTCGTTGGTTGCGGTGGATGGCCGAGGACGCGTGCGGTCGACGGATGGTCGTCGGGGTTGTAGCCGATTCAGGGATCTAGGGTTGAAGATGAGAGGAGAGAGAGTATTGAGAGGGTTAGCGTAATAAAACAAGTCGTTTTGTTTTTTTATTTTTTTTTGACAACTGTCCGATCTCGTGTGATCGGACGGTCGTCATCAGACAATCGCACAAAAGGACGTCGTGATCCGATACTTTCGTTTCCTTTCTTTAAATTTTTGTTTTGACGACCATCCAATCCAACGAGATCGGATGGTCGTGACGACGTTCGCAAAAATTAAAAAGCGGACGTTCCGTCCCTGAACCCCTTTATGTGTGTGTGTGTGTGTATATATATGTATATGTATATGTATACATACATACATACATACATAGAAGTGATGGAGTGCAGTCGTGCGATTAATCGTAACATTTTAAAAGAACTTGTATACCCGACTCTAAATTTGTAAGTACTTATACATGACACAATGCCTAACACGTTTTCTTTATATATATAAATTTTTTTCGCTGGAGTCGGTCTAGGAAAACGGTTTTGGGTGGCCGTCATTTGAGTCTTATTAGAAAAATCAGACATTATATCTGGAATATAAACAGGGATTAAAAATGTCTTATTCTAACATATATGATATATCTATTACCTAATTATTAAAAGAAAATTGATTCAGTTTGTATGTTATTACTTTTTCATAAACTTAACAATTATCTGTCTATCTATTATGTTAACTAATGTAAAAACAAAAAAATATTTTTAAATTATAAAATATCATATCTATATTCATATTTAAAATTTTAATGTCCAATATATTTATAAAATAATGTTAGATATTCATTAAATTAATCTTAATGAATTCCACGTTGTTCTTTCTTAATTATAGAAATATATAATTTAATTTTACATTTTGACTAATACATATTGTTTTTAATGAATGGTATGATACAATGTATATTTTTTTTCAAATATTCTACTGTACAGGGATATTTATTAATCGAAACATATTTTTAAGTTAAATTTTTGAATAAATCATGATTTAGTTGAGATGATTTTTTAACTTCACGTTAAATATATATTTATTTCATTATGATTATTTTATCTATATATAAAATAAAATAATGTATCGCATATATTAACATTAGCATAAAACTAATATCAATATGTAACTTTTTGGATGTGAATTCCACACCACTCGATCTTGGATACGTCGTATGGAATAAAATATTGTTATTTTTATTTTAAAATCAGGATAATTGTTCATATTTTATCCCAATTATATTTTATATCAAACGAAATAAATTATAATCCTCGTATTCATCTCTATAATTAAGATTTATCTCATTATCAAACTAATTGATTTAAGATAAAATATGAATGTTAAATGTAGGAGATAGTTTGACAGGATTACTCTTCCCTCGTCAACGCAAACTTCAACTCCTCTTCTTCCATAAACGCGAAAACGGACCCTTTCTGATTACGCAGACTTTTTTTTAATAATAAATTCACAAACCTTTCGTTGCCCCTGAATTTCTTCCATTCTTGGTGGATTCGATTCCCTCTCTCTCTAAAACCTTCAATTGAGAGAGAGAGAAGATCTCCTCCGTCGGATCAGCGGACGACCCCCTCTCGACGACCGTTGGATATGGGAACTCCGTTGTTCCCCGGCCTCGGCCGCCACTGCAGCGTCTCGGATTGCAAGCTCCTCGATTTCCTTCCCTTCACCTGCGATCGCTGCGATCAGGTCCGTCCCGATCCGATCCCAACGATTTTCTTCAATTTGTTGTGATTTTTCCAAATGTTCACGCAATTCGAGATTTCTATAGTGGTTGATTCTGTTTTGTAGTGATTGGACATGTGTGGTTTGAGAGCGGTAAGGGTTTGTGGTTCCAAACATGGATCTTTGATGTGTTGTTTGGTGAATTAGGTCGGTGTTGAATAGAAGTTGCACAATTGCATGTAGGATCAATAAAAGTACTAATTTTTTTTCCTGGGTGTAAAAAGTACCATGTTTTGAGTGTTTGGAATCTTATTTGGGATCCTGAATATAAATTTAAGGCTTTAAAAGTGTAGCCTTTGATGCACCAGTGCTGGATCACTAGTGGTGAGCTTTACATTCTCTAACATGTAGTCCATGACAATTTTTTTATTTTTATTTAATATGATGCTACAATTTTTGGTGGTATTGGTTTGAATTGATACATCATAAATCCTGCGTTTATAGGTACCATAACATGAAATTAAACTACATGTAAGGAATAGTTGCTCTTCGGTTGCATGAAATTAAACTACATCACCAATAAGGTAGGCTTCCTACCGCCAACTGAACTTGGCTGTGTACCACTTGACACATGCCTCCCTCGCCCACTGACTAACCTCTCAGGAATCTCCCACCTCTATGGAGGGTTGACACCATGTTTATATTGATGTTAAAACTACATCAATATTATTTTAGACCCTTTTCAAATTCTTCAAAATTTGTTCTTCATGGATTACCTCACTTTATTGGGATAGACTGTTGTTTCTAGTAATTATAAACAAAAGTTTTCATGAGTTCGAGTTCAGTGTGATTAAACTGTGTAAAGAAAAGTAGTGTTACGGCATAAGATTGAATCAGCTTGAGAGATACAAAGAGAGAAGAGTAGAGGAGAGATGGGAGGAGAGGATAAGAGTAAACAAAAATAATATTTAATGGAACTAAAAAAACGTGCATACATATGTATTAAATGGTCCTGTTTTTCAAAAAAAAAAAAAAGTCCTGTTTTCCTACCCTCGTAATAGTGTTAGGAACAAGCATATGACAAATGCAAACTTAATAAAATAAATTCAACAGAAATTATTTAGGGATGATGATATCCACTTCTTGACACACAACTGAATCTGTTTCTTATAATTTTTTCTCAATTTTAAACCACATAATCCATAATATTCACAGTGAACTACTTGCTGAACTTTGAATTTCTCATTATCTCAATTATCATTGCTTCAATTCTCTCTATTTATATAATCATCGATGGTTAAATTTAGTTTTTGTCGGTGTCAATTTCTCCATATAATTAGGTTGAAAGTCTAAATTTTAGTGATTTAGATAATGGAGTCATTGATCAAATTTTCTGGGGTCCAATTTGTATGCCCCAAAACACCATATAACACTACTCACATACAATTAAGATTCTTTGGCTTTGCCTTATTAAGCCTCTTTTGTATGTACTCTGCATCTGAATTTCTCATCTTATTGCGCCTCTCTATCCATTGCATCTGTAACATCTTATACATGCGCACATACAGACCTTCACAAACACATCTGGAGGTTTTTTTTACCCTGTACCAAACACCTTTCTCATAATCGTTTATAGAAATATTTACTCAGCATTAGTATTCCAAATTGTCATCCAATTTTTTTTAACTTTACGAACTTGATGAATGTGATTTTAGTAGTAGATACACGTACCAAATTGACTTGTTGTTGACTTGTGTATGACACTTATTATTCACTAGTATATGGTCGTGCAAAATTGTGTGGTCTTCTTTACGTTCTTTAAATTGCTGTCATCAGAATGTGCATATTTTTCTGCAGGTGTTTTGCTTAGAGCATAGAAGTTATAACACACATGAATGCCCCAACGCCAACCAGCAGGACGTGACTGTCCTAATCTGCCCTTTGTGTGCCAAAAGTGTCCGCTTGGTCCCAAATGAGGACCCTAATATTACTTGGGAATCCCATGTCAACACAGACTGCGACCCCTCCAACTACCAAGCAGCAGTGAAAAAGAAGCGTTGCCCTGTCCCCAGATGCAAAGAAACCCTTGGATTCTCGAATACTATTCGTTGTCGAGACTGCACCAAAGAACACTGCTTGAAACACCGGTTCGGGCCAGACCACAATTGTCCTGGGCCCCAGAAAACCAATGCTGGTGGTTTCCCTTTTGTGGGTTTGTTTCAGAAGAACAAAAAGGACTCCAAACCGTCCCGCAACACATGTGGGCCCTCGTGGTGGCCAACTAGCCTTTCCAATGCAGCATCAAATGTACGGGCCTCTGCGGAAGCAAGCATGGAAAAATTAAGTATTGGAGCTACTCAAGCATTTCACAAGGCAAAGGATGGGATGGCCCCAAGCAGCAGTGGCCATGTGGAAAGAGTTCACCCTAAGAGCGGTCCCAATAAGGTGACACTTGATATCTGCCCGAAGTGCAACAAAGCATTCAGAGATCCAGTTCTGTTAGTGAAGCATGTGGAGAGGGACCATGGAGGAACTTCAATTGCTAAGTAAAAAGTACATCTTCTATTTGAATTTTAGTTCATCTATCACATTTGAAGTCTATGTTTTGCCATTTTCAGTTGTTCTTTTAAAATTTCATATTCATGCACATATCATACTTTTTTTTTAATTATTTACAATCCTTAGAAAAATTTTAAAATGATTGTAGCATATACCATGGTAAGGAGGTTTTGATTATCTTCAAGGAGAGTTCATCACTTCTTCACTCTACTCCAATAATGCATCAAATGATTCATATCATATCTTTCAATTTTCAGTTGATACTGTTTTCTAATGTTGTTTGGCAGATGCTATGTTGATATTTAATGAGTAAGATTTAAGAAAATCTTTGTAACATATTTATCACAATTCATTATATTTGGTTTAGCCTTTGTGGTACATGTGTTATTTACCAATTAGTACCTGGGATGATAATTCCTCAACAGATAGATTTATGATGATGGTCAAGGTCGTGGAAAATAGTTATCTAGGTTATTTGAACTTGGGATCACAATGCATTGAGGAAGATTGAAAGCTAATGAATTCAGATGACAGACCAAGAGAAATCTTCAGTTTTCCTTCATAGCAGTTCTTGACCCACATAATCACTCCCATTTATGCTACTTCAGAAAAGGGGGGGGGGGGGGGGGGGGGGGGTGTCAATTGAGGCTTTGAGCCCTACTTGGTCCATATCTTAGCTAATTTAGGGTATATGGATCCACATAAACCACCTCTATATAGGTTGATAGAGGTACCCCCTCTTCACCGAGACGAGGGTGTATTTGTGCACAAATTTTAAAGAAAAATGAAAGAAAATGAAGAAATTTGGGTCAAAGTGAAAGGTGGTGAAAAGTAAAATATTTCCCCTAAACCAACTTTCATAGTGTTTGTGCATGCGGTGGAAAGTGATAAAATCATTTGCCATCACTTTCTCTCAAATTCTCACCTGTGAGGGAGAGAATATTTTATGTTCTTTTATATTAAGACAATATAGGGAATGAAAAGTGATGAAATTCTTTCTTTTCCTTGTTCGGTACAAACACTAGATTTTTGAAGGGTTAGAGGAAAGATTTTCACTTTTTCTCACACCCTATGACACAAACACATCCTTAGGTTCGAGTCTTGATCTTGTTGATACGAGAAAATTTGATCATAAATAAATAAAAAAACGACCTTAAAACTGATGAAATACATACAAAAAACAGACTTTATTGACCAATTCACATCCACTCATCTCAATATAGTTTGTTAAATAATTAGTTGACATCTGAACTCTCTTTGTCTTGGTTCTGCTAATGGATGTTGCTCTATGCTAGAGATTACTCTAAATTTTGCTGTTTGAGTTGCATATCATGACTATAGATGTTCTATCGGCAGAAGATGATAGCAGAACTAAGTATCCTTTGATTGCATCAATTGCAGGTGAAAGATTACAAATTTGAGCTATAAGATACTCAAAAAGGAGAAATCCAAAACACACGCATAGAACAAGTTTAATCTTTGCCGACTGTTGTTGGGGTGAGTTGACAACCATTATTTCTTCTTCTTCTTCTTCTTCTTCAATGAGTTCCTCCAGTAAATCACAGTCAAAACACTGCATGGAGTTACTACCCAGCGCTTTGATCCATAATACACCGATGGCCATTTGAATTTGATGGCATCCTCTGTGTTAGATAATCCAGTATGGGCCAATCAATATGTGCCACTTAAATGATACGAATTATTTTAAAGCAAGCATGTGTTTTTTTTTCATGTAAATTTCAATTAAAGAGAACATTTTTTTTTTATTATAAACGATTTTGTACTCTCTTTCAACTCCATGTGAACAAGACGTTCACACAACTGTAATTTCTTTCATTTTCTTATTTATGTTTACATGCTGAAATTTAAATCCATTTCCTTTAGATAATGACCAATAAATATATATCCTAATCATTTGATTTATGCCTTCTAAGTTCTAAGATCACACAATAAAATGGCTTTTGGATCAGTTTCCTCCAAACCGAAACTTTATGCTATCTTATTCATTCATGGTACTCGTGACAGTGAAAATAAAATTTTGAAGCAGGAGCAAATCATAAAGGAAAATTAACAGTTGGTTTGGTCACTTTTTCGGACCATACATGTTTTGATTTTTTTTCAAGTATATATTTATTTGATGAAATATGTGCTTCCACGCAAATTGAAATGCATGCTTGAATAATTGAATGCGTATAGTCTCTTTTTTATGTGGAGTATATACTTACATATACTTTTTATTTTCTAATTTCATATACTACATTAGATGATGTGACATATATAGAAGAATCTAAATGTTATCATCACCCAATCATAAATGGACAATCTTCTCCATTTGATTCGATCATATGCCTGCCTGGATAACTTTGGATAAAGGATAATTTATTTATGTTTTCATCCTGTTTGATCACACAATTTTATTAATAATATGTCTTGCCCCCTTTTCACATAGAACCCTGGAATAACTATCCACGGGACCTCTCCATCTATTAAGACCCTTTATAATCCAGTATAGAGTAAAATAATGAATGTAATAGCATTTACCTCATATTTTTGCTTTTAGTTGGGCTGAATGAGGCTGAAACCATAATCCTGAAACGGCTGGACAAAACCAGGATACCTATCACTTATTAAATTTCGATTAAAAGAAATCCAACAAAACACTGTTTGAATGATGCGAAATAACTTTATTCTTGAGTGAATAAGAATTCTATCACTTATAAAATCCGGTTTTACACACAAATCAGAATAATATTTCTTATACCTGTTCCACTAAAAGAGCTATCCTCATCCTTCTGAGCCAAATAGGGGTATATGTATCAGTATCCCTAGTACAAATTTCCTGTTAAGAGGACCCTTTAATCCATGGATAAGTGGAATAATTCAATCTGATTTGATGAAGAGATAAGTGGTTAGAAGATAGTTTATCATGTTTGTTATAAAAAAATTAAAAAAAATAAAATGAAAATAGTTATCCAAGTTTTAAAATAAAAATGTAAATTGTTTTCTATCTAAAAGTATCTTTTAGAATTCTATCCTTTGTCACACCAGCTCTTCCCCTTATTTTGATGGCAAAATGGAAGTCGAATAACAAAGAATAAGATGGAATAATAAGAACAAAAAAAATAATAATTAGATAGCAATAATAATCCATTGTTGATATGCCAAAATATAAAGGAATAATATGCTATTGATATTTCAAACCCTTTTTAAAATTATATTATTCAATTCAATCTATGTCATTAGTATCAAATCATATTTTTACATCTCATAAAAAAAAAATTCAAATGTAAAATTATTATTTCATATTTCATTAATCATTATCTATTTTATATTCTAGCGAACAAATAAAAACTATTTTCCTATATTTTTCCGAACTAAAATTAATAAGAAAACACAACTTCATCAATCCAGAGTGGTCCCTGAATCCAGAACAACCCATGTAGAAAAAGACCCTCGAATCCAAGCTCTGCAGCGAAAAGCCTAAGATATCTCTCGCTTGTCGTATTATAAGTGACCCCCCACTCGACAACAACCGGTCAAACCAAATCCAACGGCCCACCCTCTCTCTCTCTCTCTCTCTATATTTTTAATTTTCAAAATCATGGGACAGACCTGTCATTTGAGAAAAAGAAACTGTTCTCTTCTGCGAACAAATGGACCCCCAAAACCACTGCAGCCATTAATGCCTGAACGTGGGGTCCAGCGTAAAGAATGTCTCGTGGTCCCCACCCCCCCAAAAAAAAAAAAAATTAAATCAGGGTCCAATGATTCCAAATCGGACGGTCTGCAGTGGAAGTTATCTTGTGTTTATATTTATATTTATATACATATATATAATTTTTTTAAAAAAAGAGAAGACATACGTGGACTTGTCTCTTCCCCTTCTCTGTTTCTGTTCCCCTGCAAAAGCTGACTGTTGTAGTCTTCCTTTCAATGAATTTTAAATACAAACAAAAAAACAGTTTTTTTTTGTTTCTTGTTTTTTGTTTTTTGTTTTTTTGGTGTTTGTATGTCTCTCATCACAGTTTTCAATTTATTTATGGGTCTCTATGAACATTTTAAACTTTTCAAAGCCGTGGGGTTTCTAGATTTTCTCTTTATGACAATTTTTATATGTAAATAATTCAAAATATATTGGGTGTATTTATATATATTTCATAGACATTTTTTTGGATGCTGGTATGCAATCATTTTTCAATTATTTTTTTACTGCCTTTATTTTCCCATGGTCTATATACGCCATTTTTATTCGATTGTATTCGATTCATTAATTATATACGCCATTTTTATCAATATATGTATTTTATTAAATAAATTTAAAATATGTTAGACATTGAAAAAAGGGTTGCAATAATTATAGTCATTAATATTTTTTATATTATTTCTTTGTTTATAAAATGTATTAATAGTATGATTTCTAATAAGCAAACACAACTTTTATACAATTTGAATAATTATCTAAATTTAAACATTTTTCATTTAATTTCATATTCAGCTATTGTGTGTTGAATATCAATCAAATACAAATTTAGGAACTCATTAACATATTCAGATACGCATTTGGATAAGAGTGTATCCTTAGATTTATTGTAAATACTGCATGAAATAAACACTAAAAAATTTAATAACTCTGTTTAAAAAAAAATTATTCTTCTCAAGAATCATAATGAGAAATTTGGCATGCAATTTTTAAAAATAAATATCAAAATAGAATATTTCAAATGTAATTTGTTTTTAATGTTCCAACAAAATGAGATGAGAATGATCATCAAACTTATCTTAAAATAATCAAATATTTTACTAAAATATTGTTGAAAACTATAATAAAATAATTATAGTTGATTAATATTTTTTTTAAAATATAAATGGAGAGAGATGGGATGGAACTAAAGACAAATCTCTCATTCATCGTTTATAGGTCCCAAGTCAATGCGTGTCACACAGACTCGCTAGGCTTTTTGAATATGATATTCTCCACCCATTATTTCCCCATTTAGGACCCAATAAATGGAGTGGTTATAACTTTACTGGTAGATTATTTAAGATTCAGTGGGGACAATTGGTTTATTTTCATATTTTTTCACCTATAAATAGGGCTGGTAAACGAGCCGAACGAGCCGAGCTTTGACATGTTCAAGTTTGGCTCATTTATAAACGAGCCGAGCCGAGCTGAGCCGAGCCGAGCTCACGAGCCTCAACGAGCCTAACATTCTTCTTCACTTTAGGGTTTTTAGGAATTGAAAACAAAATTTTAGCCTAAATGAGCTAAGTTCATGAGCTTAAATGAGCATAACTTTGTATTAATTTAATATTCTGATTTTATAAAGGAGTTTAGTTAAGCTTTAACTAAGTTTTTATAACACAAACAGATCGAATTTGAACATAAAATGAAGCTCGATACAGGTCCCGAGCCTAACTGAGCTTTAAAATTTGTTCAAGCTCGCTCATTTATCTAAACGAACGAGCCTGAACGAGCTCAAACCGAGCCGAACCCGAGCCGAGCCCGAGCGGCTTGGTTCGTTTACCAGCCCTACCTATAAAGGGAGCATGTAATAATTGAATAATGCACGAGTTGGTATTGAATAAGGGTCTGATCCCCCTTTAAGAGGCAAACACTGTACAAAGAATTGCCAAGTGTGTTTGGGGGCTATTTTGGGTAAGGAACATGTAGGTTAGATATTTTGGAAATAATATATTGTCCACGTAATTTTTTTTATGTTAAGACAGTCATATATTAGTACTTATATGTTTTGACACGAGGATAAGTATTGGAATCAGGGTATATGTGTGATGATAAACGGGGAGATAACAATTTATTTTGTTTGTTATAAAAAAAATAGAGATAAAATATGAACAATTTTTCTGATTTTAAAATAAAAAAATAAATTTTTTGTTTCACATAAAAGTTAAAAAACATTTATTCATATTTTTTATCTTGATTTTCACAAATGTGAATGAGAACAAATTATATTTATGATTTTTTTATCTCTAATAATTATTTTTAAAATATTAAACCCTTGCCAAATCAAACTTAAAGGTGCATATTTTATATAAAATATAATCTGATTATTACATAAAAATAAGATATATAATTCAATAATTTATTTATATAATGATTTATATGTTTTTTTAGATAGAAACTGCATGGGGGAAGAATGCTTTATTGTCCACAATACAAGTGAAAATTTCAAAAAATTGAGTTGGTACCACATTTATTAAAGACCAAGCTAGTTATTTTTATGAACAGTTAGATGATGACGTGCATCATATTAAATGGGCGGCGCAGCCATCTTAACATTAGTGGGGACAATTGGTTTTTCACCTATAAATAAAGTGAGTATATATAATTGAATAAGAAGTATCAGCATTCAATGAGGTCCCCATTTAATTAAATAAATCGATTTTTAAAGATTGAATAGGTTGAATAGTTAGTTTGTGTGTGTACTTTTTATCTAGTCATCAGTACTTTCGTTATTAATTATAAATTGAGATGTATAAAATACGGATAGTTTTGTAGACCCGTTATTGTGTTTTCTTTTTTGACAAAAAGTTTATAGGCTCCTTGTAAATTTCAGTAGTTTCACATAATTACATATTAACCAAGTGAAAGAAAAAAAAAATTGGATCTTTTGAAAATTTCATATTATAAATATTGTTGTATATAGTCTTTATGTACATTCCAAGTTAAAGTCTCAACATATTAATGATCATATATACAATTTATTGAAATATATATATTTATATAATAAGCCCTCGTGGAATTATATTATTCCACTTATTTTATTCTATTGGTATAAGAGTCAAAGCCACTTTTTAGTGTTACCACCTCATATATATATATATATATATATATATATATATATATATATATATATATATATATAGGGAAATGATACGGTGCGGGACGTGCGGTCGTGCGCGAACGACCACGGGCCGTCGATCACGGGTCCATCGCGGGTCCATCGCATCGGACAGTTGTGGGCGATTCATCTCGACCGTTGGATGCGATGGACCCGCGATCGGACGAACGACGTCGTTCCCGCACGACCGCACGTCCCGCATATTATTACTCGCGTATATATATATATATATATATATATATATATATATATATATATATATATATATATATATATATAGGGAAGTGATTACGTGCGGTCGTGCGGTCGGTGCGTCCGCGATCACGGGCCGTCGATCACGGGTCCATCGCATCGGACGGTCGGGTGCGAATCACGTCGACCGTTGGATGCGATGGACCCGCGATCGGACGGCCCACTACCGCGACCGCACGACCGCACGACCGCACCTCATCGGTCGCGTATATATATATATATATATATATATATATATATATATATATATATATATATATATATATATATATATATATAGTGAACCGATTAGGTGCGGATTGCGGTCGGTGCGGATTCGACTACGGACCGTCGATCACGGATACATCGCATCCGACGGTCGAAGTAATTTCGGTGCGGAGTCGCGATTACGTGCGGATTACGGTCGGTGCGGATTCGATTACGGGCTGTTGATCACGGGGTCCATCGCATCGGACGGTCGGGTGCGATTTACTTCGACCGTCGGATGCGATGTATCCGTGATCGACGGTCCGTAGTCGAATCCGCACCGACCGCAATCCGCACCTAATCGGTTCACTATATATATATATATATATATATATATATATATATATATATATATATATATATATATATATATATATATATATATGGGGAGTTCACATTATTATTATATTTGATAAATCTTTATCCTTTTTTACTCATAATTAACTAAATAACAAAATCTTTATTATTAAATTTTTTAATTTGAATGACTAAAATCAATATTGTAAGAAGTAGGGACTAAAGATTTATCAGCTACATGATGATTAATAAATGATTAATCAATTATTTTTTGGAGCAACAAATATAAATATATAATATATACAGATATACATATTATATATATAATAATTTTTAATTATAAACACACTAACAAACTAACATCAAAATAAAAATAATTAATGTAAACATAATAGAGATAACATGAAAAAGTAAGTAACAGATATATAATATATATAAAGTAATTTAATGATTTATTAGTCAATTAAAAATTAATAAAAAAATGACTAGACGCTAAACATTGTGGGTTGGATCCGTCTAGAGCTAAGGAAAGAGAATTAATGGGCGCTTAAAAAGAATTTTTTATGCATAGACTAAAAATATAATCAAATAAAAAAAAATCTTATTTCACATGTATAATTATTCAACATGGAATAGTTCATAAAGGGGCTAAAAAATATAACACGTGAACTTAAAAAAAAACGTTATACAAGGGAGTTAACGTGCTTTATGCTCCGTTTGGCAGCACGATTGGATCGGATTCCGCTTTTTGAAAAGCTAAAATCCCAAAATCGTGCTGCCAAACGGGTCGGATTCCGGCGAAATCAAAAGCTGGATTCCTTTTAATTTCTCTCTCGAAATCCGTGTTTTTAAAAGCTCAAAAAGAACGCTTTTTGGTCGGAATCGATTTTTTGAATTGAAAAGCAATTTTTTCTACCAAACATTAAACTCCTTCCAAATATTGATTCCTGAATTAAAAAAAAGCATCCCAAAAAAGTCAAGGTCTAAAATCATCTTAAAAAGCAGCTTTATTCTAAAATCTACTTTTCAATCTGTGTTTCCAAACGGAGCTAGAAGCGAATTACCAAGTGGCCGCCCTCACCACTTGTGCAGGGCTATTTTGGGAATACAATGAGCATCTAATTCAATATCCTTGAAAAACCCAGTAAGATGGGGTATTTCGGGTATATTAATAATGATCCTATTGTAATAATGTCACACTGTAATGAGTCATTTGAAAAAATAACAATAAAAACCAAGATTTTAACAGGGCCTTTTTGGGAATAGTAAGTTTCTGTTTAGTCCAGACAAAAAATGCCTGCATTGATTGATAGGCGGTCGATAATAAATAACGAACTGCTTTAACGGCACGGATTCCACCGGCTCCCTCGGCGCCCGCCGCGCACGAATCACGAGGCGAATCCCTCTCACACGTGTCTAGCACGCGGGGCCCACCGCCACGCGAGTTATAGGCGTGCATTCATTCTGCCCGAATTTAGTGGACAATACAAATGACGTTTTTACCCCTCTTTGGTTCCTCAGCTTTAACGGAAACCGTTACGCCGTCAACATCAAATTCCACAATTAGCCCTCCAAACATGTCCGTACGTAAATTCAACGAAACCCGAGAGTATTTTTAGAAATGAAGAATTGATTCTTCACCGTTCCCTATATCGCACTCGCTTTGTTTCTCCCCTCTCATCGTCTCACACGCTCTCTCCGCTAAACGTTCTTAGCCTCACCGGCGGTACTCTTACTCACAAATTCAAAAAATAATGAAAATCATCCGCTCAAAAACCACTTTCATAATCAAAAACCGCTTTTTGAAAAACCGCCTCTCTGTCTCCGTATATAACGAACCACCGTCATTTGCTCTTCTTTTTCTGTCTCTACTGAAGAACTGAAAATAAAATCGGCCAAACTGACGATGTCGACGGCGAGGAAGACGAAATGGCACCCTCCGCCGCCGCAGACGCCGAGGATCCTCCACCTCCCGCGGCGGACCCGCCGATCGCGCACGATCTCCTCTCGCGCTCCCCCGCCGCGGCCACCACCACCGCCACCGCCTCCTCCGCCGGCGGAGCCACTCCGCAACCCTACAGGGCGGCTCGAGGTCCTCTTCGACCAGGAGCGCGCCTTCCTCTCCTCCTCCGCCGCCGGGTGCGAGCGTCGGCGGCCGAAGGTCGTCGTCGACGACGACGACGATGATGGAAGAGGCGGCGGGGGTGATCGGGAGGCGCCGGCTCCGGCGGAATCCGAGGAGGAGAAGTGGCGGTTCCAGGCGGAGATCCTCCGCGCGGAGTGCAACTTCCTCCGGACCGAGCGCGACATCGCTCTGAAGAAGCTCGAGCGGGGGCGGGTCGATACGGAGTCCACATTGAAGTCGGCGGTGCAGACTCTCGTCTCGGTCCGTTCGATCGTAGGCTCATTTTCCATTCTCGACCGTCCGATTCTGATTCGAATCATCTGATGTTCTCTGTCTTTCAGGGGCGGAGGAAGATCGGGAGAGACGGAGCAAGGCAGTCGATCGGACTCAACGAGGAAATCAGAGGACTCGAAGCGAAGCTCCAGGAGATGAAGACGAGCTCAGGCGGAGGAGGCCTCCGCGGGTCCAGGATCAGGTGCCGGAACTTCGATCGACAGGCGGAGCACCTCCGTCGGAGGCTCGAGAAGCTCCGATCGTCCGATCCTGATCCAACGGAGGAGGAGGAGTCGGTGAAAGAGATCCGAGTCGTCCCCGAATCTCGATCGTCAGTTTCGGTGGAGAGATTGGGAAAGAAAATGGAGGGGCTGTCGAAGGGGATGCTGGAGAGGGTGGAGGAATCATTAGAGACCTCCAAAGCAATCAAGGTTTGTTTTTTTATTCCTTTTTAGGGGTTCCGTTGATATTGTCAGTCACTCTTATCTGTTTTTTAATGTTGTTTTTTGTGTGTTTGAAGGATGGGGAGAGATGCACGGGGCGGTGCAAGGAGGTGGTGAGGAGGATAGCAGAGCAGGTGAAGTTGGAGACCAAGCAGTGGTCGGAGATGCAGGGGATGCTCCGCCGCGTGAAGGCGGAAATGGACGGTCTCCGCTGCTCTCGTGACTTCTGGGCCCGCCTCGCCGACCACTCCCACCACCAGCTCCAGTCCCTCCATTCCTGCGTAAATACTCTCCCTCCTTAAAACACATACGGCTATATGAAATGAAATATATATTAAAATATATCAATATACAGTATATAAAGCTGCACGGTAAAATAGATTGAGTTTATGAACGTTATTTTTTAAGTATGTATTGGATACCGTTTATTTATCACCAGCTCCTCTGATTTCATGCTTTGTTGGGTTGTTTTAGGCGATGGAGTGGAGACAGAGAGCCCGGTCGCTCCAAAGCGAGGCGACGAAGCTCCGTGAGCGAGTATCCGAGCTTCAAATCGAGCTCGAAAGGTCAAAGAGTTCCACCGGAGGCTCGAATTGCCCTCGGATCACTCTGTCGCCGCTGAAAAAGCCAACTTGTCCTTTCAAAGAGAACCAGAGGCCACTATTGCTCTGCCGCGTGAAGGAGGAGTCTCATAAGGAACAACGCCATGGACGCTCGCCTTTCAGCGACATCGGAAACCATTGGAGGGTCTGAGCAGGTATACATTGCTTTTCCTACTTTATATTTGATCACCCAAATTGAAACATATATATAAAAAAAAATGTTGTATTGATTTGAATTTTTTTGTTTTACAAGAAGGTGAGGTCGCGGTCCCCGCCGCCGTGTCTCCGGTTGAAATGCTGTTGTACGACGAGCACAGACGCGGTGGTGGAGAAGTCCTGTGAAGCGAGGACGTCGCCGATCAGCCCGAGCTCCGGGAACTCTTCCCAGTCCCTGAGCCCCGACATCATCCCCCGCGCCGCCGCCGCCGCCGACCCGCCTCTCCCAACCACGAACATCCCGTACAGCCCCTCCATCCCTTTCAACATCCTCACCGTCTCCCCCCCGCTCGCCGCGTACTTCTCCACGTACCCCACCCTCCCCGCCGCCACGTTCCGCTCGTAAAACTCCGCGAAGCACTCGTCATCCATCTCCATCTCCGCCGCCGCCTCCCCCTCGAGCGCCGTCCCCGCCGTCTCGGGGAGCAGCCGCACCGCAGTGAGGCTCACCCCCGGGTGCCTCGACATCCGCGCCGCCAGCGCCAGCGCCTCCCTGTCGTCCCTCCCCCCGACGAATATCACCGCCACCTGCTGCGTCGCGCACGACGCCGTCCCTGCCCCCCCGACGGCCCTCCCGAGCCCCCGGTCTACCAGTATCGCCACCGAGCACGGCGCGTGCTTCAGAATCTGCAGACCCCCAAATTCAATTCACTCACTCATACACATTGATAACAAAAGGAAATCAAAATCCTTACCTTTTGATTGACTTGTTGGAAACTCGCGTGCCCGCCTATGGCGATTATCACGCTCTTGTGGAAGGGAAGCACGATCAGCACGGCCGCCACGTCCTCCGCGGCGTTGCAGACGTCTTCGTGCATGCTCGCGAACTTCGACACGGCGAGAAGCCTCCGCACCGTGACCCCTCCATCGCATTCCCTCTCGTACGCCTTGATCCCCGCCCCAATCTGCTCCCTCAGCTCCACCACCTCCTCGTCCGCCACCGTCACCGCCTCGATCCCCCCCTCCGTCCCGTCCGCAGTCACCAGCGTCGCCGCCGCGCGGTCGTTCATCTCCACGAGGTCCATCGCGTACAGCGACATCCTCGCCTCCCCCCTCGCCATGTCCGCCACGCACGTCGCCGCGGCCACGTTGTGCGCCCCGTGGAGGCACACCACCAGGTTCATCTCCGCCGACGGGTCCGCCCACTGCACCGCCATCGGCAGCCCCCTCGCCGTCCTCCGCCTCTCCCTCCGCACGATGACCCCCACCGTCATCGGCACGAGCGAGACCGAGACCGCCACGAAGAGCATGAGCGCCGTGAACGTGCTCCGCCCGATCAGCTTGTGCTCCAACGCCGCGCGCGCCATGAATATGTGGTAGTGCCCCCTCACGTTGAGGAGGATCCCCACCGACCCCGCCTCCGACGCCCTCAACCCCGTCCGCATCGCCGCGATCATCGCCCCCGACGCCTTCCCCACCGTCGCGATCGCGATCAGCCCGGACAGTCTCCCCCACGGCGTCGCCCGAAAGTCCGCCTGGAGCCCGACGTTCGTCATGAAAAGCGGGAAGAAGGTGGTGGAGAGGACGTAATTGATCTTGGAAATGAAGACCCGGGAGATCCTCCCCTCCCGGGGGAGCGAAAGCCCGACGACGAACGCCGCCATCGCGGGGTCGTAGCCCGTCAAGCGCATCGACGCGCACAGCCCCGCCACGCACGCGGCGGCGAGCGCGACGTGCGAGCCCCTCACGTGCTTCCCCTCCGGGTTCCTTTCATCGAACCACTCCACCGCCTGCGGCGCCACCTTGACGATGAACGCCGCCTCGACCGCCAGGAACACGAGGCGCCCGAGCTCCTTGCTCCCGAACCCGGAGGCAAAAGCCGCCCCAGCCGCCATGAGGGCGGTGGAGACCATGTCGGAGAGGACGGCGGCCGAGACGACGAGGCGGCCAACGTCCGATTTCCCAATCTTTAGCTCGGTGGTGAGGCGGGCGACGAGGGGGGAGGAGGTGTTGGCCATGTAGGCAACGAATGCGGCGAAAACGCGCGCTTTGCCACCGCCACCTAAGAAGGTGCGGAGGAGGAGGAGGGAGGAGAGGAGGGAGGAGGCGAGGGAGGAGGCGGTGACGGCGATGTCGCGGGAGGGGAGGGAGGGGAGGGAGAGGGGTTCCATCTCGAGACCGACGACGAAGAGGTAGGCCATGACGGCGTAGCGAGATAGGACGTCGACGGTGGGCACGAAGTGGGGGGAGAAGCCGCGGCGGATGTAACCCATATTGCCTGCCACTAGGCCTACCTGCATTGAATTGAAATTGAGTGAATTTGAGTTACCTGAATTGAAAGAAGAAAAAAAAAGGTGAATTGTGAAAGAATTACGAAGAATTCGGAGATGAGACGGGGTTGGCGGAAGCGTTTGAGGAGGAGATGGAGGGACTTGCAGGAGAAGAAGACGAGGAAGATGTTGAAGACGAGGAGGGAGTACTGGGCGGTGGTGGAGGAGCCCGCCACCCAGCAGCCGACGTTGGGGTGGGGTTTCGGGTGGTGGGTTGAAGAAGAAGAAGAAGACATGATTAGCACGTTTTGATTTTTGATTCAGTTCTTCTTCTTCTTCTTCTTCTTCTTCTTTCTTTCTTTCTTTCTTTTTTGGGTGTTGTTGATGGAGGGAATGTTTTTTGTTTTTTTTGTTTTTTAATTTTTGAGGTTGGGAGGGAATGGCGCGGGGGGGTTTTGCAATTTGGGATGGTTCGGTACTTCGGTTGATTGGGGTTTTTTTTAAATTGCATTTCAATCCTGGCAGTGATTGTATTTATGAAGGGGGATAGATTTGATCTTAATCAAATTAATCATAAAATGACAACTAATCTTTCTAAGTTTGGTTTAAAGAAGAATTTGATCAGTTTTTGGGGGTCAGAGAATTAGAACCAAATTGACTCGGATCAATTACAAGATGACTTGATAACAACAAAAAATGATTAATTTGATGATTTAAACTGATGTAGATCAAACAAATTGATAGGATGATATGTCCTAGATCACCAAATTGATTAAAGTATCATGACTCTTGTGCAATAGTGCGCTATTGGAGGGATTTTTACGGCCAGACCTTTCAAAAACTTTTAGTAAGCTGAACAGCCTTGAGAGAGTCCGGTAAGTTTCAGATGAAATATTTTGTGAAATAATGAAACTCTTTAGCACTTTTAATTTAATTGGCAAGTGACACATCCAAAAAATAAACAAAATCACCTCTAAAGGTGTGTGAATGTTCAGCATGAATCCCTTATTCCCTTCACATGTATATGTATATGTATATAAGGTCTTGTTTGGTGGTTGAGATCAAATCCCCCGGACGCAGGGGAGGAAAAAATGTGGTTTAGTCTTAGAGACCAGTACTGTAGCCCCTTGGACTGGTTATTAGAGGTCTAACGACCCAATATTTATATGTTCAACTAAATTTAGTTTTTAGAGACTGGTCTACAAGAGTCATGATACTAAGGGTCCAGTGGTTTAGGTCCAGTATCCCTGCTCTAGATATACAGAACCTTTATATATATATATATATATATATATATATATAAATAAATAAATAAATAAATAAATAAAAACCTGTGAAGCTAGAATTTAACTTTAATTTTTAATTTTTTTTCGCATGCATTTGTACATAAGATTTTGTTTAGAGCTAACAGTGAAACTGGCTCCGATGTCATAGAAACAATTATTAGATAATCAATTTTAAATGATTTTTTAAAATTTAATTTTTTATTTTAGATTTTGGTTTTATGAGAGTAGAAAAAAAAAATTTCATGAAAATTTTGATTAAGGGTAACTTTAAGAAAAAAAAAACTGGATGGGTCCATGGGAATAGCTTTTTTTATGAAAAACATATATAGGTATCCATTTTTATTTGTTCGTGCCCAACAAAATCTGGAGTAATTTTTTTTATTCCACTGATAGGAATAGTTGTCATCCCAGAAAAGCTTATATGGCTACCATTTTATTTTATTTATTGAAAATTGTTTGGACATTCCTCTAGTTTACATTACAGCAAAATGTTCAAAATACCTGTCAAAAGACACGTTTTGATTTTGATTTTATTTTTACATAAACTTATAAAACATTTACTATTATTAAAAAATGAAATAGCTCTTATAGGAAAGAAAAACATAAAGATCATGCCCCAGTGGCTATAACACAATAGTTTAGAACTTACCTATGATAAGAGTAAATTTTGAGTTCGAGTATCGATGCTGACTTATTCGAAAGAATTTTCTAGCTTGACCTTTGCGGTCAGCCACGGAGTCCCTCCAATATATTTAAAAAAAGGAAAAACAAACACACCCTTCAATAAACATTCTTGCCCGCAAATGCACATTTGAATATGAAATTACACAATGCAATATATAATATACTATATCCATAAATACAATATTAGAAAAACATAAAAAATGTATATATTCAATTCACTTGAACATATATTTTAATTTTTTGTAAAATTATATACTTCTCTACAAAAATATTCAAACTACATGTTCTACAAAAGTGACTGTAGGAATACTTGAGTATAATATTTTACTTTTAATGAACAATAGAACACTTTCGAGTACCATTCATACATACATACACATCACTTATTCACTTTCCATGGATAACTTTGTTATTCTAATGACTGCTAAATTTGATTGGCTAATGGATTGGCTAAATTGAAGGATTTGAGCTTCAAAATTAATACATGAACATCGGCACTGATACAATATTCTTGCAGTCACTTTTGCGGTCTTTACTTTCCCTTGCATACTAGATTATAGAAAAGCAAAAAGATACACATTCAATATGTACATTTTTCTTTTGTAAAGATACAATATTCATTAGACAAATATGTACATTAAAAAATTCAATCATTTATAGACTGCGAAAGGGGACTGTAAGAATGAATGTTCTGAACATTTTCCGTACAAGAGTTGGAAAAAAAAAAGGACACATTGGGTCAAAAAACCTGTATCTGATAAATATGGGGAATCAAACATGATACATATGGAGAGCAAACTCATGTCTCTGGTCGAAGAGCTATTCCCGTGTGTGCTAAGCACATGCATTGTACAAAAACAAAACTAATAAACATTTAGGTTTACAGTAAGGTTGATTTACTAATCCAATAAAATTAATTAACCCATCAATTTACATCAAATAAAATTTCCCAAGGTATTCTTTTCAGTTGTTGGCTTATCGCCAGTATTTTAGATAAATCAATTCAAGCCTTCGATCCCTCACTTCTTCATATTTTGATTTTAGTTCCTGTATTTAAATGATAATTTAGGAATAAGTCCCTGGGAGGGACTTATTCCTAAATTATTAAGTTTATTTTTTAATCCCAGGGAGGGACCTATTCCTAAATTATCATTTAAATGCAGGGACTAAAACCAAAATATGAAGAAGTGGGATCGATTGCTAAATTCGATAGTTTCCGGGGACTTAAAACTAAAAATCTCATTTTTAAAACATTACCAGAATTCGATGAAATTTTTATGGATAGTACAGAATGGTACCAGGACCCATAATATGCAGTTAGATTTCTAATCAGATTACTCAAGCTCACGCCGATGGCTAAAAGCTAAAATTTTAACGGCTCTGATCAAAAAATAAAAAATTGAAAAATGGTTAGAAATGACCCAAAGGTTACCAATAGGCTAAAAAGTGACACATACATGTTTGTGCATTGTACTTGTATGTTGATGTCTTTTGTTGTATATTGGCTCTCACAGGACAGTTGATTATGTATTCTAATATGTAAATATGTCTTTGAGTTACAAACTTAGTTGTTTTAAGTTTCCGCCATATGTTTATATATTATGTAAGCTTCCTTGTTAACTGCTTTAGTACCTTTGATGTTGAGTAGAGTTTTTTATTGACGCCGTATGGATTGCTGATATTATATATTTGTCACGTCTCGGGGATGAACACCCTTGGGCGTGACAGAGGTGATGGAATATCTTTAATATGGCCAACAAGATGAAGGTCGGACATTAAAGGAGGTGATCTTGACCCCGAGGGGCACCTCCAAGCCACCTCCATTGCTGCAAGTATCCCAAGGGGTTATCTCTTTTCGAAATTTGGTATTCTCGTCATTTGGACAAACTTTATAATTACAAAAGCGATAATTGGAGAAAGATAAAATCCACAGTTCATACTCTTGATAATGTGAGTGAATGCCCGTTCTACTTTAATCAAAATATTTATACCCTTCTGAGCATGTTTTGAGCCACAAGTAAAGGAGCTCTTTTGATACCACCAACAATAATTCCTCTTTTGATATCCTACCAATCCCTCGTTGTGGATGACTTATTCCCCAAACAGGCTTCAGTTAAGACTGAGATCAACTAGATTTAGATCTGAACATGACATATAACTGTGGTCACAATATACTTTTTGCTTCAAATTTTCTCCGATCCTTTTTTTTTTATATAAGATATAGGAACTTTTATTGCATAAAAAGCCCCCGAACAAAGGAGATGAGGGATCTCCAAAATCAAAGAAAAAAAAAATCTCCGATCCTTCCCTTTCATAATCCCCAAATTCACACTGGACATAGTGCATAGAATTCCTAGCCAATCAATTGGCATCCATCTAAAGAGTATTCAGAATTTCAGACTAACATAAGATATATCTGTTTCATTACATAAAATTATCAAACAACTGCTGTATTGGACAATCAGAACACCGTGTTAACAATCCAGTATGTTTTGCCTAATATGATACATAACACATAGTTTCTAAAACATGCATAAAACAACACATTACTAGAATTAGAAACAACCATGAACTTCAGAATGATGGAGGAATAATGAAAACAAATCAAATTATATTGCATATTCACATATTTATGGTTCAATCTCTGTTTCAAAAGCCAAAATAACAAATTCTAATTTACACGCTGTGGTAATTCAGATCATTCACAGGAATATGGTGAGTTCATAACTGTAGAACATGTAATTCTGACCAGAGAAAAATAAATGTGAATCATAATTTGCAATTACTTTAATTATGGTGTGTTATCACCATTTTGAGAAGATTTCAATTGTAACCTGATTATTTAAATAAATTGAGTTTAAATCCATTGTATAGAAAAAGAAAACTGAGTTCCATTCATAAGTTTCTCACTCTCTCGGAAAAATACCAGTCATGTTACATGGTTTGGTATGAATTCTCAAATGGGGTAAGAATAAATTTTATATGCAATAAAATAATACAACGGTAATATATTCAAGCAAACATAATTTATGATCTAACTGTTTCAAAGTAAGAACTGGAGTCTCATTTCCAGTTGGATGAAACTCAACATCAATGAAGATAATATTGTAGAGCAATCAATTTCTTGAACAAATCAGTCTATTCTATAAATAAACATAATTTTAAATATAAGCTTGGAAATAGTTTATCAATAAAGAGTGCGCAGGCATTCTGATTGACTACATGGACCACAGTTTGAGCTCTATCCACTGTGTACGGTGTCCATAAAGACATCTGAAATTATCTGGCAAAGCTGTGCTTATGCTTGTTGTATTAAAAGTCACATGATAGTCAGGGAGGATCTGGGAGGAAAGCATACAGGAGAAGAGTCTGGGATACTCTGGTCTCACCAGTCAAAAGCTAAAGTGAACTTGACTATGCCTCTTTAATTCACCACATGCTCCATAAGCAAAAGTTAAAGGATGGAAGAGCAAACTCTTGAGTTTTGGCGGAGACTAACATTGGCTCAGGCCATACTTACCAATCTGCACTGTTCTATTATTTTTTCTTTTCTTTTCTTTTTTTTCTTTTTTTTTTTTTTTGGAGGAAAGAGAGGAACATTCTTATTAATAAAAAGGGACCTTTTAGTACTTAGAATTGGGAAAAGGTGTGCTGTTCTTATCTATCATTGTTCAATATCCATGTGATGTCCTGAAAAAATTTGAGAAAGTTCATTGAAGCTTCCTGTGGAACAGGCCCAACCAGTCAGCAAAGAAGGTTTGTCTTGTGCGATGGGAGAATGTTTGCAACAGAAAAAAGATAGGGAGGCATGGGTATTATCTAGCTAGAAGATATGTTTAGGGCCTTGCTCTGCAAATGGTTATGGAGATCGCAGCAGGACAGCAACTTGATGGATCATTTTCCGTAGATCTCACACAGATCTTCAAGGATCTGGAAAGGCATTGGAAGTATGACGTGCAATTTCAATGACACATGTGAAGTGGAAGGTGGGCAGGGGAGATAAGGTCAGGTTTTGGCAAAATGTATGGATCGAGGCATCATTCATGTCCAGATTCCCTGTTTTTTTAGTACGCGACCAACACAACCAAGTCTTCAAGGAATCCTGGGTAGGTTTAAATGGCAGCAGCTCTTGGGAGGTGACAACTAGAAGAAATCTGGTCAACGAGAAGATTGGTAACTTCCTGAGGATGATGGCAAGTCTTCAGTAGGTTCAGCCTTTCTTTTTTTCTTTTTCTTTGAAAAAAATGGTAGGCATTAGGTTCGGCCAATTGACAGTGAAGAGGTCCTGGTGGTGTGGCACTCAACCCAAGACAGTGATTTGCTGTTAAGAAGTGCCATGATTGGAGGAAGGAGTACCCAATTAATCACCTACTGAAGCTAAAAGCAAGTATAGGAAATTAAAGTGCCCCAAGCTTTTCTATGGCTTTTGTACCAAGAGAATAAGAGTATACAAAAAAGGGGCACCCAGGGGACAACTAATTGTGTGCTATACTACAGAAAACCCAAGACAAGGGTGCATTCGTTCTGCCCATGCAGGATGGCCATGCAGTTATGGGTGGCTCTCAGAGGCTAAACGCAAATTTCAGAGATTTGGAACAAATGTGGGCAAGTGTAAAAGCGTAACAAAGGGTGACAGAAGCAAGAAAGTGAAGCTACATCAGGTTTTCATTCCCACTGGCGTATGGTCAATGTGGTTGACACACAACCAAGCCATGTTCAGAGGAGCCAATGTGACTCGGTGCAAAAACTCATCAAATACTGGGGCAGTCCTGTGGCGGGGAAATTAGGGTAAATTTTTTAGGTGGCAAAATTACAATTGAGGGGGGGCATTTTGAGGCAGCGCGGGGTGGTGTCAGTAGACTTCTCTTCTACTGCACACCCTCTCGGGCCTCTCTGATTTCTGGTTTTGTTGGTTTTTGTTGTTTCTGTTTTTTTTTTTCCTTCCTTTATTTTTGACATTGTACTACGTTTTTTTATCAATGCATTGTGGTAGAATGTCTACAAAAAAATTATATAGACATAAGAATTGGTTGTCTACGACCTGAACAGGATCTCTTCCGTAAGGTTCATAGACTGCATCATTTGACAAAAGGAGCCAGTCACCAAGGTCTGATTAATGTATTCAGCACCGTGTGATCTAAGAGTAACGGATGTGATTCCAAAATAAAGGCTACACATTCGGGTCAACTAGCCCTTGGATTAAGTTAGCTAGCACCCCCCCTCTCCCCTGTAGAGGAGGTCAGGGGGTTTGATCCCCTTCTATGCTACTACAATCTCCTATGCTAATTGGTTGTCTACTTCTCCCCTTCTATGCTAATACAATTCTTTGAAAGGTTAATGATACGAACACCCTATCCTCACCCCAAAAGAAAAGAATCAACACATGCTGTGGTAGTTTAGATCATTCACCTGGAGCAAGTTTCACCAAATGATTGCAAATTTGCAGCACAATCAATTTTCTGGGGATGATCTTTCATTGGGCGCCTTTTTTCCCATCCCATCCTGCAAGACAATTGAGAGCTCCAATTTAGTCTGAGCTGGAACGAAGAATAAAATTTACAAACCAAGGGAGTGTAATGCTCGAATTTATTTGGTAATAAAGATTGGGTCAATTCCATTCTGAACATGAGAGCACACCATTCGTAAGTGTATCTTTTAAAAAAAAATCATTTGCAATGGAAAGCATTTTGAAACTCTGTCAATAAGACATGTTTTGAAACTCTGTCTATAAGACAGGTATCTTAGACAATATTCAATTTTATTTCTTCAATTGTTTCTAAAATATGAACATCTTACTGCAAATGAATGTCAAGTTTCACTTGACCAACCTCCCCCTCTGCTTGAGTGCATCAAGTTTCATCGAAGTACCCATGTGTCGTTTTACCTTGATCTCATCCACACAATTTTACATATGGTTACTATCTGACATGAGGCTGATACATCATTTTTTCTTCCTCTAAGAAAACACGTGATTATTATATAAAAGAACCAGAATTTTCTATTAGTCTGTTGAAACAAAGAATATATGCATTCAGTAGACTGCCTTTAACCTTTGTGCCCTTTGAGCTTCAATTGACCATTAAGAGCAAAGCATAGGAAAAATAGATCAGTTTGCATTCAGTGGGGTGCTAGAGATTTTGCTAAGCTGTGAAAAGGCTGTCATTCGAGCATCCTTTGTGGTACATCGAGAAGGCATTTTATTTTGAACTCAATTGTAGATCTACTTTTACAATTTACAGTAATATGTCACATTACCCCTAATTTAGCAGGAGCATCTTTTTCTCCAAAAGAATATAGCAAGAACATTTCAAAAAGAAATTCACATTATTTCACGCCCTTGCATTCTAAGTCCTTGCATTTCTGTTGTGGAGTGGGTCAGTCAGCCACATGCCTTCGTATTTCGAAAAATGGAACCTCCCTTTCATCCAAAAAGCCAATGTCCACATTGTTTCTTCACGAACAATCTCAGCTCAGATTTTACAAATCCTTATGAATTGAAGTGAAATCAAATTTCATTTAGTGAGCTCAAATATCAGTCCTCCGTTCTTCAAATTTCTTCTCATTTTTTTCTTCATTCAAACCATTCATTGAATTATCATTACTGCCTGGTCCCTGTCTTTGGTTTTGGGATGATGAGATACAGTTTCCATCGGAATCTATTGTTATCGCAGATTCACTTTCTATCCCTCCCTTCCTTTGGCATTGGGATGATGAGACAGTTTTCATTGGAATCTATTGTTATTGTTATCAAGTACATCTCCATATACTCCACGAGCAAGTTGCACATGAAGGTCTCCAAATCACATCCAGAGCACACGACCAATGCATGTACCGACCTCCTGAAGAGCTATGATGTGGCTACGGTGCTCAAGAAAGAATAAGTTCAGACAGATGCCTATCTGGAGCTGGTCCCTGAAGAGCTAGTCACACCGAAGACTACTCGTAATAATCAAGCCTAACTTCAATTCCCTAAAGAGCTTCCGTAACTCTTCATCAAACATAAGGTTTTGAGCAGTTTCTCCAGTTGCCTATTCAATTAGTGGAGGGTGATGACTAAGGCCAACATGGGTTTGTTGGAACTCTGGAATGATTTGGTTGCAACTGAGTTTATTAAGAGAGAGGTATTGTTGGTCTCATCAATGATATTCTTCCAATGTCTCAACCAAGCATGATGAGCATACTCTAAGTAGAGATAAGATCCACATCAAGAAAAAGAAAAGAATAAGTGAAATGGGATATCAGATGTTTGAAGGGACCATTGTATCTTTAACCCTTATAGAATTAAGGAGAACATCCAAACAAACAAAAAAAAAGAAAAAAAGGAAAAGAAAAGAAGAAAAGTCTTCCAAATCAAGAAAAAGAAAAGGAAACCCTCACATCAAAAAAGAAGAAGAAGAAGATCACAATGTGCACGCCTACTCAACAAAGAACAAGTACTCATCAAAAGAAAAAAGGCCCTCCTTAACAATCCTCACCGTCTTAGCCCCAATAACATAATCATTTCACGCTCTCAGTTTCCTCATCACTCATTCCCATATTTTTTAACAAAATATTGATGCCGATTAAATACTTACCATTTCTTGTCAGTCATATCCCACAACATATGGCATGCCGAACCACTGTTCATCTACATGTTATTGAATGGATTCCCCAAAAATAACTCACCAATTGACAATACAAAGCAGCCTGAGAAACACAATCTGTCATTAAATATAGAGTGCTTAGTTCAACTACATTGCCATAGCTCACAAATAATAAGGTGCACAATGGACAATCCATCATAGCAGACGATGATCTAAAATTATTAGAAACAATAAACCAAACATAACAAACATTAATTTTTAAGACTCGAGATCTTGGAGCTTCATATCTTACATTAGTTCTCCTATCATTCAGTATGCTCATATAAGAACAAAAAAAAAAGTCAACAAGTAAAAAAAAGATAATATAGGCAGAGGAATTTACTTTCTTCAGTAGACCTTGGGCTGACATCAGTTCATAAAATTTGCGCATCAGCATTTCCTCCTCCACCTGCGGATACCAAGAACAGATGCAATTGAGCAACTTCTATTGAATAATGCATCCATGCAAAAAAATGCGAAAAGAATTAGTATCAAAACATGCCCATGGCTCTTGAACATGTTCCCAAGATCAACCTGGAGCCTATGCAGCTCGTGCGACATTGTCCTATATGCTTCCATGAGCACCTCACTTTGCTTCTCCAAATGCCTAAAAACCAAATGACATCGGATCACGGTCAACTCCCTTGGGAAAAAAAAAAGAACTCAACAAGAGCGAAAGAAGAGAGGTTTTCATCTCACTTCAACATTTCAGCAGAGTGCTCTGCATCCATCTTCAAACAGAATTCCAATCCTACAAAATAAATATATAAAGTGTAAAATTTAAATTGTTCCCTTCTTTTCTAATAATTATGCATGAATCAATTCCTAAAATGAATGATTCATGGAATGTATGGCATTGTCTTCATCAATTTAGCCCCTATTTGTATAGCACCACACATGCCGGATAATGCACAATAAAATACAATACCAAAAAAAAAAAATTGTTTTATCCGAATAAAACCCAATGGCTACGCCTAGATAAGCTAGCATAAGCTCTGATAACAATCCTAAAAGGGGCTGAAATACCCTTCTATGTCCCTCCATTCTCTCTCACATGCATCCCAAAACATGTTACATCTATCACGCATTACTCTCACGTATTCTCAAACACAAACAAATCAACATAAAGATAGCATTGTCATTTAAAAAGTTATGAATAATCATTCATCCCTTATCCACGGACCACCACTTGTCCTCAATTTATCTAAGTGAACCAAACAACAAAAAGAATGACAATGTTTTCCAATGAGAATAACACAAAGACAGTCATATAAAAAATCTATTATTTTGCATGTCATCGATCATGGTATAGTTATCAAATGTGAATAGCACTATGGTAATTCCAAATAAGGCGTAAGGGTTTAGGGTTCAAGTTTTGAAAAAAATAAGTTTGAGTTAAATCATTGAAAAGAAAAAAGACAATCAAACAAAAAAGTATTTAGGATTCAGGTTATTGATCATTTAACCAAATAAAAAAAAATTGGGTCAATCATTGAAAAAAATAACCGAAAATTTTGGTTCAAGTTGCAAAAATCAAATGCTCAAGTTGCAAAAAGCACCAATTGAGAGAGACTGCATAGATATTAAAAAAAAATTATATGGAAATCATAAAAGCAAGAACAGATTCAAACAAAAAGAAATCACATTTTGAGCACAAACAAAGTATTTTAACAACATTAATCCAAGAAAGAATATAAAAAAAACTCTTTGGGGGGGGGGGGTGAAGAACTGGTTGAAGATACCCTAAAAAGAGAATGACAGAAACGGATCGGAATGGCCATGAGAAAAGACAGAGGGCAAAAAAACCCTAAAATAGTAGATGAAGTTAGCCGAGATCATCAACAGCATATAAAAAAAATTCAGCATCCCCTGTTCATTGTAACCAATGCACAACCCCTCTAAAACAGGTGACGAAGATCAGAGAGAAGACGAGAAACAAAACAAAAAGGTTTTCAAAAACACCAATTAGAATTATGAAAATATAATCAAACATTTCATTAGCTTCTTTTATGTCTATTTTTTTCCTAAATAAACAAGGCTTAAGAGACATTAAGTGAGGTTGTGTCCAAGTGTTGCCTTTCATTGCTTAACTCCCAATCTCAATTAAATTGCACTTGTGATTCCTCATGTACTTGGGGATTTTGATTTTTTCATATATGAACAAAAATATGCTTCAATCCACACTGCACAAGCTAAAGTCCATCACATACCCAGCAATAGACATGAAAATTGGCTATATCAATATGTAATCACATTCCAAATAGCAAACACACAGAACCATCTTTGTAAACAAAAACAGAATCAAATCTTGATTTTTTTTTCTCTTAAAGAATGAGCATCTCTATCACCGAAAAAAAAATTCCAACATAGAAAAGTTTGCTCATCCAAATTTTCAATTCCATACAGTCGTCATAAAAAAACCAATTCATGTCAATATAAACGAGCATCCAACTTACAAAAAAAAATTTATAAAAAAAAACATCAGTCCCCTTCAATTCCATACACTGATGTATGCATTGAGAGGGAGATGCTTAATTTTAATGAACATTTGGGGCTGCAGGAGATCATCCATTGGGGAATTTAAAAGTGCATCCTAGTTATAAAAATGAAGATTGCACTCCTAGATAATAGCTTGGTACGCTAGTGTTTAAAAATGGTTCATTCCTCTACTTATCATCTAAATCAAGAATACTGAATGGTGCAAATTGATTTTGTAATTGTTTCACAGAAAAAGTGGTAAGGCATAATTCATATTATAGGAAGGTAACTAAAACTGATGTGCAAACAAGCTAAGAAAACAAAATGCTCATTATATCGTGTAAATATAAGGATACCAACCTCCAAATACACACACACACAGACACATGGATACCTGAAAAAACAAACTCAACAAAAACACAAAAATCCTCACAATACATATCAGACTAAAAGCAAATCCTATTTTCAAAAATAAAAATTACTCCAAAAAAGAAAAACAAATTGATCAAATCTACAAACACACAAACATATAAATAAATCCACAAAAAATCAAAACATATTAGATCTAGAAACCACAAAAAAAATCTATATCATCCCCCAAAAAAAAAAAACTAGGTCTTTATTCTGAGGTGCTCACCGGAAGGGGTAGTCGGAAGGCAACGACGGCGTCGGACTTGAGGGGCGACGACGGCGTCGGACTTGAGGGGCGACGACGGCGTCGGGGAGGTCGAGAGGCGGAGGGGGCGGAAATCAAACCGAGTGAGTTTTTTTTTTGGTTGATCTGCAGAGAGGGTGAGAGAGGAGAGAAGGGTCTATTTTTTGTTTGCTTTGAAGAGGGTGAGACGGGGTGAGATGGGAGAGAGGACGAAACGGAAGGAGACGGAAAAGAAAAACCGGGTTTTTTTTTTTTTTTTTTTTTAAGTTTCAATGCATTGTTGTTATGTTTAAACACTTTTAACCTAATTTGACATGGGAATAAGGAGTTGTGATAAGAAAAAATTTGAGTTAAATTATTTGTTATCTCATATAGTATAAAAAAATATAAGGATAAAATATAGATAATTGTTCATATTTTGAGATAAAAAAATGGGAATAGTTTGTTATATGTAAAATGTAGAATAGACTTTGTCGCAATTTTTTATTCCTATTTTATAAAATTGGGATAACATTTATGACTACTTTTTCCAAAAAAAAAAGAATGTGTTCCACCAAACAATATTAATATCTCATTAATAGGAAGGACAAATTTGGTATTCTTTTAAATAAATTAAAAATTATCTCATATTTGATCCAAATGTAAGATTGAGGATAAGAACACAAAAAAATGAGGATAATAAAAAGTATTATTAAATGTAAATGTGGATAAAAATAATAATTTTTTATCCCCGTAAATTAGACTAACTTATCCTAAAAAATTATCTCTTTACCAACCTAAGCCTTACAGGTAAGAGGGTAAATTTTCTTACGGTAAGGATTTACACATGACGATAATGTATTGATTGTTATAGGAGTTACACATGGTGACAATGTATTAGTTGTTATAGGGAGGAGCCTGTAGTGTGCTATGAACAATCTCATCCCTCTTTAGTCGGGTTGGTTCAGTTTCGACTTGATAAATGTGTCATTTTCTTCTCTTTTGAAAAGAAAAATGATACATATAACCATTTTTTCAATCACATTTTCAATTAACACATTTTTATTTTTTAAAAAATAGTATGTATCTAAATATAACATATGTTCTAATGAATTGTATATATCCATTTATTAAAAATATGAAAAAATTCTAATATGTATCTCGTTATTGTGAATACATAGGTATATGAGAATATATAATTAGAATTGGTGTTGGAAAAGAAATGGTGTGTAACATAGCACAGAAATGAGAATAAAATGTCTTATTAAAAAAATTGAGTGTAACAAGACTCATTTTGTATTTCATATTATTTTATCATTTACAAAACGAAATGAGTCTTGTTACATTCAATTTTTTTACAGTCTCAAATATAATCTAATATGCCTTGTTAGCCTCCACTAAGTTACTTTAACGAGGTGTATAAGATTATTAACATTTGGGGTTCAATTATTTAGGTGATTTCCATATGGAAGAAGTTTTGGGTTATTCAAACTCATTTATAACCAAAAGGTTAACGATACAACATTATCTTCATTTTCTCCCTATTTTTCTATTGGTTTTTTAAAAAATTCAATATTCACTTTCTCCCTTTCCATATTGGTTTTAAAAAAAATTCAATCTTCACTTTCTCCCTGTTTTCCCATTCCATGGTCATTTGTTTGAAGTCACATTTGAATCCACGGTAGGTTAAATTCTACGGTGGAAAACTTGGGGTAAGATTATCATAGATCCAAACAAAATTCTAGCGTTTGTGTTTAAGCAATGAAAATAACATTTTTAGAAAAAAAAAATCATGGTTGAGAAATCCTAGAAACAACTTTTTTCTACAATCTTCTGCTTTTTTCAAACGCATAGTTCTCCATTGCGGTCCTAAACAGACCCTAAGGGCCCGTTTGGCTAGAGGCATAAGCTATTCTGGGGTTTATACCTATTCCAGAAATTGTTGACTTTATCAATAGAATAAGAGATTTTGTGTTTGTTTGTGTTTTTTGTTATTCTCATTGGGAAACGTAATAATAAAGGTTGGAGTGTTTGGTTGATGAAGAATAAGATGTGAATAAGGTGTAAAAAATTGATTTGACATGTGAGTCCCATTGATGTATAAGAGGTGATGACATGTGATTTGATGTGATGATATGTGATTTGATAGGTGGATTTTCCTTATTCTAGTGGAGGAATAACACAATTCCATAGGTGGACTTGGAATACAAATACCAGCTTATTCTCTCCTTATTCCGCATAGCTATACTCCCTTATTCCGCCTAGCCAAACACCTAATTTACCTATTCCTCCCCTATTCTACCCCTATTCCACCCTAATTCCGCTACCCAAACGGCCTCTTAGGGGCCGTTTGGGTAGCGGAATAAGGGAGGAATAGGGGAGGAATAGGTAAAATATGTGTTTGGGTAGACAGAATAAGGAGGTATAGCTATGCGGAATAAGGAGATAATAAGCTGGTATTTGTATTCCAAGTCCATCCATGGAATTGTGTTATTCCTCCACTGGAATAAGGGGACTCACCTATCAAATCACATATTATCACATCAAATCATCTGTCATCACCTCTTATACATCAATGGGGCCCACATATCAAATCAACTTTTTACATCTTATTCTCATCTTATTCTTCTTCAACCAAACACTCCAACATTTATTATTACGTTTCCCAATGAGAATAACTGAAAACACAACCAAACACAAAATCTCTTATTCCATTGATAAAGTCAACAATTCATGAAATATGTATAAATCCCAGAATAGCTTATGCCTCTATCCAAACGGGCCCTAAAAGAGTTGCGATGGTGGTTGTAGTCCATTGTGTGTTAAGTGCACGTAGACCAGTAGACGAACAATTTTAGCTCTAGAGATGGAAACATTACACATATTTTTCTTTTAAATCATATATCTTATTCAATAAGATATATATTTTTATAAAAAAAGTGAAGTATGTACTCTAATGAATTAAATGATACTATTTATAAAAAATATTTAAAAATTCTAATGATGTATATATACCTCGTTAGATCATCTCTAATCATATACCCAGATGTGTATTTAAACTTGAATTTGAGTGAAAGTCATCTAAAATCTCTCCAACCATTTACTTATACCCATGTCAAATTAGGCTTTTACTGTCAAACTTTTATCCAAATCAAACATTTATCCAAAATTCTAAATGTTATTTTTCTTCTTCAACTTTATATTTTTTAAAAGATTTGAATAAAACACAAAATGATTACTTGAAAGACACCATATCAAATAAAACTTTTATTCAAATAATTTCAAAGTTACAAAACCCATTAAAAACCATACATAAAAATAGATTTTTTAAAAATTTTATAAAATTTATTTTTTTAATAACCCTATTTATAAAGTTCTAGAGTGTACTATTGTCTTTTAAAAAAAAAAAAACTTTTGTACTATGCATAATGCATCACAGCACAAAAAAACGTGATATGTGCGTTACAACCTATACAGCTAACAGCTCAGAGGACAGATGGAGTCTAATAATTTGAGGATGCATTGAATGCACTACTTTACATGAAAGTTGGCATAGTACAACACATCACACTAATTTTAAATTCATTGTTTCCTAAAATAGCACCTAATTTTTGTATATAAAAAGGGGGAGGAGAATACGGAGGAGAGGCAAAACATAACAGCTTGAGAAGAAACTTGGAATGGAGTTTAAGCTCTTGAAAGCTTTGGGTGTGAGTGGTTTGGAGAGGTTCTTCAAATAACATGAATCCTTTCCAATACCACCCATGCCTAGGGTTTTCAATAGTTTTCCCCTATCCCTTTCTCTCTTGATTGCTTGATCTATCTAAATTATTATAAATTTCAGAAGAGATGTTTGGATCTTTGATTTTCACCAATCTTGGTGTTTTTTTTTGGCAGACACATGAGAGTTTAATTATGATCCGCTCATTTCTTGTTTAGGACATTTGTTAGACTAAAATTAGGGCCAGAGGTATTTGATCCATGTATGCCTTTTTGAAAATTGATGTATTTGATTAGCTTTTTTAATTTTTTTTTTTGTTTATTTGGTCGATGAAAGAGAAAAAAATGACTATAATAAAAGTATTAACACTGGAAAAAGAATTTATTGATGGAGTATTTTTTTCTCTGTCCATAGATCATTGGGTTTTTATTTATCGTGTTTTAAGCTTTTTTTTTATAAAAAAATAATAATTAATCTAATACAATAATTTTATGAGATAAAAGGAAAATTAAATGGAGGTTGATGATGACCTATCTAGTGATATGAATGGTAAGAGAGAGAATAAAAATGAAAAAAAATGCTCAAAGTTGTGGATTTTTTCAAGTGTTTTATGTACAAGGGAGGAGTTATTTCTCCCACACTCTTTTTCAAACCTGCCACCCGAATGGGTGGTGGGTGAAAAACCGAAAGAGAGCGGAGGGGGAAGAGAGGGAGGGGGGGGGGGGGGGGGGAGAGAGAAAGAGGAGGGTGATGGCCGGACACCAGAAGGGGAGGGATGGAGAGAAAATGAGAGAGAGAGAGCCAGGCGGGGAGGGGGCGGTGGTGAGACGTAACTCTACCTCTCTCTCTCTCTCTCTCTCTCTCTCACACACACACACTTTTTTTCTCTCCCTTTCTCTCCATGGCTTGGGGGGCCTGGGCCCCTACCCCACGCCTCCTTGGTTCAGCCCTGGGGAAATGGTGCCCACCCACCCCTGGTTCGGCCCTTTTTCTGGGGAAATGGTGATAGTCTCTAATTTTTTCAATTGGACAATTTGGTAATTTTTCCAAATAGAGGAGATATATTTGTAATTCCTAGTTGACTAGATTTGAGTTATGTGGGAATGTGTCTTTTGATGATGTGATATTTCATTAGACAAAAATATGTTGTTCGCGTTTTGAATTATAAAAATTATTGAATGTAACATTTTTCAACTTATACAATTATGTACGGTTTTACTGCTTTGTGTTTTGAACGATTTGATTTTCTTTTCATCAATGCATGTCTCTGGATTTAGGTTTGACCTATGTTAATTTATGTTTATGCAGTGGTTTTTAATTATCTGAATTACATATTTGTATTCGTTGAATCTGGTGTTTGATATGAATTTGTTTTTTATTTGCATGTATTTTCTTTTTTGATCATTTGAATTAAATCAGTTACATTCGTTTATACAATATTTGTTTTTCTTAAAATTTAGATACATTTCAAATGTTTCTAAACACTATATGCATTATATTTTTTGAATTTTTTTGTGATTTTAAATAATATTTGTTGTTTTTATTGAAATTCAAATACATTTCAATTGTATCTGAACATTATATGCATTATATTTTCTGAATTTTTTATGGTTTTAAACAGTGTTTGTTGTTTTATATGTTTTTTACAAAAATCCGAAGAGGTTTTTTCAATGATTTCGACTATTGTTTTCATTTTGGTAAACCCTAAATATTTGAACGGTTTGATTTTTTTTTCCGAAAGAGGTGGGGAAGAGGTTACATGAGAATGAAAATGGAAATGAAAGGATTCTCGAGAGCGAATGGATTTTAAATGAGGATAATATTGTATTTTTTCTTTTTAACCTTTTGTAAAAATTAACCAGACAACCAATAAAAAAATAACACCTAGTGAGATTTGTTAATGAGATCTAAAAATTGGGGCTTATGTAGCAGAACTCTTTGCTATACTATGCCAGGGAATCAAAATTTTCATGTAAAATTTGAAAATTCGATATGGTTGTCTATTGAAAAGTGTTCTTAAAATGTGATGTGTAAGTTACAACCTTTACAGCAAGAGAATATGCAGGCTTTAACTACATGGCTATATATATGACACTTGGCTCATGGTTCATGCCATTTTCCTGAAGATGTGATAATGGCATTGAATTCATGGTTTCCTAAAATAGCATCCAATTGCATATAAATTGGGAGGAGAAGATGGAGGAGGAGTAAAAATAGTTTGAGAAGAAACTTGGAATGGGATTTAAGCTCTTGAAAGCTTTGGGTGTGGGTGGTTTGGAGAGGTCCTTCACAAAAGATGAGTCCTTTCCAATACCACCCATACCTAGGATTTTCAATAGTTTTCCCCTTTCCTTCTCTCTCTTGGGTTTTTTATATTTTCTGATAATATGAGTTTGGACGATACTTATGCATATGAATCTTTCGTTTTTCTGTAAACTAATATATTTTTCTAGTAACCATGAGGCTCTGAATTCAATTATCAGCATTACCTCTTTTTTTTAGTAGGTGAATATGCAGAGAACTAGTTTTACAATTTCCATTGAAACTAATTATGTCATTGATTTATCTCTTTTTATGCTTATTTTCGTGTTTGTTTGGTAACTGAAAATGAAAATTTAAGATATGGAGTAATTTTGTGTCTTTTTAATCACCCAAAAAGTTCATGATAGAATATTTAATCATAGGTCTAGTGAAACTGAAAATTTTAAGATATGGACTATATTTTAGCATTATATGTCTAGTGACACATATTAAGCACTAACAAGTATTGACAATGACAAAAAGTTCATGATAGAATATTTAATTTTCACTCTGATGGTACACTGAATTATTGTTATATATATTTATACTCCATAAAACTTATCAATACTCTAATATAGAGACAAAAAATTTCACTTAAGATGACATTCTCGTAATTTTTTATATACATCTCATCCACTTGATTCCACACCCACTCTCTTCTTCATCATCGAATTGATCTCCTGCCATCTTTCTTTGGTAGAAACCTTATTTACTAATAAGGCTATTCGGGTGCTCGATGTGTCTTTTTTTTATCTCGTACAATTTTATTCTAATATCTCCTCCATTCAGATATTGTCTATTTCTTAATTTATTTGATAAATAAAATTGACTGCAGCCGCTTCAAAAAAAAAAAAAGTTTTCATATGATCTTGTAGCCCATCGAAGATGAGCAATTCAAATTGAATTCTAATGATATTCTACTGACACGAAATACCTGGTCTAAGCTTGAAATAGACCTTCAAAAGTGAAACAATTTATTATTGCAATGGAAGTGTTTTTGTGACCTTGTATAGTAGGTGATGTAATTTTAAACTTGAAGAAATGTTTTGAGTACTGGCCATTATTCACGAACCTTTTATTGGTCCTATTTCAGAGAGTAATCATTTGATAACCATCTTCAGGATATTGCACTGGTTCTAATTGTCCATATAGTCATGTTATAATGTTCATTTACTTTTGTTTATATAGTTTTTGAATGTTCACATTTTGATTATCATATATATTGACAATAAACAATATTAACTAGCACGAATATGCATACATTTACACGAGTTTATAGTGACCGGGAAAGTGGCGACGGAGGATAGCGGGAGGATTGAGATTTATAAAGAATACTCATGCATGGAGATTCATTAGTTTGCATTTATTCCATATTTTAGAGTTCAAATCATGTCATCTTCATGAGCTCAACCTTTTTTTTCACACAATGATTGGAGAAATTCATTTCATGTAACTAGCTTATGCTCAATTTTAGGCAGTCTTGGATTCAAAAGTTATTATTTGAAGCAAAAGTGATGAGATTTCTGATATCTACGTGCTTAAGATGGGACTAATGTCAAGGAAAGTTTTTTATTTCTATATGGTCTTAATTGATGCTACCTTGTCCCATGAGCCTTTGCTCGGGTGATCAAGGGACACCCCACCTCTAGAAAAGGTGGGCAGTTGAAGCCTTGCATCAAATAAGGAAGAAAAAAAAGTGGATGAACACTTTGTTTTATGGGCAGTGGCCTAGTATAACAACTCATTTGGGCTTGGTTTCATGGGCGGTAGCTTAGCATGTTATAAGGCCTCTTATGGGTCTGTTGTATGTTGCAGGGACTTGTAGCTCCTCTGTAGCCTTTAATACCTGATAAAAAAAATGATGCTACCTTGAAAACTATTCTATATTTACAATCACACCTATTTCTTGGAAATTTTGGTTGTTTTAGTCTTCTTGTTATCCACCTATTTGTTGGTAAATTTTCAAAAGAATTTTATATGGGACAGAAACAAATGGGAGGAGGTAACCTTCCCAGCTTGACAATAAAATCAATCACGGGAGATTCATTCGATATATATAAAAAATCTCCTTGTTATAATATGTGTGACATGTTATTTACTGGTACATGAAGGCAATGTTAGTTTATTCATTATCTTCTTATTATAATTACATGTTCGGATCCTATATACCCTTTATAAAATGTTACATATTACAATTTAATTCAATTCTTGCATTTGGTAAGATGAAAAAACAGAAAAGAACGCTAGCTATATTACACTCCTAACACATTTTAAAGCCTCATTTAATTATCTCATATGACTTAATGAGCTATGTCTCTTTTTTTTTATATTTATAGTCCTTACAATACAGTGGATGATATACATTATTTAAAAAAAAATACATACCTCATTTGATGAGGTATAATATGTTTTAGAAAATAAAAATGTTTTAGACTGTATTTGGTGCTAAAAACGGATGAAATCTTAGAAAAAGATACACGCATCCTCCATTGCAGCCCCAATTGTAGTCCATTTTTTTTAAAAAAATCATACACCCACCCTTTGAAGTGCATACTGAGATACATTAATGTATTTTTTTCATTGTGAAAAAATGGAAAAAAAATGGGTCATATACTATGACAGAACTTCATACACTATAAAAATGTAGTATATACTATGTTATCATAGTGTTTTGTTTGAGGGTTATAAAATGGACTGTAAAATAGATTGCGTGTGTCAACACTCAAAATCTTAATGTGGTTTAGCCTTTGGCCCATTCTCTTTAATAGGCCCGCTGCCCTGAAGCCTAATAAAAAGTATCCACAGCCCATTGGGCTGAGACTTTCACTCATTGCCTGTTTTAAGCCCGCAAAGCGGACTTTCATCTATTTACTGATGAAAAATGATAAGTCCAACCCTTGATACATCTTTATTTGTAGTCCATGTAAAATATATATATACTATTTCATTGAAACATATATTGTTATATGATATAATATATATACTGAGATATCGTAATGTAGTTTTTTATTTAAAAAATAAATTTTTTACTTCATACACCATGATAATACAGTTTATACTATGTTATCATAATGTGTGAAACTGTAAAATAAATTATAAAATGACTGAGTATATCAACACTTTAAGGCTTAAGCCAGCCTATCCAAGTTTCCTTCCTACTAGGTATATGTAGTTCATTGGGCCCTTTTCTTTCTTCATCTGGAATGATGTATAACTCTATAATTACGTGTTGTACTCTTGTATACCCTTTGTCAAGAAAAACTGTTTGTCTGATACATTGGTGTGCACTCAACCACTAAAGGGTGTTTAGCATGTTTGGATCAAAAATTTCATTATGTACTGCATGCACCATATAGTTATAATGGGTCCACCTAAGTGGTATACCACCAGCGGATCATAAATTGATAATGAATATTCTCATTTGGTTTATCAAATGGGATATGATTCCTAACAATCAAAGAGATTATAACCTTTGATTGCTATTTGATCTATAACTACCACCACAATGATCACTTCTACTGCTGCGTTCAAGACTGGGGGCGCTTCATAGCCGGAGTGAGAGAGGTGAAATTTCAAAATGGGTGCATACGATCACGGAGTAACATGATAGTGTTGACGGTCAATGGTCTGGGTTAAATTTTTCTTCTAACCAGAATTTAGCCATCAGGACCTCAGCTTTATATTTTCTTTCTTTCTCTATGTCTTCTCACCTTCATCAGAATTGTACTTCAAAATCAAAATGAAATCGTGATAATTATTTCTACATTTTAAAAAAAAATACCACCACAATGAACTGAAAAAACATGATAAAATCTCCATCAATGTAATAACCATTTTAAGTTTCCATGAGTCTCATCTCACATGACTCTATTCTTGCCATGAAAAGTGCTTGTTTTAAAAAACACACACATATGTTTGCACTCAATATTATAAAGTAAATTAAAATAAAGGTGGTCAGTCAAACTCAATGATACTACTTTATATATTCATTGATACATTATAGTCTCACATGGAAACAAGACCAAGATGAGATGTTCAACAGCGTCGGCTACTTTTGCACTCTGTGAATGAATATTATATCAAAGGACTTTCACCCACTCATTTGATTTGTTTAATCAGCTGAAATTGAGCACAATTTTCTACTTTGGTTTTACTTTGAAGGATTGCACATGAGAAATGCTTTTTTTTCCTCCCTCTCTAAATTATTCCATGTTTTTTCTTCACAAACATCCAAAGAGGAATTCCGGGATTCATGCCTTGATGGACAAGGCATCTACAACACTTGTTACCTAAGACTTATAACAATATCAACAATAATAGTTATTACTGATATTATTATGACTATTATAAAAATATATTTAATGAAATACATATTTTTATTAAAAAAATTAAGATTAAAAACACATATTTGAATGTATTTAATATATACATGTTTATAAAAAAAATGACTGAGTGTATCAATGCACAATATAAAATGATGAGACTAAATATTTTAAAAAAACAATGAAAAAAAATGGTTCTTGCTTAGAACTGTGAATTTGTTTTTTATAGGTCTTGAATTCAAATATAAGTTTATCAAATGCACAGGATTTGCAGGTGATTGTGTGCATCTGTTTTGTCGATTAATATTGGTGTCCTCGTCATCAACAAAACTGAGTAGATACTAATTTTATTGGCCATACTAGCATCTCATTAGAAGAAAAAAAAGGCCTCTATTTATTCACACTAATAATGTCTTTTTAAGAAATTAGTGCAAACCTTTTTGTTGGTAACACAAAATCAGTGAAACTAACGCTTCAGAGAGAGGATTTGGTGCTCTAAATCAACTAAAACATGATAATTTTTTATTGGTACACCAAATCAGAACAAACTAAACTCTTCAAGAAGAAGTTGGGTGCTCTCCCACTATCAATAAAAGCATGGATCAATGGAGCAGGATTTCACTTACCCCATGTCGTGTGTGACATAAGTTTATCCATCATGAATAGCTATATCATAATAAATAATATGCCATGATAAATAATAATAATGATATAAATGATTTTTTTGTTGATCATCTTTTTATTATTCTCATTAAAATTATATATAAATCATATTTTTATTTCATCGTGAATAAATCGAAGATAATATATATATATAATATTAATATTAGCTATTTTTGCTCACATATATGTGATAATGTGTGAGAAATAAACATGAAAAACACAATTGATGTAACATATTTTAGAATACGTGTAAGTGAAGGATATATAAAGTGAAATATTGTTTTTTTTTAATAGATGAAATAATATTTTGATCCGTTAACATGTATGGACAACTCCAACCTCCTCTGGGTTCAATAAGGACATAGCTAACATTTGAAAAATAAAGAATTTTTTAAAATTGTTCTAGCAATACCAAGGATTATTTTGTCACCAGTACAAACAATAATAACTAGTTAGATAACTTTGACTTAAAAAGATAATTCTTCAATCTAAGAAATTTAATTCTTGTAGATCTTGTAAAATGAAAAATTTAACATAAAATGTTAACACCGGAGTAAACTCGAAAAAGAGCCTAACTTTTGTTTGACAAAAAAAAAAAAAAAATTAAAGAAAGACCCCAAGGTGAGAAATTGACTTCTTTTTATGATTTGACTCCTGTACAAGACAATATCCAAGGTATTGAATTTAAGTGCTCTCACCAAAAGATATATATTAAATTTAGGATAAAATTAATTAAACAAATAAAAAACAACAACTAGCCTTTCCAACGCTCCACTCCAAAATTGATAAGATGACTTACATGATTATAGATTTATAACCCGTGAAGTAAAATACAATGTAATCTCTTGGATGGCTATGGTTGGTTGGAAATTAATATCGCACCACTAACACATTAAAAATCCTTTCATCTACACTACCTTATTGAGTTATTGTATTGAACAGAAAGGTATATCAAATTTGGAAGAAGAAGAAGACTTCAATGCATGGTGTACCTGCCACTGTCTTCAACCAAAAAGCAGGTTTTGATAGACCACCTTATCCCCATCCCCCCGTTTGGAACGAGAATAACCCCCGGATAACCCCGGATAACCCCGGATAAGTATTTGGAGGCGTTTGTTTACCCCGGATAACCCCAGATAAATTATGTCAGAATAAACCTTGATAAAGTGGTATAGGAATTCCAATCAACCCTAGAATAAAAGTTATCCTAGGTTATTCCACCTAAAGAATATGTGGGCCCACTATCAAATCAACTGTCATCACCTCTTATAAATCACCTGTCAAATCAACTATCATTAATTTTTTACCTTTTATAAATCCTTATCCATACTTTATTCACATTTTACCCAAACAACAAAACATTTATTTTACGTTTACCAATGAGAATAATTCAAAATACAACCAAACACAAAATCACTTTATCCTTATTTATACTCATTTATACTTGGATAAATCTATACCCTAGAATAAAAACTATCCCCGTTCCAAACAGGGTAAATTCTTCTTTTTTTAGGATGGCCAAGGTCATGGTTAAAGTCAGGGGTTATAAGAATCAATAGAATATCAAATGTAAGTAATTATTTAATATAGAAATATGTAACCAGATATGTGATTCCGTTCTGAATATGGTTGTATGATAAATATATTTTGGTGCATGAAGTATATTTTTAATAGGTGTTTTTTTTTACACAAGACAGATGACACATTTATTTAGATAAATGAAACGGAATTTAAATTTTTGAAAGAAGTTAATGAATGAAAGGTACCAACTTGCACTTGGTCGATATGGAGATTGCGAAACGAGTCTATCTTTCGAGGAACGTGTTTTTACTTTGAAAATATTTAGGAATTGACTCGTCAATCTATCATCGATTGGGGGTCTCATTTAGGGAGAGCATCTAACATCCACTTCGAAGAAGACTAGTGGGACTAGTGGGCAGGACATCGCTGAGGGGGACTTTTTTTTACTATCCCATTGCTTTCGTTCTTTAATGTTCTTATACTATTTTATTTTCTTTTTCGTATGTTATTCTTCTTCTCTTTTCTCCTCATCACCATTCAGACCCAGTCTATTTTATATAAATGGATATACCAACATTTTAGCTAAAAAAAAAGAGAAAAGTGTTATTTTATTGCATTGAAGATCTGACTTTGTCAATTATCCCTTTAATCTCTATTTTGTTTTTCATTTTCCAAGTAAATATCATTACATAAATTATTTTAAAAAAAATATAGTGTCAATCACCTCTTTACTCTCTCTTTTATTTATCATACATATCATTTATGGATTAAACTAGTATTAAAAAAATTAATACAAAGTATAATAAAGGCCAGTCAAACATAAAAGTAGTTTATGAAACAAGATTAATATGTTAAGTTTTCACATATAAAAATGAGTTACATTCATCATATCTGTTATAATATCCTATGATATATGTAGCAAAAATGAAAAAGAAAAAAAACTCCACTGTCAATGAGGGCCTTAATGACTGTTTAAATCTGTCGATTTAGCTCGTGTAGAGAGGTCTTATCCTATTTTAATGAAAAATCACATTAGGGTCCTACATTTTTATTCCTGGCTGTAGTTTTTGCTTTGAAGAGTTGCTCAATTTGTCTTCATTGAAGCTTCAGGCACACTGAGATTCCTTCATAAAAAAATAAAAATTAATGCTGTAAACAATATATCATATTTTATCTATGATATGAGCTTATGATGTTATAAGATCATGAATAGAACTTATATTCTTACTATACTGCACAATGTTCAGGTGACTTTCCCCTATTTGAGTCTATTTTTCACTTTTCCAACATTGCAACCAAGAACAACACAATCTATAAGAAAAGAAAAAATTCATATAGGAAAAAGTATAGAAGCACATTAAAAGCATTAACATTTAGTTTTATACCAAATTAAGTCCAATAATATGTTCTTAATTAAAGTATCATTGTGTCGATTGATTTCGCCGTTGAACTTGCTTGATTGGTTTTTTGAGTTGTAAATACAGTTTATGGTCAAGTAGTTCAGTTGAAGATCTCTTATGGAAAAAATTGAATCCTGCTACAAATATTCTGATGTTTAAATTAGCACAATAAACAATTTTTCAGAGATTAATATCAACAGAGGAAACAATTGTGTGTGAGAAAAAATTAGTATTTGTTCATTTGATGAGCGTGCGTTTCTCTGTAGGATCGGACAATTAAATACGTGTTCCTCAGGTGTTAGGATATGATATATAGACTTAGGGTGCGTTTTGTTGCGAGATTGCAAGACTGATTTTCTATAAACGTTGGATTTTAAAATTGATTTTACAAGAAACTGTTCTTTAATTTTTGGAAAACACAACTTTTGAACACTATTTGTGTGAAATCTATTTACATAAGCTCCTTTAGTTTTTTTTATTGCGTGATTGCAAAACGCAGCTTCCTACAAACAAAAGCTTCTCAATCATGCAACCAACACACCTTTAGTCTTAAATGCCCGTTTGGATAGAGACATAAGTTATTCTGGACTTTATGACTATTCCATGAATATTAATAGAATAAGTCATTTTTTGTTTGGTTGTATTCATGGCCAACCCTGACTATAGGTCAGGTAGGCGACTGCCTAAGGCCCCTTCTTCAAAGAGGGCCCCAAATCTAGGATTTTTTTTTATGTTAAACTTTTAACATTACAATTAATGATAATTTTACATCCAGTTCATTTTTCAGCCTAAATTCAATCTGAATTTTTTTAAAATAATATATCTTATCTAATGCGATACGTGTTTTTACAAAAAAATGAAACACATACTTTAATGAACTGCATAAATGCATTTATAAAAAATATAAATTTTTTTTATTGAAACACATACCTTGCTAAGGTGAGTATATGCTCTGATAGTTTTTAATCGACACATGAGATTAGCATTGAGAATGGAAAAAAATTATGTGTAACAACACTCTAAAATTAATTTTTTAAAAAAATTACTTGAATATGTCTTCCTATTTATTTTAAATTTAAAATTATAAGTTTTCTTTGAAAATGTAATCTTTGTTGACATCATTGTGCAAAGTATTTGTTTTGTGATTTTTAAAAAATCTCATCTTTATATATTTAATATATTTTTAGTATATTCTATTTTATAGGGATTTATTTATTTTCTATAAAATAAATGATCTTATTTTTGTGATTTTTATTTCTTTAAGAAAAACTCAATGATTTTTTTGTTATATTTTATTTTTAATTATTATTATAATTTTTTGCTTAGTCTTGATTTTTTTATTACTAATGTAGTTAAAACATTCACATAAAAAGAAATTCAATGTACATCTATAGGGCCCCATTTTATGAGTTGGCCTAGGGCTTCACTTAGATTTTCTTATCTCAGAGTCGGCCTTGGTTGTATTTTTAGTTATTATCGTTAAAAAATGTAATAATAAATTTTGTTATTTGGTTGATAAATATGAATACGATATAGATAAAATTTATAAAAGGTGAAAAAATGATAATGTTGATTTATAATAAGGGATGCCATTTGATTTAACAGTGGGCCCACTTATGAATTTGGTTGAAATAGCTAATTCCAATGGAGAGGTGGAATTCGTATACCCACTAATACCATGTTTTTTTTCTTGACATTCCTATACTGTTTTATTCCCATTAGCCAAACACCATTTCACCCCCTATTCCAAGCTATTCCCTGTTATTCCGCTGTTATGGCAGTACCCAAACGGGCAAATTCTTATGTTCGGATGGTCATTCCATGCATGCCTTTTCTCAAGAAGAAGCACATAGTAGTTTTTGGTAGGTTAGCATGATAGAATAACATTTATCCACTTATCTGTTCATGTTTTGACAAATATAAATAAAAATAAAACTAATAGATTTTATATTCAATTTTAGATAATTAGTATCAAAATTTTATCACACTGTTAAATTAGCCTTTTATCCCTGTTTGAGGCACAAAATAAAGTGAAAATATCAAAAACAATAAATAAAAATCCATTTGAGAAAATAAAATCCAATATCTACATCCAAATAAAATAATATAAATCCTGACAAGCTGGAATAACCTATTTATGTCTTATACAACTTTAAAAAAGGATGACTAATCGATAAAAATACAACGAAACACAAACATCTCCCATAACTATCTATGACATTTCAAATCTATGCTGGATACTAGACTTATAATATATATTTCTTTTAAAAATAAACTTCTATACAAATGTTAATGCATTTATATAAAAGTATTAAGTTAAAAATAAAACTAAAAATAATACTGAATACATATTGAAATAACGTGTCATGTAATTATAATGGGCGTTGTTACAATCATTTTTTTATAGTACAAAATAATGTTATATATGCCTCATTAATAGAGATCCAGTTAAACATGATGTATATATTTCATTAAATTTTTTCATACACTTACTAAAAAATATGTTCATTCAATTCGAGATATAGCTATATACAATTTTTTATCGAAATATATACTTATTAGATATTGTTTACTATTTAAAAAAATAAAAACATATGTTGTTTGAGTTTTACTATGGCTTGGTTTAATGTTGGGATAAGGGGTTGAGATAAAAAATAATTATGTTAAATCACATGTTATTCATATGGCATATGAAGAAAAATAGATAAATCATGGATAATTATCCATATTTTAAGAGAAAAATGGAGAATATTTTATTTTAGGTGAAAGATAGAATATACTTTATTTCTATTTTTTAACCGTATTTTGTAAAACTTTTATGACTGCCGTACGCGGTATGCCCTTTCCAAAAAAATAAAAATAATTTTTTTTGTGAAACCAAAACCAATAATAATAAAATTCCACGGATAAAAATGGTAGTAGACTTGATATTTTAATTTTAGATAATGTGACTTATCATAAATATTATATACATATAGAAAAGACATTTTCCGATTACAATTTTCAAAAGAAGAATTGAAAGAAGAAACAGTGGTCAGATACATATACTGATATCCTCATCAGACCATTGGTCCCCTTTTGACCAACCTTGTACACGAGATCCAAAAAACCCAAAAAAAACTATTCACGCACGGACAGGAGTCCAAGAAACAAAAAAACAAAAGCCGTGGTCGCACCGTCAAACACACCTGTCAATGCTGACGGTCAATCTCTATAAACCACTCCACCTTGGATAGCCTCTCACCCAAACCTAACGTTATCCTCCCCCCACTTCACCAACCCCGCGAAATCCCCAAAACGCCCCCCCCCCCCGCAACACATGTCAACTCCCACCAGCGTATCGAATACGTATTTAAATACGCGTAGGTAAATACCCGCACGTGAAATTGTTCACATTATACGTTGACTGTACTATCATTCTATTACCACACCAGTGTATCTTTTATTCGACAGTGTACTTGTTATAGACGGTGGATTTTATGTGAGAATGACCGGATACCGGGGTAGATGAGCGTGGAGGATATGGATTTGGGGGTGCTGATATCAGTGGCCGCCCTTCAAATCCATTCCTCTTTTTTTTGTTTTTTTCCTTTTTTTTTCTCTCGTTTTCGATAATGGAAGGTCGCCGGGGATTCGGCTTCAGCGAGGGCTAGGGTTTCGGGGGAGGGTCTTTTTCGTAATTTTGATCGGTGCCTCCTCGAGATTCGCGCTCGGGAGGGGTGGAGATGAAGCGGCCGAGGTCGTACGGCGAGGATCTGGACGACGGCGGCGGAGGAGGGGGTGCGGGCGGGAGCGGAGGGGGAGAGAAGGGGGTGTTCAAGGACCGGGGGAGGAGGTCGGACGATCTGGACCGTCCGTCGTCGCATCGGAGGTTCCACGTGAAGCAGCCGCCGCCGCCGGTGGCGGCGGCTGCGGAGATCGGGCGGAAGTCGTCGTCGTCATCGTCGCTGCTATCGGGGTACGATGATGATCGCCCGCCGCGGAAGCGGTTCGACCACGAGACGGACGGCGGGTTCGAGAGGCGTCGAGGCTATGACCGTCCGATCCCCTCCCCGTCGCCTCGGTCCGCCTACGGAGGCGGCGGAGGAGGCGGAGGGGACCGGATCTACCGATCGGAGAGTTTCTCGTCGGCGTCAGTGGCTTCTTTGGGGCCCAGGAGGGACTTCCCGAAGGGGTTCCGGTCGGAGAGGGGGGTACGGTCTTTGAGGCGCGACGAGAGGCCGTCCCCCGCGTCTTCGTCGTGGAGGAGGTTGGATGAGGACAATCGGAGGCCCCGGATCGCGACGGCGGCGGAGGAGGAGCACCACCGCGGGAGCCCTAGCTTCTCCTCCGCAGTCGTGGACCGGCGATTTAGGGTCGTCCATCGGAAACGTGTCTTCCGAGGCGGCGGTAGCAGCAGTAGTAGCAGCAGCAGCAGCAGTAGCAGCAGCAGTAGCGGAATGGAAGAGGGTGAGCTGGAGCCGGAGCCGGAGCCTGAACCGGAACCGGAGAAGGAAAAAGAGACCGGGGTACCGGACCTACCGGTCGAGTCAAGCTCAGGAAACCCTAAGGAGCCTGAACCGGAGGCGAAGATGGAGACCGAGACGAAATCGCCTCGGGAGAGCAAGTCTTCGGAGATGGAGATGGAGAATGAACAGACCACAGAGGCTGTCGACACGGAAACTAAGGCTCTTATGGTGACCGATAAGGTCGATTCGGATCATCCTATTGAAACACCGGACGGACCAGTCGAGAAGGTGGTAGAAGAAGATCACCAGAAGCAACAACATGAAGAACAGCATGAACAAGTAGAAGAAGAAGTGAAGCGAGAGATGTCTGAGGAAGAGAAACCTCCACCGGAGGTGAAATTGGGGGAAGAGAAGGCAGTGGACCTTGAAATCACCGTCCCCCAGGTTGAATCAGAGTTGAAATCTCGAGGCATCGATCTTGAGGTGGAAGCGGAGGCTGAGGCAGATGATGATGCTGAAATTGCCCCCTTGGCAGCCGAGAAGCCTGTTGAGGATGGGAAGGGGAAAGGCAAGTGCACGGTCTCCGAGACAAGCTCCCCTGTGAGTCGACTGGATGACGATGACTGCATGGAGGGGCCGAGCAGCAGAGGTTTTGAACTTGTCTTCAGATCGAACGGTGATAAGAAGAGCTTCAGCAGAGAAGAGAACCTAAAGGTGGAGCCTCTCGATCTCTCACTTGGGCTTCCTGGCGTGTCGTCCATGGACTTCCCATCACGGCTCGAGCCAGGCATCCCCAGCAGGAGCTTCCAGTCGCTCCCGTGCTCGAGTTTTCGTACAGCTTCGAATGGATTCACAAATTCTGTCTCATTTTCCGGTTCCCAGGCTTTCTCGCACAACCCGAGCTGCTCCCTCACCCAGACGTCATTCGACAATGCCAACTATGAACAATCCGTCGCGAGTCGTCCCATTTTTCAAGGCATTGATCAGGCCATCGCCGGAACATCCAATGATCCGAAGCAGAAGGAGGTTGGTTTGTACCATATGCTGTTATCAAATGGCAGTGGACATGGACATCATCATCAACGGAAGGTGCAGTCACCCACACAGAGTTTTGGGTCCAGAGACACCACTCGGTCGGAGCACAGCCGGGACAGAAAGAGGGTTCTGACGAGGGAGGAGAGCAGTAGCAGCCTGTTCAGGAGTGGTAGTGATCAGAGGGGACCTGCTGGAGGTGTGAGTTCTATTGAGAAGATCGCAATGAAAATCACATCAGAGTCTGTGTTATTGATGGGAAAGCGGATGCAGGACATGGCTGACCCTGCCCTGGCCTTCCTGAAGGATAGCATCGCAGAGATGATCACAAACGAGAGTAAAAAGGGGCAAATTTGTGCATTACAAGAGGTGCTTCGGAGCAGGGCAGACTTGACTGCGGAGACTCTGCTTAGATGCCACCGGGTTCATTTAGAGATCTTGGTGGCTCTCAAAACAGGGCTTCCAGAATATCTCCGCATGACCAGTAATTTTTCTTCTCAGGATTTGGTTGACGTGTTCCTCAACATGAAGTGTAGGAACCCCGCTTGTCGGAATAATCTGCCTGTGGATGAATGCGACTGCAAGGTGTGTGTTCAGAAGAATGGGTTCTGCAGCACATGTATGTGCCTTGTCTGTCTGAAGTTTGATTCGGCTTTGAACACTTGTGGATGGGTCGGATGCGATGTCTGCCTCCATTGGTGCCACACCGACTGTGGGTTGAGGAATTCTCATATTAGGAGCAGGCAGAGCACCGCCGGTACCCAGGGGATTACCGAGATGCAGTTCCACTGCGTTGCTTGCAACTACCCTTCGGAGATGTTTGGGTTTGTCAAGGAAGTGTTTAAAACTTGTGCAAAGGATTGGAAGGCAGAGACTCTTGCGAAAGAGCTTGACTATGTAAGGAAGATTTTTGCTGCCAGTGAGGATGTGAGAGGAAAGAAATTGCATGGTATAGCAATTAATTTGCTGGCAAGGCTGGAAAGCAAAGCCGATCTTTCTGAAGTCATTGGCTATATCATGTCATTCTTTTCTGGTAAGTTCCAGTTATTTGCAATGGTTATCATGGATCTGATGGGTTGAATATTATCTTGCATTTACCCACGCTTATGGTGAATGAAATTGAGTGCTTTTAAATGGAAATAAGTTGACATTGAATAGATGAAGGATGATATAAAATATTATAAATATTGCTTTTTGACCTCATCAACATGCTTGATTTTTCAACTTTTATGGTCTGCATTTATCTGAGCATGTCTGAGTTTATAATTTTTCCATTAAAGATATTTCACTCTGATAGCAGTTCATTAACATTTGATACATTTTCTTTTTCAATTTCCCCCTTTTTTCCAGAAAGTGATATCAACAGCAGCAATGGTCCTTCCACTGTTTCTGCCAAGGAGTCCACACAAAGGAATGTGGAAGGAAGTAATGGGATAGTTGGTCCAAGTCAGCAAGCCATGTGGCTGCCATCTGTGGCCATACAGAAAGATCTTCGGTTGGAAAATTCAGGTGGTGTTCTTCCTGGGTTGGATTGGGATTTGGGTAAGCAAAGCAGGGGTGCAGGATTACAATTGAATGTCGAAAAGAAGCCTGTAGTGGATGAATTGGAAAGCATTGTCAAGTTCAAACAAGCAGAGGCAAAAATGTTCCAAGATAAAGCTGATGGTGCAAGAAGAGAAGCTGAAGGTCTGAAACGCATTGCAGCTGCGAAGAATGAGAAAATTGAAGAAGAATATATTAGTAAAGTTGGAAAATTAGGTTTGGCTGAAGCCAAAGATAGACGTAGACAAAAGCTTGAAGAATTCCAGGTTCTTGAAAAGGCGCATCAAGAATATTTCAATATGAAGAGGAGGATGGAGGCGGACATTAAAGATCTTTTACTGAAAATGGAATCTACAAAAAAGAACTTTGGTACATGATGTGGACATTATCAGGTCTAGTTTACTGTACTATCACAATCTGGGGGTATCTCTTGGGGCTAAGATTTCATGAACAAGTTGTAAGTTTTAGGTGGTTAGACTCCCCACCCTCATTGCGACTCTGTTAGCTGTTTTAAATGTTGTACAATTATCAGTTCAGGCTAGGTTTTCTTATTTAATTGTTCCCTCCTTTGTCTGACTAACTGGAGGTTGTACAGAAACTGCTCCATGTCTTATGTGCTCAATTGTTCCTTTTATGGAAGAAATGGAAATACAGCTTCTCATTAGGTATATGCTGTATCCAATCATAGAAAAACCAGTTTGTTTTACAATACGTCTGGCGCCTCTCAGTGTTGCTTTCATTCCTCAAGTCACCCTAATTTGGTTCTCTTATTGATGATGCATGTTCACCTTGTGCAACGATAGCCCAAAAGCTCTTTTTTATTGATGTTATTTGCCTAAAGAATTTGCTTTATGATTTCTCAAAATAATTATTGTTTTTTAACCTTTGTGAATTGCTCTAACCTGTGGTGTTGGAGTGGTCAGACAGTTCTGATAAAGTTTGATCAGTTCTTCTTCATCTTCTAAAGGGATGAATCTGCTGTTCATCTCCTTTCATTTTGTAGGTATGCCAAATCACATTTCCCAAACTGAATGTATGATAATCAAATGAACATGATTTAATTCTTAATAGCACTGGACAGCTTAATTGACTGAACAGCGATAACATCCTTCTTCACATCATCCAGCTAGAAGTTGAGCAGCTTCTGATTCTATAATTTTAGAACCAATCTTTTTTTCAGATACTTATAATTCTGCCATAGTTAGTGGTGCAATCTTTTGGTTATTATTTATGTTAGTGAATATGGAAATTTTGCTGTTTTATATGGCTTGATAAACACTGATAGAGGTCTTGTCGTGACTAATTAGGTTGATTAGACCAATCCATTATGAGAGCCATGATCAGTTTTTGTAATTATTACTGATATTTACATCTAATCCTTTTCATATCTCTTTTGTATCCCAAAAAGGTTGAGACATGCTACTGTATAAATTGATTTATATATCTTGAGACAGGCTCAGACATTCCTTGGTCAACATCTCAGGTGGAATTTTATGGCATTTCGATGGAAAGGCCTTGTAATCGTAGGTTATATCTTATAACTGTAACAATTTATCATAAATTCATAATCCACTTCCTTCTTTTCTTATTTAACTGTGCTTTTATATCCAGAAGTTATATAAGGTAACTTCTTTGGGATTTCAATATGGAAAGAAAATATGTAGTCAAACCAAAATTTTTTATTATGCCAGTTTTAACATCATCTCTTCCTCTCCTAATATTTTTTTTTGTGGCTAAGATGAAAATGATATGATCTTTAAAATTTAGTAAACTCATGTTAATGAGAGTATCATGGCCCTGGAAATGCAAGCCAATATTTGCAGGCCAATTGATGGTAATTCTGAGGGCAGTGTGTATAATCAGTTATTGACATCTGTACATGTATGTTGGCATTTATTTAGATGGATGAATGCTCGCATATGTGCACGGGTTGTAGGTGTATGTGCTTGCATCATTTAGCTTGAGTTAGTATTAAAAGTTTACTCACTGGATTTCATGCCTAAGATTATTGTTCATTAATATTCATGGAAATGTATAGTTTGACATTCACCACAAATTTGTGGGCCGTTCTCAATTGTGTAGATTTGTAGTGTAACATCCATCGTGATTTGCATGTGTGAACTGTCTTTGATATTTCTGGCTTTCAAAGAACTTGCTCTGTGGATGTCATGCAGGATTTCTCTGCATGTTAAATGTAAATCGTGCAGGTTCTTGACTGGTGAATAAGGAAGTATTCCACAGACGAAAAATATATTTTGTTATGTTTGGCTAGGAATTGTGGGAGCTGCAATTCTCTGCCAAGCTTCAGGTTTCGCTTGAACAGACATTAAATGCGCAGAACTGAAGTAGATTAGAGGCGAAGAATGGGTCTGTGATATGCAAACGGTAGTTAAGGTGCCAATTGATGCTGACACAATTTAAAGACATGAAAAATACATAGATGTGGAAACCAAAATTTGGGAGAGGAAGAAAACTGAAAATTTCTTGTGCTGTTGTTGCCTTGAAGTGCTCATTTGTTGAAACATGTTGCATCTTCACATGTGTGCATGCGTGTCTGCTTAGAAATACTGTTAATTATATTTTCTCTGTTGCACATACGTATCATTCATTTACAGGTCTTGGCTAGAAGGATCAGATGACCACCTCATTTATGTTGAAAGAACCCTATGTCAAGCAATATCCTTTACATCACTATGAAATTCTGGTATGTTTTTAAAATTTTTATGATATGGTTGTTTAAGTTTTTTCTATTATTTAATGTTAATGAAGTTTTTTTTTTTCTGATTTTACTTCATTAGAAGTTTGTGTTGCAAATTAAATTGACCAAAAGGTTGAGTGTGTTCAATTAAAAACTTAAGAGGTGCAGCATTCTGTACAAATGTCACCAATGGCATTTGGACTGGGATTGTGGTTAACTACTACTATCTTCATCTGATAATTTTTATAATTCAAATTGGCCGTCTCATTGTTCTCACTGATTTTTAAAATTTTCTTTATTATATGGCAACTGATCATGATCATCAGATCTTACAGGCTACCTACCTATAGAGTACATTTAATAAAAAATCTTTTACTCTTCTCCAGATGCCAGGACAACAGCATCTATAATACAGGATAGTTGAACAACCATCAGTCCATTAGTGGATCCTTTATATAGTAGCTAACCATCATTTCAGGAGATCAGCTCTTTGTTGTGCTGCTTGTGCATTGTTTATTTTCTGATTATCCTCTTTGAAAAATTAATAAGGGCATGGCATACATTTGTGCCTTGGAATAATTGTCAACATGCCTCTCTTTTTTTATTCATGAGCCTCATTCATAATTCTTCCTGAGGATGTGCAGAAGCCTTAATGATGAATTTGCTATATGTGCTGTCGTACTAAATTTTCTTCTTGAAGGTGATCAAAATTCATTTCATGTAAGCCATAGATCATCACCCTGTTATCTCATGAAAATCTAAAAAGGGGGCTCATCTCATGAGCTGAATGAAAATCACTGTTTGTTTTGAACCTAATTTGTTGCATATCTACTTTCTGTCTTGCACTCAAAGGTAAATTAAGAAAAATTCAGATGTTCTGTTAGGATAACAAGTGTGGATATGTTTTACTTGCTTCTTTGGTATATAACATACATACAAATATTGGTTTACAATTGCTTTTAACCTGCTTTAATTCCATTAATTTAGCCCTTCTCACAGACACACTTCATGATATCAACATGTTTATCAATACAACACCATCTTTATTATATATTAATTAGTTTCCATTATGATTGTAAATTTTCAATGCAGTATCCTCTTTTATTTATCAACTAAACTTTGCGATTGCACCAGTTTTCTTCTGTTATGAAGGGATGATCATGGTCTCCTACCACTACAACATCATTTCACCTTTGGAATCCTTTCATTCATACTTGTACTTCTCCAACTAACACATTAGGATATAATTCTGTATATTCCCTTTTTTTAAAGCTGATCTCAACTTACGATGGATGCACTTCCTGTGAAGTTGATGCAAAGATTAGCCACAACACATCCGAAGAACTTTTCATCAACCAAAGCTTACATCAGTTACAGTTCCAGGTAAATACAACAATTACATGCCAAGATTTCTCATCTTACATAATTCTGAACAAAAAAAGCTCAGGAAAAAGGAAGGAAAAGAAATGAAAAGGTTGATTAAAATCTATGGAGATGGAAACCAAGCATTTCGTGCTCATTTCTGATGCCTGGGCTCCACGGTTCGGTGGGCGAAAACACGGTGTCTTCCCTTCCCTCCTGAAACTGAAAATTAGAAACCCCACCTTTCATGGTTGTCTGGTTTTTAGTACCTTTGAAGTCACCTTTGGTTGAGATATCAGCCTTTCCAAAGTAGACCTGAAGCTCAGCCAAATTCTTTTTTATCTGCTGCTTAGCTTCCTCCATTTTTTTTTGTGGGTCACTAATGTTACTATAAAGATCTCATATATATATATATATATATGTGTATGAAGTTCTTCCTTGTTGGGGATAAGGGGATGAACTTCCACCACAAAATGCATCGCAAGTCTTATCATCAAACACTGATATCAGAGATGATGGATATAGATAAAATTTCATCCTTTGGTGTTTTCTTCATTTCAGAATAGAATTTTGAGTGGTTATAAATGCTTCAGTGAGATGGATGAAGATGAGAGGCATATTTCTCCAACAATGACAAGTTTGAATCTGTTGCTATTTATTTCTTTTTACTATTCGATTGTCTACATCATAAACAGATTAGTGGTTTTTGCCTTTGTTTTTTGTTTATTATTATTTGCATTTCCTTTCTGTTCAGTGGATTTGATGTCTCATAAATGTCCGTTGGTTAGAACATATGTCAATTGATTTATGGCCTCATTTATTGCAGTGGGACATATGAAGAAGGAATCCAATGTAAAAATATGGCTCTTAACTATTTGTCTTCTTTGGCTGTTCATTCTTTTATATCAGGTATAGCTTTCTATTAAGTATTTACATGCGGTCTCATCTACTTATCCAATATACTGTCATATGTAGTTGTAATTTTCCTTTTTCTTAGGGTCTCAAATTTAAATCCTTTTGTCTTACTTAATGCATAAAGTTTGTGAGGGGCTCTGCATCCAGGATTTTTTTAGGGATAATGTTACGTATGGCCCTGTTTTCAGCCACAATTCTAGTCCATATGGTGTTTTGAATTTTTATAAAAACAGTATATCTCATATATTGTGGTATATATTTTTATGAAAAATGAAACATTTATTTCAATGAATTCCATTGATATATCTATAAAAAATATGAAAATTTTATATCGAAGTATATGCCTTGGTATGTGAATACATATTTCAAAAAAGTTCTATCTGAAAAACATATGGGATTGTAATTGAGGATAAAAAAAAAAACTATGTGAATGCTTTTTAAAAAAAATATTAGAAAAAAATAATGTTAGGAATTTTTATCACCAAAACATGGGTTAGAACATATGAATTCTTCAGGAAAATATCGAATTAGCTCCCTTTGATCTTAGCTAAATTGGTTTGAGTTTATGTAAAATCATTAAATCATTGGAGCTCCTCATATCTGTTGTTAATGATTTTAGTCCCCAAATTAAAAGTTCATCAAGAAGGAAAGAATATTATATAAATATTCAAAAATTATATGCGAATAAGTCTCTTAGAAAGTGTAAAAATTGAATTAAGTCCTTTCTATGACCAAAGTATCCCTGAGACTGAAATTTTGATACTTTGAGAGAAAGGTTATATAAAGGAAAAGATATTTTGGTAATTTATATTTTGGTAATTTAACATCTCCGGTTAAGATTAACTACATGTCTAGTTAGAGTAACAATAGGGATTAAAACAATAATTTTTTAATGTGACAAAGACTTACAATTTAAAGATTTTATTGGGACTAAAATTGATTTAGCTAGGATTACATTGAGTAATATCGATTTTCCCAATTCATTAATGCACCGGCAATTAAAAGAGTTTTTAAGTACCATTTGGAATCAATTAACTTTTGATTTTGCGTTTACCAATGGTTTGGCTATGGGTTCTCTTTATAGGTCTCGATCACAAGGAAAAAAAAAGTTTACTTTAACCTTGCGTGGCCTTCCAAGAAGCTATATATTATTAGAAAAAAATACACGTAGTCCCATTTACAGCACTAATTATAGTTCATTTTTTTTTTTAAATTAGCATGTTATTATATGAAATGAAATATATACTGAAATACATTAGTGTATTTTTTTATGGTGAAAAAATAAAAAAAAAGAATTGTAGTATATACTATGATAGTGTAGTATGCTCTATATTAGTGTAGTATATACTACATTATCATAGCGTATGAGGCTGCAAAACGGACTGTAAAATGGATTGCGTGTATCAACACTATATTATTTCATTAAAAAAAATCTTACACTATAGAAACCGATCATACAGGTAGGGATGGTAAACGAACCGAGCGACTCGAGCTCGGCTCGGTTTGAGCTCATTCAGGCTCGTTCAATTAGACAAATGAGCGAGCTTAAATTTTTTTTAAAGCTCGGTTAGGCTCAGGACTTAGATGGAGCTTCATTTTGTGTTCAAACTTGACTCGTTTTTGTTATAAAAAAACTTAATTGAAGCTTGATTTTAACTCTGTAAAATCAAAACATTAAATAAATACAAAGTTATGCTTGTTTAAGCTCATGAACTTGACTCATTTAGACTAAATTTTTTTTTCAACCCCTAAAAATTCTAAGATGAAAAAGAATGCTAGGCTTGTGAGCTTGATTCGACTCGGCTCGACTTGGCTTTATAAATGAGCCAGACTAGAACATATCAAAGCTCAGCTCGTTTACCACTCCAACATACATGTTATGTAATTAGATTTAAAACTGTCCCACGTATTCAGATATCTCAATTGCCTTCCAACAAGGTATATATATTTCATTAAAAAAAATATATATTTACTAAACATAAATCCATTCAATTCGATACAAAGATGTATATATTATTCATCAAAACATGTACTTCATTATTTAAAAAAAAATGAAAAAAAGGCAGAGATTGCGTGCCAAAATATCCCTAACATTATTCTTAGAGAAATAATATTCAACAAGAAAGATCCCTGTTAGAATTAACTTGTAATACAGCCCAGGGACTAACATTAATTGGAAAAATCACATATCTAGTCACCCACCATCAATGTGCCATACTATCAATTTTTCGATCGGCAACAAGGGATTAATACGTGTCACTTCACATGTTTAGAACGTAAGTTTTTTAATAATTTTAAACACGTGGATGGGCAGTGATGGGATATAACACTAATATAACACTAACTGAACCAAACCCATGGCTTTAGCCAACTAGCCAAATTGGTTTAAGCATGCAAATGTTGAATCCAATGAATAAATTTGTCAGGGATCACAGAAACACCAACTGAAAACTACCTGGGGCAAACAAGGATGTTCATAATAAGTGAATTTCCTGGTTTATGAAAAAGATGTGGATTCACAAGAATCCTAGTTCTTGCTCCCCCCCCCGAAAAAAAATATTATTCATGAACCACAAGTAAGGATACAAAACAGAATTAAAAGAAATTGGACATGGAACAAGTTGATGCTAATAACACCACCACCGACTTGAAACATGTCCAGATTACACTGGGAAAAATGTGGCCCACTGAAGGATGCACTGTGAATTATCAACTGCTTGTCTTGAGAAACTCACACATAATTCAACATCCATGAAGGCCAAGGGTCATAAAGGCGTAGAAATACCTGAAAGAACCAAAGAGAATTCACAAAATTCACGGTTAGTCAACACAGGTGATGTACAATATTAATGCCACAGAATGCAAACATCAAGGGAGGGCATGATGGATTTCATAAACGTCAAAAGAATTATATGGTTGTGCGTCATGCATAACTGATGACCACAGTAGCAAAGTTTGTGTACGGCAATCAGGGGATCCGTTCTATATGGTACATGTATATTTGGAAATCATATGGGATAAGTACATAAAAGTACAGAGATAATTAACTATTTACTAGATGTATCTTGATCATTAGCATAAAAAAATCCATGCAATAAAATTCTATGTTGAGTGAGAAGACGAGACTGTTATGAATTCAAACTAATTGGATACCTGGATTATGAATGTAATAAATTTAAAGTTCGACGAATAGAAGAATGTTTGGCTATGGGAGGTATCGAATTGTTGTACTTTTCTGAACATTTGGAAAAGTTCGGAGTATATTTTTCACAGGAAAAAAAAAGACAATATTCATTGCAATGGTTTACACGTTGATATGCATCCAACACATTTCAACAACACAATTTCTTTATCCAGTACTTAGAGATGCTTGCATGGGGAGCTCCATTCACAGAACTAACAATAAATTAGGGTTTCATTAATCAAAGGGAGTGGAGGGAGTGTATTGGAGTATATGAATCGTTGAATCCTCACAAGTTTAAATATAAGAATTGCTTAATTTCTCACAAATGCACAACAGAACATGTGTGAACGTTTGTGCAATGAGAAAATGGAAGGATTAATCAGGGAGCACAAACTGCCGATTCATCATTTAAAAAAAAAAGTTGAATCCTGTAACGCTCAGGCTTCTACTTTTTCCATCAATGGGGTCAGGGATTAAAAACATGCCTTGACACATTAGAGTTGTGCCCATCCTCTCCAGGTGATATGAGACTAAATCATTATGCAAACACTCACCTCAACATTACCCCACATAACTTATTGGACTCTTGACTAGCTTAGTCCACCACTCCTCAAAGGGACACACATCTTCGTACAAAGTAGGATAAATTCTGATACCAAATGTAATGCTCAGGCTTACATACAAATATATTGCCTGCTTTATACATCATCGAGTTCACGGCATTAAAACGTGTTTTTGTGTGTAAGAGGCTAAGAGCTATGCTCACATATAGTCATAGACTATCCTCCCCGCTAAATGATGTGGGCACTTCCTTTACCTTCACCCCACATAGAGTTCTTGATCTGTCATCTCACCATGTGTGTATTGTGTCATATCCTATGTCCCATTACCCATATTCGTGCTCAATAGTCAAGTTTAGATTGGATCAAAATACTTATTAGATAATAAAGGTACAATACAATGTAAAACTTGTGATATCTAAACTTTTCCATAATGCCTAACAATGCAAATTTATAGAGAAGTGTCACGGGCAGCATAACATGAATTTTTGGAAATACATTGAAGTATATTATATTGGTTTTACAACTTTGAACACTAGTACATAATGGTGAAAGAAGAAACGGGGCTGATTTGGCAACCATGGTTTCGGAGGAATTTTTCAGACTCCGAGGAGGTGGATTTCTTGAATTATATGAGGTAGCTAGAGATTTTCAATGAGACAAGCGATGGGGCTGATAGAGTTGTGTGATGTACTCGGATGGAGGCTTTTTTGTACAAAATTGTTACCATTGGATGTGAAAAGATCTCCCAAATCAGCTTTTAACCACTGCCAAACATAGAGAAATACGGATACAAAAATCTCTTTGAAGGTTCAGGGGTTTTAGTGTTTATAAGGCTACTATATTGGTTTCTTCAGGTTTTTTTTTTGTGGGTGGGGAACTGAACTTCGTAAAGTGCTCTCTATTGGTTGTCCCCCCTTTTTCTTACTGGAACTGTACCTAATTCATCATGCTTTCCAAGATTAAGGCAAAGGGTGATTGTGGAAAACATTTGGTTGATGATAACATCATCGTTTCGAGCTTGTGTGAATGGTGATTGTGCTTTGGAGAGGTTTCACCTTCAAGCATCATGGGATACAGTTGGAAAGGGATGTAATACTCTATTTATCTCTTTGGAGCTTCTGTAAGGGCCTAGTTTGTTGCCAGGGAGTGGCCTCCTTTAATCTCTCTGTGTTTCTTTTTTCCCTTTTTTTTTGCTTGGAGATCCCTCATCTTCTTATCTTTGAGGGCATCATTTAATTATATGAATGCTCCAACCTTTTCTCAAAAAGATCAAGACAAAGAACAAATAGAAACTTAATGAAAATACTAACTACAGATACGCACTAAAGCCCATGGAACCAAAATGCACAAAAAATGAATGAAAATATACAAATTAGCATCAGAAATGAAATACCTTCCGAGAGCCAACCCCAGCTTCCAGTTTTGGAGGAGAGCATGGAATTGAGCAATACAGAGGCAGTGGCACTGTGCAGTGGCATTAATGACTGCACACAGCTCAACTCCAGTGGAAGCCTATACAAACAAATTTTATATTGCTCAAAGACAATAACATCATATCAAAAACCCAATTCAAATAACATGGAAGCACATCCCACAAAATTATCCAAGAAACATTAGCAAGTTCCATTAGCAGTTTGAGAAAATCTTCCAATGGTTTTTTCTGAAAAAATCACTACATTTTATTTTATGTTCAGTTGAACCCAAATGAAGATTCTCAATTGAAATAACATGAAAAGCATGATGGAACAGAATTATAAAAAAAACAAAAAATTTGGTCAAGTAGGTGTGATCGATCCATCATTATTTATAAGACATTTTCAAATGGATTTCTCCTAAAAAGAACTTCTATTCTACAACAAGTAATACCCCAACAAAGCTACCACTTCCACAGTTTCCAAAAACACCAAATTAAATATAAAAATTAATACTTTTCTAAGTGGGTCTCCATCAGTTCAACTTCAATATACCATAAGAAATCTCTGAAATACGCATTCAAATGGGTGTAATCCATCTTCTATTTAAAAAAATTTAGTCCATCATAAAAACTCACAAAGTTCCTTTCGACATACACTCAAACCCTAATCAGTCTTCCTGATCCAAATAATACAAAAACAGGAAATCACAAATATACCCAAGAAAAAACATGAATTGTCAAGTGGGTCCATCATCGATTTAAGAAAAAAATCAAACAGTCTCTCTGATTTAAGAACACAAACTTCCATTCTACGATCAGTAAAGCCCACAATATAGCCACCATTTCCAAAATCCACAAAAACACCGAAAGAAATTCTTAAAAAGCCAATTTTTCCAAATGGGTTTCTATAGCTTCAATCACATAAATGTATTAAATATTTAAATCTCTGCAAGGCACAATCAAATGAGCATATCCATCATCCATCTAAGAAATTCCAAATGGATTCCTCCAACAAATTCACAAACTTCTGTTGAATTTAGACATAATAAAAAACAGTTTGTCCTACAAAATTATACAAAAAATAATTTGTCGAATGCATGACTTATGTCAGCATTCAAGAGTCTGAATTGAATAACGCTTGATTTTTTTGTTAACAAACTAATGTCTTGATTGACCATATTTAAAAATCCATAGACATGCATTTTATTTTTTTTGATATCGGAGGGACTCTCCGTGGCTGACCTTATGGTTAAGCTGGAAAGGCTACCTCCATCTGTTTGCCCCGGTCTCACGGAAAATTCTTTCGAATTTTGGACATGCATTTTGTGTTCATGAAAGTCATGATTGACTAACCCCCAACAGTCCACATCAAATTAAGATAAATCTCAAATGGGTTCCCACTTAAAATCATAAACGTCCATTCTACATTCCTTCAATTCAATTATAAACGACATTCACCAAGACCCCAATAAACCCACCACCCCCCTAAAAACAAAAACCCAAAACACCAAAAGAAACACACAAAAAAAAGATCTTTTCAAAAGGATTTCCACAGGTTGGATCAAACATCACATGAGAGACTCGAATGAAACACAAAAGGCAGATAAAGAGTGGAGAAAGGACAAACCCAGTGTACCTTGACACGTTTAATGGAAGCTTGCGTTTGGAGAGGCGAGTGAAAGGCGAAGACTTTGGAGAAGCCAATGATCTTAGGAGAGTCCGAGGAGAAACAGAGCTCAAAAAGGTCCTCCTCGCACAGTTGGCGAAGGTCGCCATTGTTACTCCGGTCTCCCTAAAACATGGTTTTCATTTTCAGAGAGTGGGTTTTGTGAGTCTTCTGAACGAGGAGACCTAAAAAAAAAAAAACGGAGCAGTTTTGGTTTGGGGAGACCCACCGCGAAGTCTGGGGGCTCAACAAATCATAGCCGTCGGTTTACTTGATCAATCTTTGATCAGATCTTTGTGAATGAATTGGGCTTTTTATTTAAAAATAGGGCTTTGTTTTTTTTATATATGGAATAGGGCTTTGTTGCGCTTCGGTTTTACACTTGATATAAATGATATTATTCAATTTATTAGAATATATATTTAATTTTTATAAAAATGTATATCTTATTAATTGATGTATATGATTTAAAAAAAATAAATATATGGACAGATTTTATTGTGGATCGAAAATGGGACTGAGTGTAACATATTTTTTTTAAAATAACCATTAAAACTTAATTAATTAAAAATATAGTTCTTGACCAAAATTATTTACTAAAACATTGTAGTTGCTATATGAAATGGTTATTTTTTTGGCCCCTATTTGGATAGCGACATGATTTATTCCTATAGATAACTATTCCAACATAGATAATTATATCAGTGAAATAAATCATTTTCTGTTTGGTTGTGTTTAGTTCTTGTTAAAAAATGTTATAATTAAGTTTTATTTGTTTGGTTGTCGAAGAAGAATACGTGGAAAAAGACAAATAAGATGTGAATAAACATTTATAAAAAATTTAAAAATGATTTAACATGTAGCTCATTTTCTTTACTAAAAGTGATGACATGCAGTTTGGGTCCGGGGACAGTTATTTTAACCCCGTTTTTCTCTGATCCCACCCCATTGCATCCCATTTAAAATTTATGAATTACAAACCCACCCGTCTATATATATCACACTACACCCTTAACCCACCCCTTCAGATTTTTCTTCTCCTTCTCCTCTCTCCCTCTGCAAGGCCCTCTCTCCCTCTCTCTCTCTCTCTCTCTCCCACACACACTCTAACCTCTCATTCTAGGTACGACGACGAGGTCGCCGGAGAGGATGACGGCGGATTTCGTGATGGTGGGGCGACGGGTATCGCCTCCAAGACCATCACGGCGCCAATCGAGGATGAATCTTTTCCTCCGCATTCAGGGAGAGATGGTGTGCAAGATAGTGGGTTTTTATTAGGGTTCTTGTTTGGCTTCCCCCGTTAGACGATCCTCAATTTTTTTTATTTCTGTTGTTTTTTTTTGTTTGGGAGAGAAGAAAAGTTGGGATTGGGTTTTTGTTTGGCTTCCCCTGGGAGATCCCCCAATTTTTTTTTATTTATTTTTGTTGTTCTTTTTGTTTGGGAGATCAAGAAAATTAAAAAATGTTGGTTTTTTTTGTTAGGGTTTGTTTGGGTTCCCTCCCATTTTTTTATTTTTATTTTTTATTGTTTGGGAGAGCAAAAAAAGTTGGGCTTTCTGAAATTTTTTTGTTGGTGATGGTAGATTGAGGGGACGGTGAACTCGTCGGAGAAAATCCCCGATGGAAGAAGACGGGAAGGGAAGATAGGGGTGGGCTGTGTTTGTTTAAAAAATATATAAAAATGTGTTTTTGTTGTAAACTAACTATAATACATGAACATAAAAGTACATAAACAAAACACACAAGCATACAGAGAAGAGAAGTACAGAGATGATTTATTCTTTACTTGTTGGTTGGTTGTAGAATACATTACAAACCCCTCAATTTATAGGGTCCATGGAGAAAACTCAATGGGTAGAAGTTACAAGTAATAAGAGGTGGGGTACATAATGGGGTGTTAAAGATGTGAGGGATTATGGAAGTAAAGAGAGAGGGTTATGGAGAAAGTGGGGGGAGTTGAAGTGGTGATGGTTATCAACAATATTCACAACACTCCCCCTTGTATGACCACCACGCTAAGATAATTGCCTCATTAAAACCTTGCTTGGAAAACCCAGTGGGAAAAAACCAAAGCGAAGGAAAAAAGAGTACAATATATTTTATCTTAGATTGGTGTATGCGCTTTAACACTGTCTCGTTAAAACTTGCCAGGAAAACCCAATGGGACAAAACCTAGGCGAAGGAAAAAAAGTGCAGCACGCAAAAGTCATCTAAAAATATACTCCCCCTCATAATGGCACGGCAAAAAAGATTGGTTACAAATACGTTGCGTCCAATGTCGTACGCCACCTTTAGTGAATATATTGGCACGGTTGCTCTTCCACTAAATTTGTAAAACATCGATTTCACATTCACCAGCTTCATAATGATCAACCTGTAAATAAAACTCCAAGATGTAGAAACATAATGATCGTTGTACCACCACATATAGATACATAGCCTATTTGTGAGGATCTGAAAAATATCCGAATATGCACATGATATTCTTCCAACAAGAAACCATTAGTGGAATTCTTTAAGTAGAATAAACCAACATATGTTGTTTCACGAAGATATTGAAAAATGTGTTTAACATCATATCAGTGCCTTCAAATTGGTGTAAATTTATATCTGGCCCATAAATTAAACTAAAAATGCAACGTCAAATTTAGTACACTGTATCAAATATAATAAATCATCAACTGCAAAAAGATATGGTACTTCAGGACCAGAAGATTTTGGGTCAAGTGACCTAAAAATCATAGGAGTACTTAATGGATGACATTTGTCCATATTAAAGCGTTTCAGAACTTTTCCAATATATGTTGTTTGATGGACAAGTATCTCTCTTGAGCTTCGCTCGATCTGCAGGCCGAGACAATATTTAGTTTTCCCAAGGTCTTTCACTTCGAATGCATTCATAAGATATTCTGCAGTTTTGTTGAGCTCTTCAGGAGTCTCAATTAAATTTATGTTATCAACATAAATTGTCAAAATAGCAAATCCCTTACTAGATATATTTATAAGGACACACGGGCAAATGAAATTGTTTTCATATCCTGCTTTCATCAAGTATTCACTAAGACAGTTGTACCTACTGCGTTGAGCTGTACAATGAACGTCTTAGCTTTATTGAGTATATACTCTTTGATTTTTGTTTTAGGCAATTTATATCCTTCAGGGATTCATATAAATTCTCATATAGATAAGCTGTTACTTCGTCCATTAGTCTCATATCAAGTTTTTCAGAAACTTCGAGACTTTCTAGTTAATGGAACGTTTTTGTATCCATGACTGATGAGTATGTTTCTTCACAGTCAAATCACAGGTTTCTGCAAGAAACCATGTGCCACAAGACGTGTCTTATATCTAGCAATTTTATTTTCTCATTTCAGTTTCTTACAAACACCCATTTATAACCTTCAGGGTTAACATCTTTTGGGGTATGTATTATAAGTTCGAATACACCATATTTTTCAAAGAACTCAATTATGCCTGAATAACATCTTTCCACTTTGGCCAATTATTTCTTTGTCGACATTCATTTATGTTGTGTGGTTTATTGTAATCATCGCCCTTTGAAATTTCAGTAGCTACTTTGTATGATAGATATGTCATCGATGATCATTTATTTGCGATTCCACATTTCTCTTATATGCATATAAAATATAGAGATCTCACTATCATTAGGTACATTTTCCTCTTCAAGAGTCTGTGTAGTCACTTCAGGGACTCATGTCTCTTCAGGGACATTATACTCTTATGGAGTCTTACTCTTCTAGAGTTTTAGAGAAAGTGAATTTATTGTTTATAATCTCTTCTAGAGCATTATGTATAACTTCTTCCAGAGCATTATCAGGGCATGATTTTTAATTGATCTCCTCTTCCAGGGAGTTGAATATTTAGAACATATAGGTTTTCCACGCTTCTGGCGTGCATCAGGAATTTAATTTTCTATATCATTCGTACTTCACATTGAGCGGTACTAGGTTTAAATGAGACAGAGTGGAAGTATTCTACGATAATTCTCATCGTTCCAATAATTCTCGTCGTTCTTCAGGAACAGATCGTACTTCAGGTACGTTCTTTCCTCCCCCTAACGGCGAGAATATTGTTTCATTAATATGACAACCCAAAAAATAATACACATAATTGGATGAAAGAATCTTCTGGTTCTTTAATGGGTATGCAATAGAATTGTCAATTGTTTGAAACATCATTATGTAATCAATGATCATATGATGTTTGCTCTTCTGGAGCTTACAAACAATTTTATAATATTCAATAAATAATATTAAAATTTTCATACTTTATTTCTATGAAAGATGTGAGAGGTAATAAGATAAATCCAGAAATATAAATTGCATTTCATATAATAAAGAAAAATAAAGACATAAATATAAAATCGACAAGGGTTTAATCGTACATCAGGTACATGATCAATCAAGAGTTTAAGCGTACTTCAGGTACGTAACCAATTTAAATATTTGGATGTACTTCAGGTACGTGACCAAAATTATGTTCTCAAATACCACATAGATGACAATAATTTTTCTTTGCATTTTAGGGATTTGTTATGCAAACTTTTCCCCTTGTTTTCATTCAATAGTATTCCACTTCTGGTGGTTTCCAATAACTTGTTATCTCTACAATTGTTGTGGTTATATTAACCATAATTTATCCCTTGAACATGATCATGTCCATAGCTCAAAATAAAATAAAATCCATTTGCTTCAGGCAAAAATTATGAGTCAGTAGATATGACATTATAACTGTTACATGATCCTTCTAGGACACATGTATCCTCTATTTTTGTATAGTCCTTTGACAATAAAAATTTTCATTGCCCTTCAAGGACACTTGTTAATCATAACTTTGCATGATCCTTCAGAGATCCATGTAATTCATAACTTTTATATGATCCTTCAGGGATCCATATAATCGTAATTTTTATATAGTCCAAGAGGGACATATATTATCATAATTTTTTTTATGGTCCTATAAGGACACATGATTTTCTTTATAGAATTCAAGTAGAATTACATAAATCAAACTATTCAATGAAATGGAAAATAGACAAATCATGTTAAAAGATAACATTGTTCACGGTTTGTGTTAGCATCATTGTTGACAATATGAAAATGAATATTAGTACAAAGCATGTCCATAATAACAATAACAATGAATTCCTCTCCAAGACAATAATAACATTAGAAGCTAAACAAACCAAATATGTGTAGCCAAAAAAATTGAGCAAGTTGGATTCATGCACATATTACTCACATAAGATGGGATTGGAGATGGCCAAAACATTTTTTTTATTTATTTAGAAAAGATGGAATTTTGATGTATAAACAAGGCAAGGTATATAAATAATGCAATATATAATGTAGAGAACAAGGGAAAAAGGAAAAATAAAATCGAGCTTCCTGAGAATCCTATTATATGATAGAATAAGTCATACAACAACTATTTGAACAAATGATATATATATAACAAAATGGGTGAGTGATTTTGATGGAGAAAATAAATGTCAAGGACAATGAGTTGCTCGAGAATGAGAATGGTATCAATGATAGGTGTTATAACATGTCCTACTATCAAACTTACCAACCTCTTCGGTGGATATGTTAGAGCTTGTCTACAATATTTTAACAAAATATCAAAAAATCATGATGATTTGACAGCATGAACATCATGAAGACATGAAATTTGATAATAATATTTTTTCTTTCGATATTGCTACTACTGGAGCATCTTTGAGGCATAATGGTCGGTAGACCTTCGTCAATGAGATATTAATATTTAAATCATCTATATTATGATGATGAAAGCTAATCACAATTTTTACATGTTCCTACTGGCATACATGTAGCCACTTTTTTTTATATGATCCTTCAGGGACCCATAAAAATTTTCATAGCTATTGTATATTCCTACAGACCCAAATAGCCATTAATTTTATATAATCCTTTAAGGATAATAAAATTGTATGTTGTCCTTCAAGGATAAAATAAAATAAAATTTTATATGGTCCTTCAGGGATTCATATAATCATAATTTTTATACAGTCCTTCAGGGATAAAATAAAATAAATAAAATTTTGCATGGTCCTACCGGGACACATTATTCATAACTTTTGCGTGGTCCTTCGGGGATCCAAGTAAACACAATTTTTTTTTCATTTGGTCCTCCAAGGACTCAAAAAAATATATCATATAACTTTTGTTTGGTCCTACAGGGACACGAGCAATCATGATTTGTGTATATATATCCTTCCGAGATAAAAATTATATGGTCCTTCAGGAACACATTTTAATCATATCTTTCACATGATCCTCCAAAGATTCATGTAATAATTTTTATAATTCTTCAAGGATAAAATAAAATAAAATTTGCATGGTTCTACTAGAACACATAACTTTATAACACAAAAGTGGATCGCACATAAATATATTATGTGGTATATATGAGTTTAATCAAATTTGATATAATAAATAACTCAAGGTGAAAATGAGGTTAACACAAATATTGTTAACTAAACCAGAAATTCCATCAATTGAAACAAGAAAATAGAATATACCATGCAATCGGAAACAAGGTTCTTACCCTCAAGAAGCTAGTGATGTATGGAACCTTGTAACATAATCAATAAATCTATAAAAAAAAATGTCAGATCGTACAGGTAAGCCTAGCTACACCAATATTATTATATTATATAAGTGTACAATTGCATGTACATATCAATCCGATCGCAAAAATCATTTTAATCAAATTCAACCCCTTTTTTTTTTGAAAAAAAACCTCACTACCAAATTCAACAATGCCGAAATACAAAACAGTGAATAGCATTTGAAAAATTATCAGAAATGCAAACCAACAAAAGAAACTTTTTTTTTCAATAATAAAAAATAAGTAGGAAGCCATAATACTCACTAATATGATTATGCTTTGTAACATGAGTTCCATAAAATATCATTTTGTATTTTATGCTCCCATACAAACATGTTCATGTATTGATAACATAAACATACAACATAATATAACAAAATGATTGAACATTATACAGAAAAAAGAATATATGGCTTTAAACTATATAACACAATATGTTTAAAAGAATTTGATGTAGGGGTTCTTTTTAATCATGCAACAAAAAGTATTTTACGGTGAATCCTCTTATTAAGAAACATCAATTGATGATATATAAATTGTCAACATATCCAATTATGTTGTAAATTTGAATCATCATTAACTCACCAGAATACAAAACTTGGGAGATCTCATGAACTTACTAAATTACAAACCTTTGGAGATCTCTTTAACATCTTGAGTGTTTGAATCGAATAAGAGCTTATTCGTGCTGATAACGTGTTGTAAACTAACTATAATACATACACATAAAAGTACATAAACAAAACACACAAGCATATAGAGAAGAGAAGTAGAGAGAGGATTTATTTTTCACTTGTTGGTTGGTTGTAGAATACATTACAAACCCCTCAATTTATAGGGTCCATGGAGGAAACTCAATGGGTGGAAGTTACAAATAATAAGAGGTGGGGTACATAATGGGGTGTTAAAGATGTGGGGGGGTTATGGAAGTAAAGAGAGAGGGTTATGGAGAAAGTGGGGGGAGTTGAAGTGGTGGTGGTTATCAACAATATTCACAACAGTTTTTAATTTTTTTAATGGGTTGGGTTTATCATTTGATGGGTCGGTGTATACTGTATAGCCCCCCTTTGGGTCCCTTGCTTATTCTGAAAACATTCACTATTTTTTAATGGCTACAACAAGCATGAATGTCTATTGTTCATGGGGACGGTTATTTTAACCCCATTATTTTTCAATCCCACCCCGTTAGAAGATCCACCCCATCCAAAATTGATAAACATCAAACCCACCCCTATATATATATAACACACTACACTCTGGGATCCCACCCCTGTGGATTTTCTTCTCCTTCTTCGGTCCCCTCTGCCGGTGGTCGCCTCCTCCCCCGGTGCAAGAACTGTGTATCCTGATGCCTTCGCCTCTCCGAATACCTGCACTCGCCGGTCCATCCCTCATGGTTGAGCCTCAACGAGATCTTCTTTATTCTCCTCCTGCCATCTCTGCCTGAGCTATTTCCTATCGATAATTTTTTATGACTTATCCCTCTCTCCGACTCTCCCTTTGACGAACTTTCGCTCAATCTTTGACTCTCGTTTTCACTATTGTCCATTAATTCTCTCCATCTTAGCTCGTTAGATGTTTGATCATTTGTCTGAACCATATATAACACTTATGCTGACTGTGGAGAACATCCATATTCTCAGCGTTGCTTGGTTAATCCATTTTGTTAGAACCATTAAAAACTATAGATCATAAATGTGTAGTCGTCGGCATTGAGTCCCCTCCCGAACAGGCTCTCACGTTCGTCGTGATCTCCACGGGGTCAATGTCGGATGGGTTGCACGGGCCGTCGCTAACTCCACGAGGTCGATGTCAAGCAACCCATGCAACCCATCCACTGTCGCCCCCGCGCTCGTTGTGGGTGTGCTGAAAACATGCGGAAACCGTTTCGTGGCCTCCGCCTCTCCAACCGCAGCAAGATTGCCATTGTTGGAGCAGCAGAACTCGGCGAGGTCCGAGTCAAATATCGGGACCCTCTACAGCAGCTGCTCCTCCCTCTCCTCCTCCTCCTCCTCCATCAACCCATCATCGCTTCCGATCTCCAGCTCTATCTCCGACTTGGTTTTGTTTTTGGGGTGGGTTATGCCCATTGTTTATAAGTATCAAATCTGTTTTTTCAATTTTTTTAAAGGGGCTGGGTTCTAATTTGATGGGGTGGGTATATAGCGCCCCATTGTTCATTAGGAAAACTAAAATCAATAATCTACAAGCTAATCTATAATTTGAAATCCAAGTTGTAAGTAATAAGAGCAGTCACACGAATCGAGTCAAGCTTGTAAGTAATTAGACCTAATCTTCTTCTAGTAGTGTCAAAGAAAACTACGATGATCTTTAGGCTCCCCGATAAGTTAAGTAAGAGGAGATTAGGTTTAATCGTTCTTTATTCATCATTTCATATCAATATCTAATCAGGGATTGACATGTGTCCTAAATTATCTTAAAATATTACATGTTTATCATGTGATGTGACACATGCAATCCTTTGATTGAAAACTTTATGAAATCCAATATTGATTAGATTTCATCTCAAATTAGGACTTATCTACATACGTTGTCATCCTAACAAATGAGCTATAAAAAGGATTAAAAAGCCCTCACGAGCTAGTATTGTGGGTTTTCGCTGCCAAACAGTTTATGGGCCCTGATGGTCGTCACAGTGGTGGTCGTCACAGTGGTAGTCTTCACAATGGCAGTTTTTATGGACAATGTTAGTCGTCACATGACCCATCATGCATTCTGGAAGCACGGTTTTCAATGTGGTTAATACATGCGCTTTTGTAAACAACTTGTACTACAATGAGATATGTACCATTTACCACCAATTTGTTTGTATGCGCTGATTTATTTTGTGTTCCAATGCAATTTTTCTCTCTCCACATTCATTTCCACAAAATAAAAAACATTTATACTCCTTTTCTTTCTTTGACAAAACAAAGACTCTCTCTCTTATATATATATATATATATATATGGTCGCGATTACGTGCGGTGTGCGGTCGGTGCGGTTTACGACGTGGGCCGTTCGATCGCGGGTCCATCGCATCCAACGGTCGACGTGAATCGCACCCGACCGTCCGATGCGATGGACCCGTGATCGACGGCCCGTGATCGCGCACCGCACCGACCGTAAACCGCATGTAATCGGATCCCTATATATATATATATAGGGAGCCGATTAGGTGCGGTTTACGGTCGGTGCGGTGCGCGATCACGGGCCGTCGATCACGGGTCCATCGCATCGGACGGTCGGGTGCGATTCACGTCGACCGTTGGATGCGATGGACCCGCGATCGGACGGCCCACGTCGTAAACCGCACCGACCGCATACCGCACGTAATCGCGACCATATATATATATATATATATATATATATATATATATATATATATATATATATATATATGGGGATGATAATATGCGGTCGTGCGGTCGCGGTCGTGGGCCGTCCGATCGCGGGTCCATCGCATCCAACGGTCAACGTGATTCACACCCGACCGTCCGATGCGATGGACCCGTGATCGACGGCCCGTGATCGCGGACGCACCGACCGCACGACCGCACGTAATCACTTCCCTATATATATATATATACGGTGGCGATTACGTGCGGCGTGCGGCGAGTGCGGCCGCGACGTTGGCCGTTCGATCGCGGGTCCATCGCATCCAACGGTTGACGTGAATTACACCCGACCATCCGATGCGATAGGCCCGTGATCGACGCAGCACCCGCCGCACGCCGCACGTAATCGGTCCCCAATATATATATATATATATATATATATATATATATATATAGGGAGCCGATTAGGTGCGGTTTACGGTCGGTGCGGTGCGCGATCACGGGCCGTCGATCACGGGTCCATCGCATCGGACGGTCGGGTGCGATTCACGTCGACCGTTGGATGCGATGGACCCGCGATCGAACGGCCCACGTCGTAAACCGCACCGACCGCACACCGCACGTAATCGCGACCATATATTATATATATATATATATATATATATATTTCCGATAATATGCGGTCGGCGCGGTCGTGCGGATTCGACGTGCGTCGTCCGATCGCGGGTCCATCGCATCCAACGGTCGACGTGAATCGCACCCGACCGTCCGATACGATGGACCCGTGATCGACGGCCCGTGAATCGCGACCGCACGACCGTATAATATCACGACTATATATATATATATATATATATATAACACAATTTAACCATCTCTTATCTCTTCCCTTCTCTCTCGTGATATGCCGTCTCCAATTTTCTTCTCCAAAAATGTAACTTCATGCGGAAGTTCTTTGAAGTATATGTTTTTGGACAAGAAATTCTGTTAATAATAAAATGAATCTTAGCAATGCTCATTTGACTAATATTTAGGTAAAAGAATAAATGTTGAATAGAGCAAATCTCATTTGATGACATGTTATTTTTGAAAAAAAAAATTTCAAAATCACACCATACTACAAAGGGGCTTATACTGAACATTTTCCTAAAAAAATACTCTGAGTACTAATAGTTCCTTAAATCTTAAAATTCATTTAAAAACAAAAAAAAAATCGAACTACACCGACAACATTACAAAGAGACTTTGTAGTCCTCACACATCAAACTAATGGGATGCTTAGAGGTTTCACAAACCTACACATCAGATAGCCGTCATAAAAACAACATTTCAATTCAAACCTCACTCTGAATCTCCACCCTCAGAGAAGTCAGAATCGTCACTCTCCACCTCCTCTCCCTCCGAATCACTAATCACATACGTGGTCCTCCTCTGGTTCGCCCTCTGCGGCCGGGCCCTCACCGCCACCACCCGCTCCTCTTCAGGCAAAGCAGATGAAGAAGAAGACGCACCGCTACCACCGCTCGTTGTCTCCTCCCCTTCCATCATCGACGACGATGAAACCTGACGCCCCAATATCGATCCGCTCTTCTTATTAAACGGGGAAGCCCTCGTCTTCCTCACCTTCTTCTCCGGAGAAGCCACATTGCCCTCCACAGGCTTCAGAACTTCAGTGATCAGCTTCTGGCTCAATATGGGCTTCCCTCTCTTTCTTGCCGCCGCCGTCGTTGCTTTTGTCGTTGCCTTGGAAGCCGCCGGTTTCCTTCCTCTTCCTTTGGGGGCTGGCGCGAATTCATCGTCGTCCTCTTCGGGAATGGTTTGCATGGACTCGTCATCGTTGTCGTCCGGGATATCCATTATGGGTTGCTTGGCTTTTGTTGCTCTTTTGCTTGGTGCTTTCTTCGGCACCTCGGTCTCCATGGCTGTAATGTAAGAAATGAAGAAAAGCAAGTTCAATTTTTTGTCATTCACAAATGTTAGTTACATTGGTTGGATGAATGATCACACATACATGTTAGATCTGAAGGAGGGGAGTCGTCAATGTTATAAGCAGCAAGTCGGTCCTTCAGCTCGAGTACTTCATCATCTTCATCATCACTGTCAACAGCAGTTGCCTAGAACAAGCACAAATGAATGATTATTTATAGGTAATGAAGATCCATCCCATTTGAGATTGTATAGGTTTCTAATAAGGAACTCACTTTAGCTGGCGCTTTCTTTGCCCGGGCTTTGGCTTTAGGTTTCTCCTCCTCTTCAGGGTTTCCTGCATCAAAAGAGACAGCAGAGGAGTTGGAAAATAAATATTCACACACAAGAAGTTCAATTGAGAGTTGTTGATGGCAGACAGACCAGCATTGCTGTTCTTTCTTGGCTTCCTGGCGGCCACCGGTTTAGCAGTAGCAGTGGAGCCCTCTTTTTTTCGCATGGTCTTCCTCTCCACCTCTGCTTGTGCTTCGGTCTTCTCTTGTTCCTGCATTAATAATCCATAAAACATGCAAGGATTAGAAAACATATACAGAATTGACATTGGCGATATCGAATTTTGTCTTGGAAAACCCACATCAAGTTCCTTCACGAATGAATCAAGATCTTTCTCCCAAAGGGACTTCGGGGTCGCCTTTCTAAGTTCATCAACCTCGTTTTCTAGCTTGTTCTTCTCGGCACATAGTTCCTGGACCTTCTCTAGGGTTAAAGTTCCAATGGACATGGACAACAAGTACTCATAATCACTTGCTTTCACACCCCCCTTAACAACCTCCGTTTCCTCTTCATTTCCTCCACTCTCTTCCACAGTTGCTCCTGCAACTGCGGTGTCGATGCTTTTGGACTTCTTCGGGAAGGGTGTGAAGCCCTTCTGATGCAACTCAAGGAACAATTCTGCTCTCTTCCTGTTGCTCACTATGATTTCTCTCCTAACAACTCCGAGGATGAAGCGCACTTTGTTATCCAACTTCAATAGGTCCAGTTCTAAATTGTCCAAAAGAACTCTCTGTGAACGTAAACAAATAAATGATCAGTATGTCTATTCCACCATTTGCAAGCCCAAACAAATTTAAAAAAATTGATGGATACCTTTCTTTTCTCATAAATCTCCAGCCGCAAATGGAAGAACTCTTCAAGAACTGAAAAAAAAAACTCAAAGGATTAAGTTTTTTTTCAACGAATGTACTCATCTTATGTTCCTTCTTTTGCATTGGAAAACCAACTTACTTTGTTCAGGTGTATCGTATTTTTTTATCACACCATTCGAGTCAAACAGATGCATGTTGCTAGTGCTGATTGTCGTGGTAAGCTTGAACTTCTTCATCAACCCTTCTTGCCTGGCGATGTTCATGTTCTCCTCAGACAAAATCACATCAAAGTGCACGCTTACATCATCATTGTGCTCTCTGTAATCCTGTTAGTTTAAAAATCCTTGATTAGGATGCATATAATAATATATTAGGAAGAGACAGCATCCTAGTAAAATATAAAACTAGCAGCATGCATGTTGCCTTGATAAATGGTTCCTTAATCTTATCAGTCCCCGTCATTAATGCCTCGAGGAATTCCTTGTAGTCTTGTGTCCATCTACGAATTGGGAGTTCGGTGACCCTAAGAGTCGTCTCATCAACTTCCTCTATAATTCCACTTATGGTGTATGTCACACCAGTGTCTTTCGTTACAGATTTCTCGATCAGTCCCTGGTAAGAAATAAAAACAGAACCCAGTTTCTCAACAACACTGAATGAAACAAAAACAATCATAATAAGACAGTTTAAGTGAAGGTTTATGACCTTGAATCCCTTGTACCATGGGTCCATGGGATGCATTGGCTCATCATTTAGCAGACGCTTCAGATTAGCAACAATATCTCTGGGGTTGTAGTTTGGAATATAAGAACTCCATCCAGTTCCAATCCCTTCACTTCCATTAACAAGAACCATAGGAATGATGGGCATGTACCTTAGTATAGAAAAAGAGAGGTTTTAATATTCTCATTTTGTTTTTTTTTACCATGCTGGTTGGTTGTGTAAAAAAAACACATTTACCATGTGGGCTCAATAGATTGGCCATCTTCATTTAAATAATCGAGAAGGATGTCATCATCTTTAGGAAACAAGAACCTCGTCAAAGGGGATAGGCAAGTGTAAATATACCTTGCACTTGCATGATCTTTGCCTCCCTGAATCAGTAACAATATCATACCATGACTTAACCATCACATGAAAGCATCAAAATGATGACTGAGGACCTGATTGATGAACTAGACGTTAATTATCTTACCTGGTTACGAGTGCCAAATTGTCCGTTGGGCTGCAAAAGGTTTATATTGTTACTGCCCACAAAATCCTGTGCCATTCCAATAATAGTACTTGCCAGACTCTGCTCTCCATGATGGTATGCTGAATGTTCAGAAACATAACCAGAAAATTGGGCAACCTACATGAAAAAAATGAATAAGCGGACTGGAGCTCATGAGAAAAAAAAACAATAAATTGAAATTTTCACCACAGCACAAGAGAGAAAACTCATTTAACTAGGTATCAGTATGTATGTTCAACTTTTTGGAAAAATGTACATAAGTGAAGCCCGAAAATGGACTCTTACAGTGAACTAGCAACAAGAATAACATATAGTATAAGTTAAGCACAGTGATCTCACAACCTAGCATAGTATAATCAAATTCAAGTAAATGTGTACAAAGCAAATAATAGATTCATGCAGAGAAAGTGAAAAGTATCAGTAGACAATCATTGAGGCTAAGTGGCAGGGCAGGCAGAAGAAATGATCTATAAAGGCACATCGGAAGACCAGGTAGATACTCAAACTAAGTCATGATTATAACATACCTTTGCTTCCTTGACAAAATTTCTCTTGAATGAGCAGAAAAGAATCTTCCTCTGGCCTGGTTTCAGTCCATCAACCATGGAAGGGATAGACCTTTGCAAATCCGCCAAAGAGAACAAAATAAGCTCCTTATTGACAAAGTCACTGTATTTTATGAGCTTTTCCTTCTGGTCAAGATAAGTTCCAGGCTACAAAACCGAAATATCTCTGCTCAATACCCCACACATCATGGACATACAATTGAACTTTTTAATGTAGAAATATACCACAATTACCTCAAAGTGACGGAGCCAATTTTTCCTTGCTTCAATTTTCTTCTTACTGAATGCCATTTCTATTGCATCCCCATCATTGTCATCAGCCCAAACAAAATCTTTCTTGTGTTTATCAAGATCGCTGAAGTATTCCTTCCCCTCTTTAGATGTACTTGTACCCAACCCCTAGAAAGAATGTAAAGCAATTGTTACAGCAGGAATAATCCAAATCAAAATGGTCAAATGTTACTAAGGGGTCATTTTGAAATCTGTTTGAAAAGTATGATTTTTTAAAAAGTAACTTAATAAAACTCAATACTTTTTATTTACTTTTCTCTTAAATGCTAAAATTAACATTTTAATTCATCATGCTTTTTTGGAACCGTTTGGAAACACGTCTGTGCTTTTCGATTCTTGCAAAAGTGCGTTCAAACAGGTTTTCAAAAAACACCTTATAGTACTTAAAAGACCAGCCACTTGCACTTCCTCCCAAGCTTTCTTTCCAAGATTCGTACTCGGGCATGGTGTAGAAAGAAAAGACCTTTCCATTCTTCTTATGGGTAGCCTATCCACCAATGAAATATGTTGATGTTAGCAATTAAAATTAACAAGAAAAATTACATCCTGATGCATATAATCACTCATCCACTAAGAATACCTTCACAATGGGTGTGATGAATTCCACCATGAAAGAAGGCACTTTGAGAAGTGACGGCCAGAATGAATGGATGAAGTTGATCAGAAGCCCCTTAATGTGAGAACCATCATGGTCCTACATGAAGTATTTCCCCATTATTCACTGCAACGGACATAGATTACTGAAGAGAAACAAGTCACTTTCGCAAGTGTCAAACCTGATCAGTCATTATCATTAGATGCCCATATCTCAAGGATTTGACACTGTCATACTGCTTGCCATGCTGCAGACCGAGGATCACCTTGATGTTCTGAATCTCAGCATTGTCCATAATCTGTTTGTGGCTTGCTTCTCTCACATTTAGCAATTTCCCTCTCAATGGAAAGACACCGTAGTGATTTCTTCCCACAACCGAGATCCCTGCCATCTGTGCACAGAAAAAGATCAAATGTTATCTTATGGAGACAATTGAGAGGATCAACATTGGCTTAAAAAACAGCATTAGAGCACTCACAGCAAGAGCTTTGGCTGAATCTCCTTCAGTCAAAATCAAGGTACACTTCTCAGAATTTCTTCCTCCAGCCTCGTTAGCATCCTCAAGCTTGGTGATTCCAGTAATCCTCTGCCTCTTCGTCCCGTCTGTTTTCTTCAAATCCTTGCTTTGCTTGAAATCAGCCCATGAGAGAAGACTATCCACAACTCCAGATTTTGCCACTGGATATAACAAAGTGATATGCTTGTTAGTTTTGGAAAGAAGTTTATCTCTAAACAACCAACATTAAATGTAGGAAATTTATGGCGACCAAACAACAAACCTTTTTTAAGGAACTCTTGTGAAAGCTCACACTTTGTTCCAAAACTTCCTTGACGAGTAGTCAATGTCTCTTTGGTTTGTGAATCAAAAGCCGGGTTGTCAATGAGCGCATTGACAAAGACCCAAAGATGGTTCTTCACTGTATGTGCCTTCATATTAGCATTCTTGTTCTTCTTATTGACAATGCCGATTACATGACTTGTAATTTGGTTGGTAACATAGTCAACATGGCTTCCTCCCTTTATAGTCGCGATACTATTAACAAAGCTGACCTGTTACATAAAAAAAGACAACCATCAAAGCTCATTCACATATTTGTTAGCTGCAACATGAAAAATTAAATTGAAATAAAACAAACACCAACTTCTGAGTACCTGCTGAAATTGCCCATCGCTAAGGCTGACACAAATTTCCCACCTATCATTAACTCTCTCTGCAATTCTGGACAGGGAAAACAGACCATCAGATTCAAGAGAACACTTTTACATTAAAAAAAAACAACAAAATATCCCAATTTGTAGATGATGAATATCCCATATCACAAAGTGTAGAACCTTGGAAGGGGCTGATCAGGTCTGGATTTGTTAGCAGACTGCAGGTAGAAGTTAACATAATCAGAAAAAGATTTCACGGGAAGCCGCTGCCCATTCAGTTCCACTTTGACAGTTTTCCCCAAGCACCCAGCTATGTCAACCACTCTCTTCTTCATAAGAGCCACCACATCATCCTCCAGATGGGTCATCTTAAATTTTGCCAGGTCAGGCTTGAATGTGACCTTGGTCCAGTTCTCCCCTTCTTTACACTTGCTAATGATGGGTGACGTCTTGTTTCCCATGTTGTTTGTGAACACCTACACAAACACAAGAAGTATTGTAGCATAGTTACCAAGCCACACAGAGTTAAAGAGACATTAATATGATGAGATAGACAAACTCAAATTGGTTTATTATATTTTTACAAAAGGCAAATACAGTAGAAAACCCCAACAAAGAACATAGACCTCCCATAGTAAAATCAATCAAAAGGCAACTTGTTAAACTGGAAGGAAATATACATACGACTGAATAAAACCATGATCTCATAACTAAAGCAGCCAATGAACAGTAGACTGAAAATAGAACATCTACCTTCCATAGTAAAATCATTCAGAAGGCAACTCTTGTTAAAATGGAAGGAAAACATACTAATGAATGAAACCATAATCTCATAATTAAAGCGGCCAATGAACAGTAGACTCCCACATTTAGAACACAAACAGTAAAATGTGAACAAAAAAGAGACAACCAGAACAATAAACACGCAAAGATGTCATGTTAACTAATCAAGGACCAGAAGTAAAGATTACACTAAATTGACAAGAAGTGAACATGCCCCAAACCATAAAATGTCATACCATACAACCAAGAATCAATGACAGAAACAAGCCACTACCAATTATTAGACATGAAAATAGAAAAATTCAATTTTCACATTGACATAATTGACAAAAGCAGCTTATTAAAATGGAAGGAAATCGCAAACAATAAACAAAAAAAATTACACTAAATTTCTAAAAGTTATCAATCTCAGCAACCACTCACATTGCAAAAGAACAGAAATCATACAAAAAACCACCAAACCCCTAATAACAAAAAACAAAACCCTAATCAAGAAACCCCAAATCACAGAGCAAGATAAATAAAAAAAAACCCCATACCTGCTTGTACTTCTTCAACCTCTTCCCATCCGCCGTCTCAATCACGAACTCTGTAGAGAAAATATTCGCCAGCTTCGCCCCGTACCCGTTCCTCCCCCCGGTCGTCTTCTTCTCGTTATCGTCATAGTTACTACTCGTCAACAGATGCCCAAAAATCAACTCCGGCACATAAACCCCCTCCTCCTTATGCACCTCGACCGGGACACCGTCCCCGTTGTTGTAGACGCTGATCGAGTTTCCCTCGACGTCGATCGTGACGCGCACGGCGTCCATCGACGGGTCCCGCTGCTTGTTGTCGGCGGCGTTGACGAGGATCTCGTCGAAGATCTTGTAGAGGCCGGGGACGTACGTCACGGGACGGTGGACCATCTCGCCGTTGTTGTCGTAGACCCATAGGGTTTGGGTGTGGCGATCGACGGAGCCGATGTAGGTGTCGGGGCGGAGGAGGATGTGCTCGAGCTGGGTCTTCTTCTGGTACGTCTCCTCGATCGTCTTGCCAGCGGCGGTAACGCCGCCGCCGCCGCAGCCGGCGGAGTTGTAAGAACTGCTTGATTGGAGGGGAAGCTTCTTTTCGACGGCCATGATCGGTGGACACTGAGATTGCGTCGAGATCTAGAGAGAGAATGTGTTTTAGAGAGAGAGAGAGAGGGACTGGAGGGGGTATTTATAGGGGGGACGGGATCGAACGGTCGAATGAATTTTTGGGGGGCGATTTGAATTTTGAAATGGACGGTGGATTGAGGGGGTTTTGTTTGGGGATGGACGGTTGGGATGAGGGGGGGAATTGAGAGGATGTTTCAATTGGGTTTGGGAAATTTGAATTGGGTTGGGGTTTATGATGGACACCGGAGTTGAGGGTAATTACGGTTGGTTGCCATGGTAGGCTAGGTAGGGTGGTAGAGTGGGATTTGAAAATTGAGATATTTTATCAAATTTGAAAATTATAATTAAAATTAAGTATTTTTTATTTTTAACTCCATGCAAACCATTGTATTTAGCAGTTGCTCCCTCCTCAGATTTAAAGGATAATTATTTTTACTCTCTATCAGGACTAAAAAGAAAGTTAAATAATTTACAGATAGGTCCCTTGTAGGGAGTAAAAAAGAATTATCTTTTAAATCTGGGGAGTAAAACTCAAATACAAAAAAATGAGAGAGCGATTGCTAAATACGATAGTTTGCGGAGAGTTAAAAATAAAAATCCCTAAAATTAATTAAATTGTGTATCTCAAAATAATTAGATCGAATTATCACAGTTGTGTCCAATGCACATTGGACTTAACCCAAGTAAGGTTTGGGTTGCCTAAAATTGGTGTCTCTTTGTACAAAAAAATGATATAATTAATCACTTTAAAAGTTATTTGGATGAGGAATAGTATTATCCATGTGAAAACCAGTCTAAATATATATTAGATTGAAGTATCATCTTTTTTTTACCACGATATTACATGAAATGACCCAATTATCACTCTCTGATGAAATAATTGTTACCCTCTCCTAATATTAATATTCAATTTCATTTTTAAATAAAATTATATTGTTATATGTTATAATAAGTCTTTTTTTTTTGTTGATTGTCATATGTGATATTATGATATCATGTTTTCAAATTGTGATAACTCAATATCCCTTTTGTTATATGTTGAAATTTTTATCATTATCCATTGTCATCATTAATCATATAAAATGTTATAAATATAAGAGAATGTATTAATTAATAAAAAAGTATACATGTTATATTATTCATATCAACCTTTTGGAGAGGTTTTACAAGCCTAATAAAAGGGATACAAGTTAAATCCCAAGAGGATCTAACTTTGGAGGCAGTGGTGGAGCCAAGATTTTTATGAAGGGGGGCCTAATGTAACTTATATAAATATTTTTTTAAATTATATCATTATATTTTTTATTTCAATAGCATAGATTAAAAATATGTATAAAATGAAATACATACATTCATATAAAACATATCACTGAATAATTATAAAAAATAATTATCATATTTTAAAAAAATATATCATATTTCATATTTATAATTCATAAAAAATGTCAAAACATAAATCTGATAAGCAATACATACATTTAAATTTGACCTTGACAAGGTTTCATATTTTGAAAATATTGAATGATTTGATTATTTTAAATATTTACACAAATATTTTAAACTTTAAATAAATTAGTAACAATGATAATAAGGCAAAAGGAAAAAATTATACACCTTCAAAATATTGATGGAGGAGAAGAGAGTGTTACAGATTGTAGATTCTCAATTGTAAGTAAGTTAATGGAACAAAAAATAAAAATTATTTAGAGATGATAATTGATATTAGGAACAGTTGATATATATAAAAAAGCAAAAATAAAGATTCAACATTTTATTTTTTTCAAGATGGACACCTAGATAAGTACGCTGAGAAGTGGAATTCATACCTCCATAGCTGTTTATGGGATATGGATAGAAGGAGGCTTGGGGGTAAATGAAAAAAGAGAATTACAAATGACTTTTGTGTTATGTGGAGAAGGGAGGGTTTATTTTATTTTTATTTTTTTAGTTGTGAGTGGTTTCTGTTTAGGGAATTTCATATGTAGGTGGGGCCTATGATATATGGACCTTATTTAAAATTAACTTATCACAAAAATTAAAAAGACCTAGAAAAGAATTAAAAGGATATGAAAATAAATATAAAAAAATCCAGGGGGGGCACATGCCCCCTGTTCCTATGGTGGCTCCACCATTGTATGGAGTAGTATTTTGTCACCTGTTATATTACCAGGAGATAGAGTAGATATTTCTTCTACCTCTATCTCCAGTGAGTGTTTTTATAAGTGTTTTTGTTTTGAACAATCTTTTTCTTTTCAATAAAATTAAGAGCATATGCCTATCGATTTTTTTTTTTTTTAAAAAAAAAGGGTTAAATCCCAAAGCTCTCCATTGTGGATTGAGTGTATTACGGCCTTGTTTGCATCTAAGCAAAGGGTGACTTTGATAGTTGTAACAATGAATCAACCTTTATATATATATAATATAAAAAAAAGGCGAGTAAATTTTTAAACCATCTTCAAACAAGAAAAAAAAATACACTAAAACACCCTTGTATATTATTTATTTGGCAACATCTTCCCAAACTTAACCTTATTGATGCACAAAAATATCTGCACTTGAAAACCCAAAGAAATATGTAACACCATCATGTGTATGAACCACCATTGTAGGCAATCCTAGCAACATAAACCACATCATGAAAAGTTAAATGTTTTACAGTTTTCATTTTCAACAATATTGATATGAATACATGCATCAACATTTCAGTGTAACTCGGCAGGATCAGCTGGAGATCTGCTCTTGCACGAACCTTCATAAATCCATATCAACTGCTTCTGCAGATTCAATCTTTCACTTGAACAGCACATTCTACGCTTTTATCATCCCCTAATCGCATTGACAAATGACTCAATCAAAATGACTCGATTCATCGCCCCCCATTTCCATTTTTGGGCACTATAAAACGGGTGGTTGAATCACTTTCAGACTCTATTTTACTTTGCTTCCAGGAGCATCTCCACAACTTTCTTCATCTTGGGCCGTTTAGCAGGCGTGGTCTCTGTGCATGACATAGCGACCTTCAGAACACCAAGCATTTGCCTCCTCCATGCGAAGGAGACCGTGCTCAGCCTCGAATCCATGATTTGCTCCGGCGTTTCTCCCCTCCCCGACGCGCCGTGGACCCACTTAACCAGATCGATCCCCTCTCCGAATGCTTCGTCTACGGGCGGTCTGCTTGTGAGTATCTCAAGCAATACAACGCCATAGCTGTAGACGTTCCCTGGCGCTGTGACTTGCATCGTGTATGCATATTCTGGAAAGTAAAAGGAGGAATGGGAGGTCAGACAATTTGAAAGAAAAATAATCTGATAACAAAAAAAGACTTGGACCAATTTGGTGAACCACACTGACGTTAACCAATCACATTGATAGCACTCCTGCCAAAAAAGTGATAGGATGACGTGTTCTTTTGTGAATACGTGATTGGTCCAGGTCAACAAAATGGTTAAATATTTGGTCACTAAATCAAGTCTCCAAAAGAAAAATGATCTCATGAATGAATTGTAGAATATGAATTATATACAACAATCAAATTTATCCATCATAAAGACAACATATGTGTCAATTTTGGCCGAATGAAAGATTGGCAATTGCTATACGAAGTATTCTGTTGCTTCCACAGATTTTTAGCGTGCCTGAAATTGTAAAAACTTGAACTGCTTCAGGTACAAATTACAATAAACAAACATGTTTATGCTACGAAATCTATAATTTGCCTGAGATGGCTCTTATTTCTCTCACTTTCTACAAATTAGTTTTATATCAGATAGCTCAAACACTAGGATTGACACAAATTTTGAGGCAAATTGCAGGAGTTGCATATTGTTGGAGCAATGACGGCTAAGGTTCACTCTTAGCATATGTAGAACAATCCTAGCAAAAACGCACCAAAATAAGAGATTTACATGGTTTGGCATACATCCGTGGAGGAAGAGAAGATCAATTCACCATATCAAGTAATTGGGATACTTTCTCAAAAAAAAGTAATTGGGATACAAAGATCTTTTAGCCTCTCTCCTCACCACCGCCCCTTTCTCAAAAAGCAACCCTGTGTGGCCACCACTTAAGAAAACTCTCTCTTCTATACATAACAACAGACTAAAGAAATAGGGATATAAAATACCAAAATACACGACTACAAGAGCCTTTGGAAACAGACCCTCTTCTGCTAGAATGCAAGACGTCACAACACAGAAAATTATAAGATTTGAAAATTTTGTTGTTTGTTATGGTATTAACTAAACAATGAATTGATGCATCAAATCAAGAAAATCAGAAACTAGTTAATCCAAACAGAAAGATATAACATGTGCATTTAACAATTGAACATGTATAACAGATTTGAAAAAGAACACAAACATGAAAGAACCCAAACATGAAACCGATGTATGCTTATTAAGACTTATCCATGCATTCAGAAGCCATATATATGTACCTGGAGGAATATAACCGAAAGACCCAGCCACAGCACTTATACTTGCAGTCCCCTTAGACGGGTCCAAGAGTTTCGCCACCTCGATCTCCCCAATCAAAGGTTTGAAACCAGCATCCAAGAACACGTTACATGAGGAGATATCGAGATGGATGATAGCGACATGATGAAGAAAAGCCAACCCCTCCGCAATTCCAACCGCAATGGAAAGCCTCCTTGGCCAGTCAGGCTCAAAATTCAATTTGGATGACTCATGGAGAAGCCGAAACAAAGTCCCATTCTGCATATGATGATGAAGCAACAGAGCGACATCTTCATAGATAACATATCCAATCGGCCTCATGAGGTTCTCATGGCAGAGATTCCCGAGTCTCTCGAGCTCCCTAACCATCTTGTTCTGATAGTGAACCACTGTTCTGTCGATCGACTTCAGCTGTTTCACCGACAATACCAGACCAGATGGCATGACTGCCTTGTATGTTGTACTGAAAGTCCCGCTCCCAACCTTATTCGAATCTTTCAAGCTCGCCTTCACCGCGCTCTCCAAATCAATGGCTTGTTTCAAGTTCTCAACAAACACATTTCCCACCACCACCAGTGGAGCATTAGATATTTCATTTCCTTCTGCAGCTGCGGCTGCCTTGGCTGCCATTTCTTGCCTTTCCCTCACCATAAACAGTACAACAACAACCATAACAGCCATGAAAACAGTCAAACCAGAACCGATAACAGCCAACACGATCTTATACGAGACCTTGTGATGATTTTCTTCCACACCATAAGATCCATCACAAGATTGATTCAAAGGGTACCCACAGAGACCTTTGTTCCCCAAGAAGCTCGAACTCAAACTCTTCTGAAATGGCCCAAAGATGGGTATTGGACCCATCAACAGATTGTTTGAGAAATTGACCTCTATCAAGCTCAACATCCCCTTCAGTTCAGCCGGGATAGAGCCTGTCAGTTGGTTATTGGAGACATCCAAAGACACCAACTTGTCAAGCTTGCCCAAATCTCGAGGAATCGGTCCTTTGAATCCGTTAAAGCTGAGATTCAACGCAATCTGCAAGTTCTTCAATCGACCAACATCGGGAGGGATGAGACCTGTCAAATAGTTCCCACCCAGTTGCAACTGTAACAGTCTCCCACAGTTACCGATCTCCGGAGGCACCTCCCCTGTCAAGGAATTCCCATTGAGAAGTAGGAATTGCAGCCTTGTCCCATTGCACAAACCCCGAGGCAGGCTCCCATTGAACCTGTTGTTGCTCAGGTCGAGCTTGTTGAGGCTCTTGCATGTCAATAGCAACATGGGTATCTCCCCGGTGAGGCCATTGTCGGAGATAATGAGCTCTTGAAGGTTCTTAAGCCACCCAAGCTCAGGAGGGACGATGCCCGACAACTGGTTCGAGGCCAGATTGAGGAGGGTCAGGTTCATGCACCGGGCAAAGCCCAAGGAAACCCCACCGGAGAGGCGGTTGTTGTCCGCCTCGAAGTATGTGAGACCAGACACTTTGCCAATCGCCTCAGGCACCGGACCAGTGAGCCGGTTGTTCCCAATCCTGACGTTCGACAGGCCTCGACAGTTCCCAATGGAGTCAGGGATGCTCCCATTCAGTTCATTCAATGTCAGGATCAGAATTTCGAGCCTCCCTGAAAAGAAAATGCTTCCTGGTATCGGCCCGACCAGCTGGTTTGAGTGAAGGTTCAGTACTTGGAGAGGCGACAACGAGCCTAGATTTCGGGGGATCGAACCGAGCAATCTGTTCTCATACGCCGAAAAAACTTTCAATTGGATCAGATTCCCCACCCACAAAGGTATGGAACCACTCAAATTGTTCCCAGACAACTGCAACTCCTCCAATCCTTCAATGCTCTTCATCTCATCGGGGATTCGCCCGGTGAGAAAATTATAAGAGAGATTCAATGATTTGAGTCCACTAAGCCTACCCAAACCAGGTATAATTGGGCCTTCAAACTTGTTAGAAGAAAAGTCTAGTATCTCAAGCGCAGAGAGCGATTCGATCGAACCGGGGATTGACCCAACAAAGCTATTGAACGAAAGATCAAGTACCCGAAGCAATGCAAGACCGGATATCGATGAGAGGTTACCTTGGAGGCCGCGGCGAGAGAGGTCTAGCTCAATCACTGATTGGCTGGAGTCACATTTAATGCCTCTCCAAGAACAGTAGTCGGAGACATCGCCGGTCGGGGGCCAGTCGGGACCGGTGAGGGCTGTTCGGAGGGCTGACATGGTGGGCTGGTCAGGTGGTTGGGCTTCAGAGAGGGAGAGGAACACCATTAGGAGTGATAAGTAGAGTATGGAAGCCATTGATGGAAGGAGAACCTCTTTTTCCCCTTATTTGGAAGGTTTTTTCAAAGGCATACAATAGGAGGGCCTGTAAGCCGTTATTGAAGAATCTAAAACAAAACCATCTCCAATGATTTCTTCTTCTCTAAAAAGGACTTGTTAAGACAAAAAAACTCCCCAACTAAACAAAACCCACTTCATATTTTCCTTCAAAAATAAAAACCCACTTAACATTTAATAGTTTTTCATGTCCTAAAACCCACAAAACTCACTCTTTTTGGCAAAACAAGAACAACCCATAAAAAAAAAACATCTTTTGCAGTCAGAACAACAAAACAAACAAGAATCTCCCACTTAAAGCCAAACCAAGATGAACCAACAAGAAGAAACCTTCACCAATATGGTTAGAACTCACAGAAGAGGTGTTTCAGCCATGAAAGCTGAGGTCTTTGACAAGAGCTCCACCACTTTTTACTTTTTTTTTTTTGACCCTCCCCCATCATTTTTTTTCCCTCTTCTTTATCAGACAAAAGTCACAGATGTCTCGTTTCATTGGCAGTTGTTCTTTCGTTGGGCGTGGGAGAGGGGCAAAACAGGACTGGTGTCTGGTACTACTGACATGGACCCCTTTTTTTTTGGTTGAATTTTTTTTTTTAATTGTATGCTTTATTATTTTATGTTTATTTTAGTTAGCTTTTCTTTAGAATATAATGGTAGTTTATAGAATGTAAACAGAGATTTTTGTGTCTGTGATTTTCAACTTCTTTACAGTCAAAATGGAATTTATGTTGTGAGAGGAGCAAAACCTGGGTCAGTGTTAGCATGAGCTTGGGTGGACTGTGACTTCCCTTTTTTTAAGGGATTCTGTCTATTTGTGATTATGAGCTGATTACATGGAGAAGGCTAGAAATGTTTTATTTTTAAAAGATAAACGGTAGGTATCCGTCGAGTTTAAAAAGAAATAACAATTAAAGTCAGTACAATAAATTTAGTAGGTTTAGAAGCACGAACATAAATAAAATATTCAATAAGAAATTTTTTCTCCCTAAAACACATCCTTGTGGCTACAGCACAGAAACGACCACAATCCACAATACAATTTATTGCAGTCTTTTAAATATTCTCCACGTAAGAAACACTCCCCTTAAATAATGAGAGGTTGCAGGTAGACCATATTATTCAAAAAAGAACAGGAATATAAGGCTGAGAAATTTTTGTGCACGACTCCTCTAGCCTAGTCTTCGAAGCCTTCTACTAGCCTCCCAAAAGCTCATCCAACGAAGAAAAAGAGCAGTCCAACCCAATAGCAAGAAGGCGAGCAATGTTGAGAGTCATTACATCACTAAAGCAACATATATCAATATATTACATTATAAAAATTATAAAAAAAATGTATTCAATTCGCATGAATATTATAATTATTCTTTATAAAAAAATATATTTTATTAGCTAAATATATATTTTATAAAAATAAAAAATATGTGTGAGTTTCATATGAGGCTCCAAGTAGAGTTGAACATATTATTTTTCATAAAAAATTAGTCAATTCACATTTGTAACATCGAAGGACCAATAAAATTGAGTTTTTTGTATTGATGTTTTCTTTTTATTATTTGTATTAAAAATGTAAGGATAATATTATTGTTGTTTGGTTCGCTGTGTAAATGCAATTTTGATGTTCTACCCTTGTTAAAACTTAAAACTCATCCAGTGAATATAATAAATGTCTTACAAAAATAGTTAATATAATGATAGAACTGATATTTAAAAAGTTATATAGATTATTATCCAATTCTTATATTCAATTTATCCAAAACAAACCATAAAAAAAAATATGATTTTTACATTTTCTAATATCAATGCCACAAATCATAATAGCCACAGATCAGAATAGGATAAAAGAAATCTTATTCTGTGTATTTTATTATTTCTCCGGGTATAATTTTATGATGAATAGCACTACAGTGATTCTATAATGGGGGCATAAAGTTTAGGGCATAACCATTTGGGATTTCAATACAAAATTTCCAACAATGGGACCCCTAGATCAATCACACAACACTCCCTAGTGACCTTGATTGCTTTGAATGGCTGATGAAACATAAAATTAGGAATAGCACATAAGAAACTTATTAAAATAGCACTCAAGTTATGAAGCAATCTGGACATAATGATGACACACACAGGACATCCCTCTTAGACATAAATTAAATTGTCCGAGCTAGTGTATTGAATAATGATAAAAGGAGCATCCCCATTTTATTGTGGGATATATATTGCAAATTAAAATAATAAAATGGAATGCTTTTTACCAAATAATAATAATAATAATAATAATAATAATAATAAAATGGGATGCTATGGATTCTCCTTTGTCATTATTCACGGGTATTTTGATTTTTTTAAATTGTGAATGTACTTCATTTCTCATGAATATTTTGGTTTTTTTTATATAAAAGAATATAGTTTATTAGCTAAGTATGCACTTTAAAAAAAATTAAAATGCTTACGAAACTGCAAATGGTCCCGCAAAAGAACTTAAAATTCTTTTTGTAATCTCAATTCTAGTCTATGTTTTGAAATTTTTTTAATTGTATATCTCATCTAATGAGATATATATGATTTTATAAAAAAATGTAGTGCTTAATATAATAAATTGTATGAATCCATTTATAGAAAATGCAAAAAAATTTAATGTAGATATATGAGACTAAATTGAGGGTGAAAATAGAATTGGGTATAACAACGCCCTTTCCAAACTAAAAAAATGTAAGACTCAATCATGTTTTCAACCCTAAATGCAGTCCATACTCTTTTTTAATTTTTTAAAAATAATATACATCATCTAGCAACATATGTAAATTTGTAAAAAAAAATGATATATATTTTTTAATGAATCATGTGGATTCATTCATAAAGAGTCCAGATCCAGTCAGACATAGCTTCAATCAGTTTCATCAGTATCAAATTATACAACTTATGAATTGAACAATGCAACATATGAATCGAATTGCACAGTCAATTGTTAAATACATATTTTACTTTTATTTATTTTATTGAACATTGATTAAATATGAATCTAGTTTCGATATTGATGGGATCATGACCAGATCCAAAACATTTATAAAATGTAAAAGAAAATTTTTTGGATTATAAATGAGACCATATTCCAATCGAATACAGCCATTTGATGATTTGAGTGAGTCTGCACTAATGCTGGGGCTGTCATATTCAAAACCCTTTTGTCCACTGTTAATATTGTTGAGATGGGTGGGGTGAATCATGAATCATGATGCTTCATGTTTTCCTTTACTGCACCAAACAGTTAAATTAGTACAAAAAGGAGAAGACCATCAGATGAAAGAGAATAATAATTGATGTGACAATGAATCCAATGAAATCTTGAAACGGTGCCATTTTGAATGTTGAACATTGAACAAGACCAGATTTATTTTTATTTTTACTAATAAAAATATGAAAAACGTTATTCACATTCTCGTTTATATAATCTCATAATATTCAACGGTACAAGAAGTGTGTAATTTATCATTATTTTTTTCTTACTTTATAAAAACATATGTTTTATTATATGAAATACATATATTAAAAAAAACTTATTAGTAAAAAGTGAGATGGTCCAAGCATTTGAAAAAAAATTAATGAAGATTGACGGTATAAAGAGAAGTAATACATTCCATCATTCTTATAGTCATTAAATGATTATATATTTATTAAAAAAATATTTCAAAAAATGCATTCAATCTACTAAAAAAAATTTATATGTTAATTTTTGTAAAAATATGTATTTATTTAATACATATATATCCTTCTTCAAAATGAGTTGAGACCACAAAAAAATGATAGTAGAAGTGGTTGCTCCTAAACCCACATGAATTTCTTTTTTTTTTCATAATTAATGTGTGTTGAATATTAGTATTATTTTCCTTTATGTTTTTATAAGTTATAACAAATTCATTTACTAATGGCATTACATTTCCATCCAACGACTTCCTGATGGTCCACCACCATTAGTCCACTTTTTCAGGTCTTTGTTGTATCAAATTTCAATATGATAGTGTCCCACCATAATGGACTTTTTTTGTCTTCTGTTTTTTTTTTCCCCCAAGTGATTGAATTGGTGGGATGACTGAAATACCCCATGACTTATATGTAACCGAAATTCCATTTCTGCTTGTTCTTATATAAATATAATGTATGATACACGAAAAGGATAAAATCTGTATTGATTTAATAAGGAATAAGTATACCGAAATTTCATTTCTCTGCTTGTGCTTTTCCTCGGACGTTCATATAATTCAGGCCTTTTCACAAAATAAATATATAAATAACAATAATCATTTTGATAATTTGATTGCATAGATACTCGTTTGAAATCAATTGTTAATTAAGCTGACTCGAGTTTTCAGGTAATATTTCCAAACAAACTTAAAAAAAAAAAAAAACTTGAGCTTTTAATTCTAGATTTTGGTTTTCATGTATTAAAAGTTAACAAAAAAAACTTATTTCTATTAAAAAAATGATTAGTAAATATCTTTTTTATATAAAAAACTAATTGAAATCAGTTTTTATAAATTGAGAAGTGATTCCAAACAGGAAATAGTTGTTTTGCTACTAAATACAACAATCCCTACAATAAAATTTTTTGGCATTGGCATTATTACAGTCTCATCTATAATCTTCCATTTAGTATTATAGATGTCAACAAATTATACCTCGTCAAATTAAACATGTCATTCTTTACTTTTTTATGAGTAAATTCATATAATTCATTACATTATACATAATTTTTTTAAAAGTATATATATTTTAATACATTAAATATATCTTAAAAAATTAAAAACATGTGAAGACTATATGTGGAACCGTAATAAAAAATGTAATTAAACACATTATCTAATATGTCTTCAGTAAATGTTATTAACCAAATATTTATCATAAAAATGAAAAAAGAGGAAGGAAAAAACATGCTTCATGTCAAAAGGCTATCTTATATGTTTTCAAATGGGGGAGCATAACAAATCTACTCAATGAATGTTTCTTCTTTTCTTTCATACTCTTTTTCTTTCTATATGAATCTTCTCATAATGAATGTTTCTTTGCTAGGTCTGCATCTATTGACACATGCTAGTGGCCCAACCTTTCCCATGAAATGACATAAATTTGTGCTAAGTGCGTTTCACACTAAAAATAAGCCTATCACCAAAAAATATAACCAAATCCCAATGCCTAGTCGAGAAGATATATCTATTCCAGTATGGAAGAATAAGTTATTTATAATTTGGTTATATTATAAATTATTCTTGATCGAAAATACAGTAATTTTTTTTTTGTTCAGTTGACCATGGATAAATTGTAGATAAGAGATAAATAAAATTTAGATAATGAATTATAAAAAATAAAAAATTAATTTAAACTGTTGATTTATAATAGGAAATGACAGTTGATTTAAAATGTAGGTTCCCCTTACCCTAATGTAATAGATTAGGTGGAATAACTAATTTTAAAGGAGATTTAAAATACAAATACCAATTTATTCTTACCTATTCAGACATAACTATCCTCGCTTATTCCTTACGAACAAGCAACTCTTTAAGCATATTTTCATTTATTCCCCTTATTCTCCACCCATTCCACTATCCAATCAAGGTGTAACATGTTTTGGGGAGAATAAATATCAATAAAAGTGGAATAGTAAAAAAAACACTATTTTTTATGTCGATAAAATTTGATGCATATGTATGAATAAACCACCACAAATATCAATAGTAATTTTAAGCTATTGGAATTGTAATTAGTATTGGCAATGGATTAAGAAATATATAACCAAACAAAAACTACCAGAGATATATATATATATATCTCATGATATAAATCTATCCCGAACAAGACTAAAATGCCCAAAAACCCAGTATGGATAGAGAATTAAATTATTATGAAATTTATGATCATTCTAATATAGATAAAAATAAGTGATTTTTTGTTTGATTGTGTTTTTAATTATTCTTGTTGGGAAGTATAATAATAAAGTTTCTGTTGTTTGGTTGACCATAGATAAATTGTAGATAAAATGTAAATAAGGATTTATAAAATGCGAAAAAACAATTTGACACGTGGGCGGTGGGTCCCCTGATTTATAAGAGTTGATGATAGTTGATTTGATAATGGAGTTCACGTATTCAAATGGATTGAATAACTTGAAATAACTTAATTCTTGGGAGTAGCAAGAATAATTATATTGTTTTATACTAGTTAATTCTAACATACAGATTTTCATTTATTCCAATATTTCAAAAACTTATTTTATCACTATTCCACCTTATCCCCATTTATTTTATCACTATTCCACCTTATCCCCATTTATTTCACCCCTTATCCCCATTATAATTTGATCCTTGAAATATGTCCGAGTCACTCAGAAATGGCATTTGTGTTCTTCTAAGTTTGAGTGGGAACAAGTGGCAAAAATGATGGCTGATTAGTGTTCGCACTAGTATTTGAAAACATTATTCAGATTTGATGCCAAAAGCATGATGTATGTAAAGTGGAAAAAAAGAGTGAACAATGTAAAATATAAGGTTTGATGTATCACATTTTTATAACGGATAGTTGTCCTCATGATTGAAATATTCACCTAAAAGTAAACGTAGATTGCTGGAAAATAAAGGGGTATATGCACCCCCTCATTTATGATAAAATTATCATATATAACTATTATACTAACTATGAGTTTTTTCAACTTTGTTCATTCGTTATGCTCCTTATAAATGAATAAAATTAAATTTTAAATTTTTTAAATTGGATAAGATTGATAACTCATTATTTTATATACATGAAATGGATAGTAATGATCATGCCACTTCATCATTTTTATTTATTTATTTTATTTTAGATTGGGATAAGAATGGAATATAAAGAGAATTGTAAAAATGATTTCAAAAGGTTTGACTGTTGATTAGAGGCTGGGTGCGTTTGGTTGCGCGATTGCAAAACTGATTCTGCAGGAATCTGCGATTGCAAACCTGATTCTGCAGGAAGCTCACTTTCTCAGCTTTTTGAAATCGAAGCTTTTGAGCACTATTTGCCTGCAATCGCTGAGTTTAAAACTGCGATTACAAAACTGTTTGGTTCCGCGATTGCAAACGCAGCTTCCTGTAATCGCAATCGCAGCGCAATCGCGCAACCAAACGCACCCTTAGGGTGTGTTTGGTTGCGCGATTGCAAAACTGATTCTGCAGGAATCTGCGATTGCAAACCTGATTCTGCAGGAAGCTCACTTTCTCAGCTTTTTGAAATCGCAGCTTTTGGGCACTATTTACCTGCAATCGCTGGGTTTAAAACTGCGATTATAAAACTGTTTGGTTGCGCGATTGCAAACGCAACTTCCTATAATCGCAATCGCAGCGCAATCGCGCAACCACAACCAAACGCACCCTTAGAGCCAATGGGTTGAAATTATATGATGCAAGGGCTCAACCATCACTGACCAGGTATATACACTCAGATTATAAAAAATATAAAAAATTATGCATACAACTCGATCAAATGTATACTTCATACACACACACTCTTCATTTTACAATAATGTACCTTAAAAGCTTCAAAACATATTGGGTAATTGGGGTAATGCAAAAGTGACTGTAGTGACTACTGAGTATCCCTAACATTTTTCAAGCAATGCAAAACAGTGTATAGAATGGATGGAGTGATGAACCTTCATTAACTGGAATAAACCACCAAGTAGAAACCATCACACAACAGTTCACATAAAAAAAAGGTTCAACATGAACTACAAAACAACTGTCCACATCTTGAGATGACATTCACCAACCCTAACCCTAATTTTTCCAAAGAAGAAAAAAAAACGTAGTGATCAAGGACCAAGACTCAATAACTGAGTGGCACCACCTTGACTTGATCCAAAACAGGCCCACATAGGGACCCATAGTCATCAACCCTTGTGTGATAGTAAGAACTAAAAAATGTGAGCCTGGTCCTCCCCTCAGTGGCCTAAACTTCAATACTGCACTTTTGAATTCACCTTTCCCTCCAGACTTGAAAGGCACCTTCAGAGTCTCCTTCCCTGCAAAAGCCTCAACCAACATCGATCCATGGCACCCATTCTTTGCGTCCCCAACGACGAATGTGAGGCTGTAGGATTGCCCAGGGACGGTCCGGATTACCTGGGCTATTGCGCTCTCCCTCCCCGCCACAAGCTCCACCGCGGCCAGCCCATATGGGACCGCAAAATGGGCAGAGTCCACATATTTGACAGCCTTGAGGGACTCGATGATCCAGCCCGGGAGGGGGGAGGTCGCATCCTCTTGTTTCGGGGGGAGGAGGACGCCAGTTGTGCCGTTCTTGAACACGAGGGGGCCCTCCTCGAATCCACCGTTCTTTACGAGGTTGACTGTGGTGGATGCAGTGAAAAAACCAGTCAGAATTTTGAAGTGCATTTCAACTGATACACCCATCTTTGTATATGTAGCAGATCAGTAAATACCAACTTTTAGAAGCTAAGCAATGCTGAATCCAACAAAGCATTAAATGAAATTTATCATAGAATTTGTATCCACTCCTAAATCTTTCGAATAAGATATTAATGTTCGAATTCAGATCTGTTTGGATGAGTAGAAACTTTTTGTAGGATAATTGAAATGAACATTAGCTAGGATGATCAGGTGACATTAGAGATGTGAGATGCATAATCGTAAAAACTGAGGGTTAAAAACTTAAAATCGGGACTTATTGGCTCCTTCAAACATCGTAAAAAGATTATGGAGAGGCTATTTCGATTTCAAGCATTATGATTAATCAAACAAGATAATTGTATATAAACATAATATAATGCAAACATATATTATTTTATAAGATATATCAGATCAAGATATTTTTCAGAGTGGATACTATCATATTCATATACGCTTTTGAATCATTCTGAATGTTCAAGTAGTGGATATAATTTTTGGATATTGATTCAAAATGAATACGGCTTAAATTTATGAGGGCAGCCAAAAATTACATCAGGTGTGGGAGGAAAAGCATAATTAGCTACAATTAAAGTGAATAAACATCCAATCCATGCCAAAGTTTTAGCTAACTAAATAGACCTATATGCATTACCAGCATTGAATGTGTGTATCAGTGTATGTGAGGCTAAAGTGGATAATTCTACGCCTTTGCAAGTTCTTCAATGGTGAATTTTTCAAACACAAAACTGCTTAACTCAATCTCAAAAAACAGAGTTCTGTGGATTTTAGATATTTCTAAAACATCACCATTACATGTCGCTCTCTCAAAAATACAAAGGATAGTGCTGAACACAATCATCTTAATACCTTTGGCAAAGACAAAATGGCCAAAGAGATGTATCACAGGTTGGCACTTAACAACCTTAGCACAAAACTTAGTATTATGGATATTAATGTTAACTACACATAAAGGAATTATGTATGAAAATGTAAATCATACACACAAAATAACAATGTTGTAGATGTATTGTATTCTAGCAAGAGAGAGCTTGTTCACCCTTTGGGATGGGACACCCAAATTTTCGTAAGGATAGTTTGGTCACACCCCTATTTCTTTTGTCTATTCATAGTTTAAGAAAGAGTATTTTTCTAAGAGGTGGCCATATGGGATTGCTTTGTGAGAAAAGGGTGGTGGTGAGTAAGAGATGTTGAGGGTTGAGAGTTTTTGTATTTGATTACATGATACAGTGAATCATTCCTCCACTCCTCCATGGATAATGTAAATTTTACTGAAGAACACAAATTTTACATCATCATTGTACATGTATTAAGGTTGAACTCTAGAGAGACATCGATGCATCAACTAACAAACTAAGTGACAATTGACATAAAAACGAAATGGAACCTAGAGATTATATTCCAAATTGTAAAAGCAAATAGAATTCCAAAACTGTAACAATTGGAAACAATTGCAGATGTAATGAACAAAGGAAATATTTATCATTACAGCAAAACCATATTCTACATATAAACCATAGATAAATTTCAACTTATCAATAGATAATTCTATGTGCTACACAAAATCATATTAAACATCGTACCTTTGCTAGGCATTGGAGGTAAAAGCTCCTTAATGGCCACGGCATCCAATAGTGGACCACATGCAGGGTCCTCCTGGACACCAATGTTGTGGAAGGTCACCTGAGCCACCCCCGACGCCGCCCTGAATCCCCAAGCGTATGTGTCCCCTCCACTGCTGCTGTACAGAGTCTGCAGAGGGAGGTCCCCTGAAAGCGGAGGCACAGACACCCTGATCACCTCATCCTGGGCACAGGTCCTCGAAGCGCCGAAGGTGAGTGAGTACAGCGAACCTGCCTTGACACGCACGGATTGTGAAACGGAAGCCTCATTGCCAAGCCTCACCGCGTGGACCCCGTGGGCGACTGCGAAGAACATCCCACCGGGCTGGGGCCCCGCGGAGATGTACTCAACCAGGCCATGGGTCTCCCAACCCGGGAGGGAGTGGTTGCCCAGAATGACTGTTTTGTTTAGCTGGGATGGCTTTGGGGGCTCTTCAAAGTTTCCATTTTGGAAGAAACCTTGTCGAAGATCAAGAAAATATAGGTAATCAAGTCAAGAGATGGGAGGACAAGGGATCATGCATGCATAAACTGAAATGAAAATTAACAGTAACCAATCCTGATTTGTTTTAAATGGATCCATTTTAATAGAAGAGGAGCTTTTTAAGACACTTTGACAATAAAAGAATTGCCAGTTCTTATATGTAAATCTTACAATGTCATTTGAATGCAATGGCAAGAATCCTTATCCTGCAGGCCTAATTTAGCCAAGGATAAGTGGTGAGATAAGGAGATACAATTTATCATGTTTGCAATATAGAAATAATGGAGATAAAATGTGGGATATTTGCCCCCATTTTGAAATGAAAATGAGTATATTTTTTGTTCCACCTAAAGACTAGAATAACTATCTATCCCTTCTTTTTGTCCTGGTTTTGAAAATGACAAAATTGATAGACATTTTATCCCTTTAGATTAGGGTAATTTCTCGAAAACTTATCACCTTGCCAAACTAGCAGGGTGTATTTGTGCATGCACGGAACTATAAGAAAATGAGCAAAAAGCAAAATGTTATCTCTAACCACTCAAAAAATTAATTTTTGTTTCAAACAAAATGAGAGGTAAAAAATAAAAACCCTTTCGTTTTCCTTTATTTTTCACAAAATTATACACAGGCACACCCACAGTGAAAAAAAACCCCACTAGGCCACTACCCATCAGTAGACACATTATACCTGCTCTAAGAAAAAATTGAATAGGACAAGAAAATGAAAATATAGGAGAGTCAAAAAGGAGTAGGCAAGACAAACATTATTAGTAGCAACAGATTGGGGTGAGTCATGAGTGACTGAGTCAGTGCCATTTTGGAGACCTGAGAACTAACTATGTCCAAAACTAGAGAAAATTTGAATATGTTCACACAAGTCACTTAATGTTCACACAAGTCACTTAATATGTTACCCTTCACACAAAAAAAGAAAAAATAGAACTTCATAGATACACAGAGAGGGAAGAACAATAGATCCCCAAGTTCTACTTGACAAATAGAAGGAAAAAATTGAAGAAATCGACCCCCCCCCCCCCCCAATCCTTCAAAGTATTAAAGAAAAAAGGAAAACAAAAATCTTTATAACCAACACATCTTCAAATGGGTTTCTCTATATGTCAATGGCATTGAAATGTAGCCCTCAAATGTAGCACAATATTAGATCAGCTATTAACATAAACTTAGCTCCCAGTATTGAATCTCAAACAACAAATGATCACAGAAACACCAAGCAAGAAAGCAAAACCAACTCAAGAAAACAACACAAAACATCAAGAGAGACTATGAACACTGAAATCCAAAGCAACATTTTACAAGGAATAGATGTCTTACCATGGGTACCTCCAACTGCAAGGGCAGACCCTAAGAAGAGGGTGGAGAAGGAAAGAAAGAAAAACAAGAGATCCATTCTTTACTCTCTTTTTTCTTTCTTGGAAAGAAGGGGAGTGTGTTGTGTCTCTTGGTGTTGAGAAAAGGGCTTATTTATAATGTTGAGGAGATGAACTCAAATCACACTGGTTGAGGAGGTGCATGTCAGTTTGATTATATTTTTTTAAATTGAGGTATTTGATTTTATCCACCAATGGCATTGTGGGACCCACATCTGATCTTTATTTGTTTGTACTCCAAATTGGATACTGTATTTGGAAATGTACAGTTAGTTACTTTTTGTATGTGAGATCCTGCTTTATTGTCCAAAATGTATCTTGTGTTTTGAAATGAATAGTTATTTTTGTTTTGTGAGAAGTTCATCCAGTCAGCCTTGGTTTGGGATGTAGAATAAGGATCAGATTAGATGGGAATGGTTAAAAGATTTGTTTGATTAGAAAGAATAAATTTTGATAGATATATTCAGATAAATTAATATATATCATTTAATTATTATTGAAATGTAAAGGAGGATTAAAATTAATCACGACTTACATAGTTTTAAAAAATTACTAAAAGCACAAATAATGATCACAATATGAGAAAATGTAACAAGATATGAACTATTTTGAAAACCATCTATTTAATATATTCTGAATATGACTATATTGCACCTCTAAATAGGAGCTAAAGGAAGATAATTATTCTACCATGTTAGGAATTTTATTGATGATTTACATTTATCTAAAATATATATTTAAATTTTATTGATGATTTACATTTGTCCAAAATATATATTTAAACTAATTAAATGCATACCTTTTATGTTAAAATAATTACACACTAGTCCAACCTAATATTTAAGAGATTATAAAAATGTGAGAATTGCAAAAAGATTGCAAGAATGAACATGCGTAGAAGCCCTTTAAAACAAATCTTTATTTAGATGGAGCAATTACAGGAGGACCAACTAATCTCAAAAATCAATGGACCAATTCACTGGGGTTCAATGGTTCGTTTAATGAAAGAATATCATTTGTATTCAAATATAGGACTCTGTGTGCTCTCTTTTTATATTATGCACCAAAACATTAATGAAACATTTTTTTTGGGATAAATTGTCCAAATACCTCTGGACCGACCCCCTCATTTTTTCTGTACCTGGACTTTTGAAATTTTTTATTTTATTTTAGATGGGATTCAATGATACAACTGCGCATCACCGCTTTCTATGTTGAGGTCTACCAGAAGCAATCCGTATATATTATGTAGTTGTGTATAAAGTTTCTATAATTCGTCATTTATATATATATAAATTGATATTATATTCATGTAATTGTTCATTACAATTCTGTAAATTTATATGTCAATCATTAATTTCATTTTATTGGTAGTGTAAACATGTTATTACTAATATTGTTCACACTGTTAAATGAAAATTTATTTAGGTGTTTAACTGATTGTTACATTTTTAATGCAGCTTGAATAATGCGTTCTTCCTTATGAAGTATGTTGAATGCCTAGTTTGAAGGCTTCTCAGTGGGTTCAAGTTTATCCAAGAGGACATGAAGAGAATCAAGGGGGGTATCAACTAATTTCATTATGATAGGCAAACGATGTCTAATTCAAAGAGTTGATGTATTTATTTTAATAACACTTTGATAATGTATATATAACCATTTTATATTTAACCATTTTGTGTACGTTGAATGCACTTGCAGATGATAATGACATGACTTATAATACATTAATTTATTATAATGACAATGTATCTATAACAATTTGTGTTTAAACATCTTTGTGTACGTTGAATGCTATCTGTAGATAACTATTAAATATTTGTAATTATGTGTATAATTTCTGTATGCATCACATTATATCTCTGTATATCCATAACTCTGTCTGTAAGGGATAATTAAGGTATTACGAAAAGTTAGAAGTAAAAAAAAATAGGACAAGCAAGGGTAAAATTCAAAAAGTCAAGGGGCATAGAAAAAATAGGGGAGGCGGTCCAAGGGTATTTGAGTAATTCACCTTTTTTTTTTACTTTCATTACTGTTTTAGATTAATCAACTCTCTTTTCATGTAGGTTTATTCAAGGACTTGTAAGTTATAAGGACCCAGACTTCTTTGGAGGACTTGGAGGACTTGAATGCAATTTTTACTTCCTTTGCAAACATCTTACTGTTAGGGGTGTCTGGTTCGGCGTATTGCCGAATTTAAATGTTGATGTATAAGTGCAGATAATATAAGTGTTAATATTTTAAGTGAAAAACTGTTTGGTTCAACAAAAATAATATATTATTATTCGTAGTGTTATAGAAAGTATTTACGTCTATTTTATTAAATATTTTTCATTGATATTTTGTTCACCGCTTTTCATAAAATAAAAAAATTGAGAGTAAAATGGTCTTTCAACAATCAATAAATAAATTATTTTTTAAATAAATGTTAAACTGTTTACTTATTAAAATAATATTTATTCGTCAATAAGTATTTATAATAAACATTTAAAATAAACACAAAAATAAAAAATAAATTTTTTTTTAAAGTGATGGTTAAATGAATGCTTATTTTCTATTGAACCAAAAACCCCTCAGACTTCTTTGGAGGACTTAAATGCCATTCTTGTGCAGAATAAATGGCTTTTTGAAAAGGAAGGACAGTAAAAAGAAATAAAAAGTGGACACAGAACCACAGACAGAGATACTCGGAGAAGTTCACGGACTTCTTTTTTGGTTCTTCAGTTTGAACTTTGAACCGTCCTTCACATCATCTTTGGATTTCCCTGACAATAATTTATTTTTGATCCACCCATGACCCTCCTCACCATGATCTTTTATGTCCAACAGTCGATTTAATATGGAAAAATCCATATAACCCTATACTGTACTAAATCCATTTAACCCCCTTACATTTTTTCTAAAATCGAAGTAATCCCTTTAAAACATATGTGTGAATTCAAATAAAGCATTGAATTAAATTCTCATTCGAGTGCCGATGCGGAATATTGGGCTATGGCGTCTGCTATTGTTGAGGTTGTTTGGCTTCAGCATCTCCTCAGTGACATGGGTGTCATTCTTTCTACATGTCCTACTCCTCTATATTACAACAACAAGAGATCCTTCAAATTGCTAGCAACCCTTTTTTTATGAATGTACGAGCATATCGAGATCGACTATCACTTCTTTCGTCATCATTTCATTGCTGTCACTATATTACTACCATATATTCTTCGTCCCTTCCAGTTATCTTGAACTATTCACATAGTCGCATACACTACCATGAATTTGAGAGAGGTGCTAAATATGTTCATATGTATTAAGGTATTTTAGTCCTTCGTCATCAGGGTAGATTAATATTTTATTTATTCTATTTTATATTATATATTAAGTGTAAATCTTAATGAGACCGCAAACCTTAATAAGATCTTAATTTATTCTTTTATTTCTGATTTTAACAAAAATAATTATGTATCACAAAATAAATTATGTTGTTATCCAGACCGGGATTCAAGGGTTGGGATTTCAAGTGGGACCCGGGAACTGAACCAGATGTCAGTGTATGAATTTTGTTCATATGGGGGGGTGGCCAATGGGGACCACTCAATAATATAATAACATGGGGAAGCACATGCACATGCACATGCACATGCACATGGAGAATGAGAAAGAGGAGACCACCAATTCACATGGGTTGCCCACCTTATTTTTATGATGAAATAAACCGTTTTGGTTGATCTCATTCAGTATTTCATGTTCGTCCCCATCCAAGCAACCGCACCAAATTTTGTATCTTTAATAATTTAATTAATACTACGGCCGCGCCGCGCAACGGGGCAGAGCTGTCTGTTTCCTTGCAAACAAGGAATATCAATATCCCTAGTGTTAGGTGTGTTTGGAAACACTGATATCACACTTATTTTTTCTGAATTATTGTAGATTGGATATGGTCAATCGTGGACGGTTGCTTGTCTTTCTAATGTATATAGATTATACAGATGAGATCATCAAAAGTGGTCCACAAATAAATTCAAATTAATAGTCACGATCTCCGAATCACACAAAATTTGACATGGTGAAATATATTGAGGAGATCTTCTGGATTAGTTGTTATACAACTAACAATTTTTATTTTTCAAAATTCATTTATTTAGGGCTTTAAATTTGAGATTTTACTATTTTTAGTAAGTTTTAGATTTGTGATATCTCAATCATAATAGATCGGAATTGATTTCTATCAATTCATATGATCATTTAGAATCTCATAGAATCTGAAAAATTAGTTTTCGGATTTTACTATTTTTAGTAATTTTTTTTATTTTATGCTATTAGTATAAATAATAAACTTGTAATTTAGGGTTTTTAGTTTTTTATCAATAATATTTCAAAATTCCCTCTGTTTTGGGGCTTCCTCCTTGTGGATTCAAGGTGTTTATGAGATCTTAACGTTGGATCTTTTTATCTAGTTTTTCGTTGCGTTGATTGGTATCAGAGCGAGGATTTGCCTTGTTGTGATGGCAAATAACGGAGGGATAGACAACCAATTTAATGATGCTGGTCATGGATTGGAAGACCTACGGAAAGCGTTCGAGGAAAACCGCAATCAGATGCGAGAGATCCACGAGATGATTGCTGGCCTGAACCTCAACACCAACAACAGCATCCTAAAGGTGATAGGATACGCATTAAAAGTAAGTATCCTTAGAATTGAATTTATTTAAACTACTTTATTTAAAATCATATTTTCTCATGTGTTTCCAAATAAGTCAGTGAGCATATCCGCCTTTCAAACCACTATGTTTCCTTAGTTTGCTGTGCAAATCAGCGTTATGGTGGGCATTACGCATTGTGGCGAGTGAAATGGAATGTGCTTGGGTTTGAATAAGGGGTAGGATTAGAAGTTGCCCGATGGCGATGACATGGCATATTCATCTGATCGTTATGTTATTTCCAATCAATGATCATTCTTATTGATTATAGGTGTAGACTGACATATGACATGATTTAAATGAGTCAGAGGAATTTAGATCACACATACTTTTTTTTTAATTGTTTTAAAATAATATTTATACTAAAAATTTTGAGTTATGCTTTTCAGTTAATCATTCAAAACTGGAGTATTTAAAAACATATTTATAATTTTTTATTTATGCAAAAACAGAATGATTTTATCCGAATTTTCAAATGCCCTTAGTTTAGAGTTGTTTTAAAATTGTTCAATTTTGTTACATTTTCTTTAATCCATCACTTTAGTTGTTTTTGTCTTTTGTGTGTTTTTAATTGTACAAGGTATACATACCGTTTCGATCCTTGAAATTACTACCGATACATATGCTCAGGGGTTTGATTTTTTTTTTTAAATGTCCAACAAGGCCATATTTATAGACCTCCCTAAGTATGTACCATATTTTAAAAGTGATATTGCAAATAAATTTCTAAATAGGACTGTGTAACATCGTGCTTAAAAAATAATGATATTTTAACTATTCATATTTTAGAAAAGAGAGAAACAAAGAACAAAATTTAAAGAGGTCTTTTTTTTTACAAAAAAATAGAAATTAGGGAGACTATAAAATGGATACACCATTTGGAGTATGATTGGAGCATCACTGTCTTCCATTTTAGAGAATCGGAGCATGGTTGGAGATGCTATATAAGAGTAGATGAAAATATATCCAAAATCAGTTCTAAACAATATAGATGGATGATAATAATTAATCAAGCAATTTTTAAATCAAACAACATTGAGCATAAAAGCATGTTATGGAGATCCTGTGAAAATTCAGAATTTAAGATACCCCCAGTAGATACAATCCATGTGATTCAACACAAGAATTCATATGTCAATATACTAAAGATATAACGAGATCCATCTGCTGTGATTCAAAACTAATCCATAGTAATGGATGCATCAAATTTGCATGAGAACCACATCATGAAAAAGGCAGACCAATAAAAAATGACACATTTTCAAAATCTTAAAACAATAGAATAGATCAGATGTAGTGAATGCACATTCAGTCTAAGGTAAACGATCTACAAATCCAAAAAATTTATGCTGAATGGCCTATCATTCAACAAAATATAAAGCCAAGTTTGAAGGTAAAACATACCAAACAAAAGAGGTTCTCCTGCAAGAATGTCAACAAATCTGAAATTAAATGATACAAAATCAAAGGCATGAATGCGATAATTTATGAATTACTCCGCTTCGCACTCCTGAGAAACAAGACCACGTTTTTTATCCATTTTCTTTTCAAGTTATCTGTTCTGTAAAATAAAAATACAATTATTCAAGTCAAGGATTCAGAGTTCTTATTCTCTTTAGGGGGTGCCCACTGCTGGCTAGCACGTGATTTGGCCCACGGATTCAAAGGGGTTCTCGGAGGCGGTTGTGGGTTTGCAGGTTTGGCCTCCCTAAGTTCATTCTCCCTGTCAACAAACCTGAATAAAGGCGACGACATGTTCAGTCCAGTGTATGTAATATCAATCCCAGGTCATTTAGATAGATGTATAACATTTTCATTACTGAAATTTTCAAATTAGATGGCATTATTAACTCAGAAAATTTCCTGGTTCGTGAATCGGCATCATGCTCAGTGCAAATAAACACGAAGGCAGAATAGCATTAATCGATCGAAAACCTAGTGTAGCATCTCATGGTCATGACAACCAGAAGTAGCATCTATATCAATAACTAATATGTACTAGTAGGCCAGCACATACAGGCTTGACATTTTTACATAATTCTATAAATTGCCAATCCTTCCCATAGAAAGCACATATAATTTTAAATACGACACTTCATAACATGTCACGGTCACCTCAAACCAGAGCCCATGGTCCACGGAAGTCTAACTTAGATGGTAAAATATATGAATGTATAGAAGGGTACCCAAAGGAATTTGTTGACCAGGTTATTGAAGATGCACATGAGTGCCTTCAACAAATTAAAAGGACACACAGAAGAGTTAAAAATTGTGCTTGTTCCTCTGTTGCAGACTATACCATGACAACAAGCCATATTAGCTTCGCAAAGAACAACACATCCTGTATTATAAGGACAGCTTGGATCAAGAGTTTCCCCAGGATAACTAGGGCAAAAAAAACTCATTGAATTCAGCTATACTATTTAATGTGGGTTGATCGGGCTAATGGATCGACCAGTTAATATAGTTTGATCCGACTCTCAGAAAAACACAATGGCTCAAACATTCCATCCAGAAATTAACACATGGGGAAATGAATATGTCCATTACATCCCAGATTTTTATGTGAAAAAGTATTTTGCACATCCAATCACTTGTCAGATAGAAAAATGAGGCATTTTAGTAAAGAGAGTTACTCTATATAGGCCATGGGTGCAGCATCACCAACACGAATGCGAGTTCGAAGAAATCTTGTGTATCCACCTGCCCTATCTCTGGTTACAAGCAGAAACATATGGCATCAGAGCTTAATAAAAACACGTAATAAAAAAGACTAAAAAATCAAAGAACAAACTATACTTGTAGCGGTAAGCCAACTCAGTGAAGAGCTTATGCATCACGTCATCCCCCCGAACAAAAGCAGCAGCACGCCTTGAAGCTGAAAGGGTGCCCTAAACACATTCATTCATAAAGATTAACTACAAGAAGGAATTATTTAGTAATTATACATGAAATTTCAGTCCATTTAACATCAACATTTACACAGCATTTCTTGCTGCCTAGTAAAACAAATGGGCCCTCTTACTGATCTGATACAGTGATGTATTGGACTGAGAGAGAAGCAAAATAAGAAGGAAGCAGAGGTTACCAACTGGCCAATATAGTTTTTTTTTTTTAAGTGAATGGTAGGCAGTTGCCCTCATTATATTATAAAAAAAAGGGAATGCCAAAACTGGTCAACATAGTTTCCTCATAGATTTGATCCATCCACTCATAGACATCCCACTAACTGCTTACATCCACTCTTTTTTTTATTTCCATCCCTTGTCTGCTTTAATTACTCTCCAGGTTTCATATGTGACAGAATTACACCAAACAACCTCAAGAATTGATAACTAAGGCTACACATGCTTTCTCAAGCACAATCACATCTATCCTTATCCTTCTATGTTTTATAGTTCTGTTGCTTGTTACTACACAATAGTGATCTACATGTATTTTATTTTCAAATAACTAGTGATCTACATATTGTAACCTAGTACCTCACAGAGTTTGTAAGGTTTTTTAAGGGATTTATTCTCTTGCTACTAGTATCCAAAGCAGTCTATGAACATCACCCCCTTTCTCTTTGAGTTGCAAAATGCATCTTTTTTTTCTCTTTTTCTATATATTTTTTAAAACCCTCAGGATCTTCTAAACTACTTACTCCACCATCACATAAAAATTCCAGTCTAACAATTGTCTCCATCCATGCCCTCATTAAACAACCAAACTTCTGAAAAGCACACACCAAAGAAGCTTTACTACCAGCAGTTGGTTCCCCTCTAACAAGTGCAAGCACCAATGAAAACATGCAACAGGTTCACTAGGCAACAATTATAAATCTTTTTCAAGGATCTCAGCCAACTTATGTTTTTTTCCCCTTAAAGGATCTAAATCAATTTTGTGAAAAAGGATTTGTCATAGAGAAATAAGCTCATGATCAGGCCACATCAATCCACAATATAACATATTCATGAAGTTGAATGGAACATTGGATATCTCACACCTGCCACCTATCCAAATGAATATATGCAAAATTCCCCATCCATTTTCAAATGGACAATACAATCCTTCATCCAATCATAACTCCAGAAGAAATATATGGTCAGATGCACCTAGGTGATACACTTACCCACAACTTCCTTGCCTAGTTTTCAACTCAACAGTCAATATCAGATAGTGCACACTCCAAATAAATTGCCTCCTTATATAGCTACTTGAAGAAAAAAAAAACAATAGGGTTTGATGTGATTTTCCCGCGCCACTATGCTAAAATGTGATTCTCCGATGACAGTACATCAAAATAAACCAACTTTGACAAGATTCACCGCTCAGGAAGCATTTGATAACCCGTTTGAAAAGTAGCTTTTCACTTCAATCTGCTTTTGAAATTAGATGCTTCGAAAGCATACATTTGTTAACTCCCGCAAATTAGTTATCTAAAAAAAAAGAAAAAAGAAGAAGTTACCTCAATCATGTGAAGAAGGTCCCTTATAAGATCCAATTGGATTTACAACTCCTCATTTTGCAGACAACCTAACAAATTTGCTAACAGAACTCCACTTCCTTTGCTATTTCACACTAAATCCCAATTACTCCATCCAGAGAACAATTAAACATTCCCCAATACAAGATTTTTCCCTACTTCCAACTAAAATTTCCAACCTGTCTAAAGTCATAACTAACAAATTTCAGCAACCACATTGAAACATCACATAGAAATCTTGTAAAACACAAACCTCTTTCCCGGCTCCACCATCTGATCAGCCACACGTCGCAACTCCTTCGCCTGGATTTACAAAAAAAAACACACAAAACTCATGCATTCAACGATTTTGCAATTCAAACATTTCCGAAACGCTAAAAAGTGTGGGAGACCAATCGACGCACCTTGGCGACCGTGGTCTCGATGCGCTCGTGCTTCACCAGTTGAGAAACCATCGTCCTGCGTAAAAATCGATCAGGATCCTTCACTGAACCCTTACAAAACCCTAAAATGGAGGTCAACAGGAGAGACGGTACACGAAGCGAGTACCTGAGCATCGACAGGCGATGCGCCGTTGGCCTTCCGAGCTTTCTCATGGCGGACGAAGTGGCTGTTCGTCTTCAGATCACCGAGAGGGAGAGGAATCGCAGAAACCCTAGAAGGGTTTTTGGGGAGGTGAATCGGGTCCGACGGGTCGGGTTGGACTCTTTAATCGGGTGACAGTTGCGGCCGAGATTATTAAGGCAAGGTTGCTTTCAGGGTGTCTCTAATTGCACCCCTCATTTTCAGAGGCACACCCCATTCTTTTCACACCCAACCCAAATCACAAGCATGCTTTAAACACCCAACTATTTAAATGAACATATGGTTTTCAATGCACACCCCTTCAATCAATCTCTTTGAAACCCCTTTAAAAAAGTCCTAGTTAGCTCATTCTATCTCCCTTCCTCTCACTCCCTTCCCCTCTCTTCTGATAGCTCTTTCGGTGATCCTTCTCGGTATTGATATTGTTGTAGCTGATGTTGTTGTTGATGGTTTTCTATGAAAAAATCCATCATTTTGGGGAGAATTTGTTTGTTTGTTTGATTTAAAGAGAGAGAAATTTCGTGAAAAATGAGAAGAAGAGGGTAATGAAATGTGTCCTTTTTTGCTGCATTCATGTGTTTCTTTTATATTTTGGTGAATAAGGTTTTTGTGTTATTGAAATTGTGGAGTTATTTATATTTTTTGATATGTGAATGTTGTTTATTTGGTTTTGCTGAAAGTTATTCTTATTTGTATGTTAAAATGTGTGTAATTATTTGTTTGTGAGATATGAATGTTTATTTGGTTTTTGAAATGTGATTCTTGTTTTCTGTACCCTACGACACAAACATTGTCGATATAGATATCTAATATCGACATTGATAGTATCGCGAATGATCCAGATGCTAGAAATTTAGTCTTCTGAACCCCACGATATAAGCATTATCAACATAAATACCTAATATCGACACTAATAGTGTCGCAAAGGATTCAGATGTTATGAATTTAGTTTTCTGAATCCTGTGACACAAACATTGTCGACATAAATACCAAATATCGACACTGATAGTGTCGAAAAGAATCCAGATGCTACGAGTTTAGTTTTCTGAACCCCACGACATAAGCATTGTCGACATAAATACTAAATATCGACACTGATAGTGTCGCGAATGATGTAGATGCTACAGATTCAATTTTCTGTACTCCACGACACAAGTATTGTTAACATAAAAATCAAATAATGGGGTATACACATAATCCAATTATAAATGGATCTGTTGTACACTATCCGTTTATGAGGAGTGCACACCCCAATTTGACGGGTGTAATTAGAGCCACCCCTACTTTTATTACATTCGGTTAAAAATGATACATTCAATTTGTTACAAAACTTTTCATCGATATACATTATTAGATGATGCTATTTTTAAAAAATCTTAGACTCAGTTATATTTTCAATTTCAACTTTGGATGATGTTACGTACAATACAACCCCATTTTTAGCCCTAATACATTATTTAATGAGGTACAATGAATTGTATAAATATAAAAATTCAACATATACTACAATGAATTGCATAATTAAAAAAATTATTTAACCATATTCTTTGTTAATATGAGTTTATACGCCGTTAATTTTCTATCAACGCATATGGAACTAGAAAAAAAAGTAAATGTAACAACACACTTCAACTTCAGTCCACACCCTTTTTATTTTTAAACAATAGTATTTAGTTGAATTATATATTTTTGTAAAAAAATAAATATATATGTTACAATGAAGTGGAAAGACTACATGTGCAAAAGGAGATGGTCGTGCTTTGGGCCGGCCCATTTAGGAGGCAGGCTGTGCTGGGCCTGCCCCCTAGCCCATTGTGTCGTTTCTAGCACGGCCTGTAAGACCCATTAGCCAGGCCAAATTATATTTTAACAATCAATGTATTATTTCTTATTCATTTATTTAATTAAAGTTCATATATTCAAGGAATTCAATATTCAAATAAAAGGAAATGTTTGTATTCTTTCATAAATGATTTATGTTTTATGTGTTTCATACAGATTAATAATTTTTTAAAATTTTCTTAAAACTATATTTTCAATTCATTCATTTTACAATTTTAACTTAAAAATTAATACTAACAATATAAATTTTATAATTCTGACTTAAACTTAAATAAACTAATATGTTAATCAAATTTCAACAATTAAATATACAAGTATGAAACAATTAAATATTAAATTAAAAAATGATTACTTTAAAAAAATAAAATGAACCATTTTTATAGGCGGGCCTGTTGGCCCGTAAATAGACACGGCCCATTTGGCTTGTCGGGCTAACATGGCACACCTTGTTAGCCCGCTGGGTTAGCACTACGTCAATTGGGCATTAGCATTCCAGTAGGAATATGAGTTTTAAAATTGATTCTACAAGAAACTCATCCCTCAAACTTATGAAAATCATAACTTTTGAGCACTATTTGTTTGAAATCCATCCACAGGAAGCTTTTATAATCAAACTGTTTGGTTGCACATTACAAAAGCAGTTTTTTACAGACACAGAAGCTATCCAATCGTACAACCAAAAATTGTTGCCTAACATCTTTATTAAAAATAATACTGACCATTCAAACCTCAACGAATTTACGTAATAATTCAAATGATCCAAACCACTTTTTATGGTATATCAAACTACTCACAGTGAACTGCTCCCCTTTCATAATCGCGCGCCCCCCCCCCCCCCCCCCCAAAAAAAAAAAAAAAAAAAAAAACACCAAACCACTCCACCTGAAAAAGAATGCTTAATTTTCAATAATAATGCTAATACCAACAATAAAGAAAAACAAGGATCTGAAACGGAAAAAAAAAGCCAACAAAAAAATGTGCGTATCAAATCAGAGATATTTAATTTAATATCAAAATAATCTGCCAGAAGAAAAATCTCAAGAGTACATTAAGCGTTTACTTTTCATGTTTACACATCAAAGGCATGATGCATCTCCAGAAATAATTTTATACATCATCTGCCCAAAGATCTCATCGGACAGAAGATACATATGAACTGTATAACACAAGTATATCAATTGTATGTTGATCAGTTATCATCTAGAGTGCCCACCAAGCACTTCTCCAGTAAAAACTCCGCGTTCACCCAAGCGTGGTACTTGTCTTTGATGGAAGTCAAGGAAATGTAACAATGCATGTTAGCTCCATCACAACTGCTTCACCATAAACAAGGGGATTTTTTTTTCATGATATGCGTTAAAAACATCATCAGGTGCATAAATGAAAATTTTCATTGGATAATGGAAAATGAAGCTGATATGCTTGGTCGTGGTCATACATTTCATTTAGTTCAAATGGTTGCGACCATGCGTACATTAAACCCAGACGTATTTTTAAATAAGAATGGAAGGTAAGGAGAGGTCACTCTTGTCTAATTTACAACAGAAGTTTTAATTAGCTGAAGATATTCAAGCACCCTTGTTATGGATTTTTTGTATAAGGATATAAAATACAATCACAATACAGAAAGTGACATTTTTTTACAGAAAAGATGGTATAAATATACATCAATTAAATTTTTGGTTTTTTATTCCCTGATCTGACTGGATTTTCCTTTTCAATATGTAATCCAAAGGAGCTTTCTAAATATGTAATCAAAAGTTAAAATGGTCACAATGAATGTTGTCAGCATCATGCAAAAAAGTATATAAAGCAAAATTTGAAATTGTGCGTTTTGAGATGTAGAAGAAAAATATTTCAGACAAGTGAATTAAGCTATTCTAGGCACCAAAAAAAAAAATGTTCGATAGCAAAAGTGTGCAGTTCTGGTCGTGTGAAGGGCAGATTTGTAATGAAATTACGTTCTTCTTGAGAAAATTGGGCCCCCCCTAAAGAGAAATGAAAGAGAGATTTATACTATATCAAGTCCAGGTACGTCTATGATAATGACACAAATGAAGAGGATCTACAATGATCAAACGTAACAAAACACAAAGGATACTGAATAAAGAGGTGCAATCTTTTCCAGCCGCCTTCATTATCATATCCACACCTGAATGAATGGCAAAACCCCAAACGTGTCATTTATGACATTCAAAGTGAAGCATATAAAGCTTGCATTAATTGTCTCTGCTTATGCATCTGCCAATCTATATACACAAATGCAAGAAAGCCCACACTTCCAAACATGCATACATGCATATGAAGGCATACTTCAGCCCAAAAATTTGCAGGTGAATGGCTGAGATATCTAAACCATAGATGTTGTATGAGCTGTGTAACCTAGGAAATTAAAGTTCTCAAGAGAGTTCCCTAAAACTTTATTTTGTGGAATAAAATATTTTCACTAACATCAATTAAAATATCTATCAATAAATTAATGCCGTAAGAATCAAACATTTACAGAACACCACAGTTTTTCACATTTATGAGGTTCATTTATGACCTTTGAGGTTGACATTATATTGCACTGCATTCTGTATATAACCTTGAACTTTAGAACAAGGGTGCAGGGATGTCCCGGACTTTTTTTGTGCTCACGACCTGAATAGTAAAGTGTTCCATTGGAAACTTGAATGATTTGTGTGTTCCAATGGAAACTACCTTATATTTCAACATTTCAATTACACATTTAGCTTCCTCAGATTTGACCTGTTCACTAGTTAAAATTTTGAAAATTTAATGTAAAGAATTTTCCAGCTGATTTTCTAGCCAAACCTGCATATCCACTCATGAAAAGTAAGAGGTCATGTCAATGTGCCAAGTTTCATGTATGATTATCCAATATTCCAATGTGTAACATATTTTTTACATAGTCATATATCAAATTGAGCAGCTACAGAAAAGCGATGTGAACATATAGAAACATTAAGACACTTCAATGATTTTTGACCAACGACATGGAGTTTCAAATGTAGTTCACATCATATAAAGTTGAATATATTTCACAAATTCAATTTTATGAAATTTCAGACCTATCGACAAAAGAACATGTAAAATATCAACTCAAATCAGTGATTTATTGAAACGAACAGCAGTTTAAAGGGCTAATTTCAGAATACAGTACATTACGCCAAAAATCAGAATGGATAACAGAAGGTTGTAGAAGAAATATAGAAACACCCCAAGGATTAATCTTTAAAACAATATAAGATATCAAATCATCAACAACGCCCACTCCAAGCTCCCCATTAATTAGTTTTGCGAAATTATTTTAAATCAATCTTCATATGTACATACCTCCAGGGTGAAACTTCATGTAGGGTGAAATGTTGTACACACGACCTTTCAGAACAGTCCATGTAGATCCTTCTGTTTTATGTTGCCTAACTTCTTCCATTGAGATGAGCCTTCTATTTGATTGTCCCTTTAGTCCTGAAAACCAAAGATTTGAACTTCAGGCACTAATGCAGCTTAGACAAACTTGTACTATATCATTGGAAAAGGTTAAAAAGAATGAAATGTAAAAATCACCAGAAAGTCAATAGCCTAAAAATCTGAAGTTCTCAACTAGTTAGTTTTGACAGTGAGACTGAGAAAGGAAAAGCATGTTCATAACAGGAAAATACCAACAACATACAGTAAGGAGCCCAAATATTAAGGGACTTCGGCTCCTATCCGAGGGGAAACCTCCAACCATTTTGGTGGTTCAATTATAGACTATCTAACTGACTAGCAAACCTACCAAGTACCAATGTAATCATTTATTTTAAAAAAAAACAAAAAAAAAGTACCAATCTGATCACAATCCACCATCTGAAACAAATAAAGAGCAGATATAGGAGCGCTCAATATTCCTGCTCTCCATGGCATCTAAGAGAAAAGAAATTTGGGGCACTAAAACCACTCTCAAGGTGAAGACCTTCTTGTGGTTCTTGTACCAAGAGCAACTTTTCACCAAGACCAATTGAGCAAAGTGGGCCCTGGACAACCCAACAGAGTAATTTTTTGCGGTTCTCTATGGTGCATCTCTTTATTTCCTGTCCTGTGGCTAAGTTGATTTGGAAGGCCATAAAGGAGATGACAGGCTTCAATCATAATTTCTCATCTTTGGAGTAAAAGTGGTCTGCGGGTAAGAATATTGCTGTAAGGTAGCATGATTCACAATCAGTACTTTAGTTTTGGTTAAATCATGCATGATTTATATATATATTATTTCCAAAAAAAAAGTGAATTGCACCACCATAAACCAATAGAGACCAGTGTTACCAAGGTGAAGGATATGTTTTCACACTTTGTAAACATCCATCAGACATAGCCGCATAGCCAAATAATGATTCATCAAACAATGCCCGGAGATATCAACTTGTTTACTGCTTGGAAAGGCTATAAAGGTGGAATAACTCATGTGATGAACATGTGGCCAATACAAATGACTGAAAGAGAATTGAAATGAAAATTGATAAGAATGTAGCTGTCCCTCTTATTCTATACTATGAATGGCTGCAAAATTAACCATGGTTATCATAGAGCATCTTTATACATGTTGTCGTCTCGAGCATTGGTATGGACCAACATAAAATTCAATTTTAAAAGAGAGAGAGATTTTTTTGAATTAAAGCAGCTAAAAAGAAAATACAGGTACCTGCAAGGTCAGGATGTGTTCGTGTAAGCTTTAACCAATCCATCTGACTATACCCTTTCTCAAAAGGAACCTTTGCTCGAACAACTGGCTTTTTTATAGGAGACTTCTTTTCCAGTGCATTAGCAGTATCATGAGTATTCGATCCTGCCTGTTCTGGCAGTGCCTTCAATTTGATGGTTGGTCGCTGTAAATTTACAAATTCTGAGGAAGAAGAATCTCCATCTCTTGCCGCTTTTGTAGTAGTTTCATCTACAGAGCTACCATGTTGTTTTGTACTTGCGATTTTATCAGTACCGACATCCTTCAAACGATTGTCTTCAAGTGCAATTTCAGCGATACTGGGAATACTTTTGGGTGACTCCAGTTGATCATCAATCACTTGCAAACCAACCTAACAAAGAATAATCACTAACACTAAAAACCAAGTACAAAAAACATTCATTTGATCCAATTATTTACGAAAAAAAGCAACGATGTATGCTTTTTTTTTTTCCGGATAACCAATGATGTATGCGTAATTACATTTGCAAAGTTAATAATAATAGTGTGTGTGTGATTTAAAAGCTATGTTATCAAATGGAAAACTACTGGGATGGTCATATAAGCATTTTTACATACATTCATACATTAGATATATGTGCGCACACACACACACAAAAACAAATTGTCATTTATCTTTGTTGCCAAATTAACAAGGGAAAAAAAGAATTTCCATAATTAAAAAAAAACTCATAGTATTTTCCCTTTAAATAGTCTGCATGCACTGATTGAAAGCATCATGAGCAAAAAAATGGATTGGTTTCCTTTATTATCCATGTAAATTCCTTTCATATTTTGATTGCAATTCAATATGACTCCGATAAATTTTTTTTTTTTTTTAAATATGACTCCGATAAACTAAGATGCAACATACATTTTGGAGAACCACTAATCAAGAAATATCTGATACCCAAGATTCAAGCCCCCGTCTAATTATTACAATTAACATACATGTCCAGGTCAAAACAAAGCATTAAAAAGATTTCGCATCTACGTGCCACTGGCTACCGATGAGAACACTAGACTGACCAAAATAGCACAGTAATGGGTTATGATAAGTATGAAATGAGGATGCAAGCAGATGCATGAGAAGACTAACAAAGATTGGATGAAGATTAAGGAGCATTAAAAAGAAGCATAGAAGCAATTCTAATGGTAAATCCCACACAGGGTTGGCTTGGGTTTGCTCCCCATATATCTCAAGTTTGAATCCCCCCATACTTACCCAATGCACAATTTTTCTTGGGAATTGGAGTAACATGTCACCCCCCAAAAAAAAAACACACACATTCTGGTAGCAGATGGTTTAGACGTGCAATGCTTGCCGATTATTATTTTAAAAAATGGTAACAAGATAAAGGTAGACAACATAAAAAACAATGTTCTACACAGGATTAAGCGAGATGAAGCAAGCGCCTAGGTAGTGGTTAACCGAGATTTAATCCGATTAATTCAATTTTTTCCTTTAAGTTTTAATTAATACAATTATTCTATTTATTTTGTATTTTAACTATGTATATAATATATTTTGAATCAACCCAATCTTCAAAGTAATCATAAAATTGACCCACCTTGTCCAAGGTATTAAACGAACATGAATTCAAAGCGAGGATTAAACGAGATTAAGTGGCTAGGTAGTCATTAAGCAGAGGTTCATCCAATTGATCCAATTTTCTCCTTTAATCCTAATTTCTTACATTCATTTTATTTATTTGTATTTTAAATATATACAATATTCTTAAATTAAAAAAGTGACTGAAGCCACTGACAATCGAACTAGAGCTTAAAACCTTTTACAACATTGATTGAAAATATAGCTATAATGATCTTGAGGCTGATCACGCCCCATTACCCAATACATTGATAAAAAGAAAAAAAGGCAATCAATCCAAATGAACAACAAAACCATTCAACAGAATCAGAATCATTCATTACCTGACAAAAGGTGAAATCACTGGCATCATCCATTGCTGCTCCCCCAGATGATTAATAGAAGTCTATTTTGCAATTTATGACTGAAATTAGGGTTACTTGTGCCCAAACCTATCAAGAATTCAACATAAATTAAAAAGAAGTCCACACAAAGATCGTATAGTCGTATGTCAATAAAGACGGGATTGAGAAGAAAGAATGAAAGATCGATCGATCGATTTACCTTGACCGATGGATTGTTGGGAAGAAATGGGAGAGGCGTTGGCGGGTCAAGATCGTCCTCAGCAGTGCTGATAAACGGGGTCGGGTCGGGTCTGGTCAGCAGGTTCAGAACACTCAAGTACTCAATCTGCGTTCACTGTAACGAGTTATATATAGCAGCTATAAATGAATTAATACAGATACTTTACTTTTTATATAAATACAGATATCATTCTATAAAATATATTATTTTATATAAAAGAAAATAAGACACAAATTGCATTTGAGGTTGTAAATACGATTGAAAATGATACGTCCAACCATATTTACATTCCCCAACTTTTTCTTTATTTGGAAGTATATACTCCCCTAATGAAATATACTTTACTTACCAAAAAAAATACACCATTATAAAAGTGAGTATATACCTAGATATAAATCAATACACATTTTTATTTTTTTAAAAATAAAAAATTATAATTGAACATACGTCACAATAGTAGAATATATATTATACTGGACATTATACAATGTATAATCAATTGGGAATCGTCTCCATACTGTAGATGAGTAAAGGGCTTCAACAGGTCCGAGGCCGAAAGCCCGGCCCGTTTTCAAGGTGAGCCGGCTCGGGCTGGTTCGGGGGCCCGGGCCCGGGCCAGGCCCACAGGCCCGCCCAAACTGAGCCCCGTTCGGGCTGGCCCACAAGCCCGCCCGCAGGCACGACCCGTAATCATGAGGGTATTCCAATAAATGAGTAACATGTCATTTTTATTTGAATTATAGTTGAATTATACAAATTATTAACATTTATGTAGGTATCAACCTAGTTTGATACATGTAGTTATTCATTTTTTAAGTAATTAATTCATTTAATATTTTTATTATAAAAATTCAATAGATATAATATTTTTTTTAATATTATACTTTAAATTTTGTGTTATTTTAACATTATATACAAATAAACAACTTAAAATTAAAAAATAAAAGAAATAAGATATTTAGAATTTGGGCCCATAAACCCACCCGTGGGCCCGAACCCAGACCCGGCCTGTGAGGCCCGGGCCTGGGCCCTGTTTTTTTGTCACGTGCCAGCCCTGTCTGGGCCCATTGACCAAGCAGGCCAGCTTGCCTGGGACCAGGGCCGAGCCTGGACCCCGTTTCAACAGGCCGGCCGACCCTTAAGATGAGGCAGCAAATGAAACTCAACATTCAATGTTCCAAGTGATGAAAGAAACTGGCCCATAAGGAATCCAAGATCTCATTCTAATATGTTTTTAAATTTTTTTAAATGTATATTGTCTACTGTAGTATAAAATTATTTTCACAAATAAATGAATTATATACTCGAAAGAACTAAATATATATTTTTTAAATGTTTTTTTTAACTGAATATATACTAATCAAATCTAATATATGCTAGATTAATGAAAGCATATCTTTTCTTTTTCTTTTTCGTAAGCAAGCATATGTTAAGTTTAGACTTAAAAGGGTAAGGATGGGGTGGGTTAGTTGATGGATTTATGTCAACATTATTTATTTCATAGATTTTGTAGACTTTCACACATTTTTATAGGCTTTGACAGGCTTTTGTAGACTCTTACAGATAAACTTTTACAAACTTTTGTAGACTTTCAGATATTAATTCTCATAGGGTTCACCGACTTTTATAGATTTTTACAGATTTTTGCAGACTTTCATATACTTGCTTTTGGAAATTTTAAAATAACAAATTCAAACATAAGTTTATCCAACATATCTAATTTGAGAATTATTATATAAAAATACGTATTTCAAATAAATAACAAAAAATATATTTAGAATTGAACTTGAATTATTCATACCCAACATAAAATGCAATTTTTAATAAATATCTCACATATCTCAAATGCATACTACTATAATGTCATCATTAAAAATATAATTTTTAACTAGATAATTATGACATTATTTCATCATACTACTATAATATCTCACATATCCCACATACGCTTAGTCAATGTTTTAAAAATCTCTTCTAGACCTCGATTAATATTGTGTAGAAATATAAACAGCCAAAGGCTGATCAAATCAAAGATCATAAAATCATTGCACATATAATTAATTAAATAATAAGATACTTATATATCTTTCAAAGTGATGGTGGATCTAGTAGTCATTATATATATAATAAACAGGATTGCAATACAAACAAATTCACTATTGTGAGGGTAGGCGATCAAATCTGAAAGTATCCGAATAAAGAATAAAGATATATGAATCGATCATAATAGAATAGGCATATTGCACTAAACGGGCGCATCGATGGAGACTGTCAAGGCTGATAGTACGATCTGATAAGGAGGATCATTTAAAAGGCCATACTGCCCTGACCCATTACATTTTGCTACGAACATGATTTCATCCCAGATCGGACCAATGAACGACTTGGTAGGACACCTGCTCAATAATAAAAATGATGTCAATATTTCACGCATATACGCATTCATCAATAATAAAAATAAATATGATAAATAGACAAATTATAAAAAATTGAAACAAATATGAAAACATGAGATAACTAAATATCTATAGAAAAACAAAATTAATTTATTATAAAAACAACATAAAAGTAAAAAAGTAAAAAAAGGGGAATTTTGTGAAAAAAGAGGTGCTACAAATGAAAGGCCATGGGAATCCCACCCATTTGAATGGGATTTTGAAATGATTTTTTCCTTCATATTTCTGTCTATAAAGTCTATAAAAATCAATCACTTATGAAAATCTTTACAAATCCTTTTGAAATTGAATAATATGTGACAATATGTGAACAACATGAAGTCTTAATTGAATAACATTGACTTTTAATTTAGGAAAAATACCCAAAAAATCTTTTAAAAGTTAGAAATACCAAAATCAACCACTTTTTAAAATTATACAAAAAAAATTTCATTTCACCATTTTAAAAACTAAAAAGACCAGCATATCCATATTTAATTTTTAAACTGTCTCTCATTATATTTAAATTTTTTCATAATCATCATCTAATTAAAAAATAATATTAATATAAGAAATAATTTTTATTTGAGAGTGATTTTACACAAGTATGCTATAAAAAAATGTTAAAATTATCAAAATTGTTATTTATAAATTTATAAGATTGTTTTTGGATTTTCCATAGCTTTTAAAGTTTTTTTTCAATTTTTTTGTTATTCATATTTTATAAATATCTTGCATAAGGATTTTTCTGTATAATATTAAACATATATAAGTGCACCAAAAGACTTTAAAAAGTTTAGAATATCTAAAAATATTTTATAACGAAACATTTCAATTTTTTTACAATTTAAATCTTAATGGTGTATCTAGATATACAAACAATGATAATAAACTTCATGCATAAATTAAAAAAAATATTTTTTTATTATGTTTTTTAATTGAGGTGTTAAACAATTAAATATATGAGATGATGTTTAAATAACATAAGGGTAGTCAAGTCATTGTACTTTTAAAAATTGTAAATGAAGACTTTTTTTAGGTTTAATTTTTTTAAATGACTGATTTCGGTATTTCCAATACTTAGAAGATTTTTTTGGGTATTTTTCCTTTAAAATATATATGTTGATTATAACATGCTAATCTTAAAAAAATATGTATTTATTTAACATAAATAAATTGTATATTTAGATAAGTAAATAAACACTAATAACTACTATATATGATAGGGAATGAAAATTATATATCTAGTCTAACAATACAAATACAAAAGAGATTTTTTTTCCAAGTTGAGAAAGGAACAACGATCAAGTAGAAAATGATCTAGTACCCTTTTATCCCTTTATAACTATTTTATATTTGGATAAACTAGCAGCAAACTAAACGGGGGGATAAGTTTTTGGATTCTATTTAAGTACATGTCATTTCGTGTGTCTCAAATTTGGCTTTCGGTTTTTTCCAGTACAATGTATAATAATATTTCTTGATACATGATTATTAAAAAAACATTATATATAGCTTATAAAAGTATGTATTATACTACATATCTATACTTATATATTACGTGCGAGGGATGCCGATATATATACATGCGATCGTGCGGTCGTCGATCACGGGCCATCGATCACGGGTCCATCGCATCGGACGGTCGGGTGCGAATACATCGACCGTTGGATGCAATGGACCCGCGATCGGACGGTCTGCGATCGCGACCGCACGACCGCATATTATCGGAAGTGTGTGTGTGTGTATATATATATATATTATCTATACTATATATAAAGAGCGAGAGATGCCGACAAAACTCCCCCCCCCCTAGACACTCATGTTAACGAGTCCTGCCATGCGGAATATTTTAATCGGCCATTTACAGATCCATCTTATTGATAAACAGGTTCCTCAAAAAAAGGTCACATTTGTCCTTTTCTATGGTTATTTGTAAATAGGTCCCCAGGTGCCGACAATGGCAGATATGCCCCTAGGTCCCTCTTATTTGTAAAAAGATCCTAAAAATAAATCGTTCACCTTTATCCTTTTCTGTGGTTATTTATAGATAGATGCATCATTCAGATTTTAAGAGAGGTTTGAAAACATGACTCGTCAAAATTTAAATTATTTTAGACTATTAATATTTATAAAAACGGGTCCCTAATATCAAAACATGATTTTTTAAACTTCAAATTTCATGAAACTCAATCCAAAAAATTTCCAAACTATTAATATACCCATAAAATTTAAAAATATAAATATTTTAGTCACATTTAATAAATACGAAATTTTAAATTTTAAATTTGTTCTGTATCTTTTTTTGAGGGATTGATATTGGATTTATATGTATCAAATTCATAAAATTTAAATTATAAAATAATAAAATAAACATTTTAGTATCTCACCCTTTGATCACACAAAGTTATTTATTTTGGATCTATGTGTATATGGGGTGGGAGGTCCCGATTGAATTAAAGCCATCCGATGAGTGTGAAAGAGGTCTAACGGTGGGAGTAAAAGTTGGTGAAACAGGTTGCATCGGTTACCATCAAGAAAAATTTGCCGTCAAACCTCTCTCTCAAATATAATTAGACAAATGAAATTCAACAAAACTCAAATATTCAAACATATACAGACAAAAATATTCACACAAATTCAAGTACAGATGAAATTCAGAAAACTGATTGAAGGAGATAGAGTAGTGATAGGAGGATGGTCATAAGGAAGTTTCTCCGGGAGGTGGTCATCGATGGGGTTGCAGAAGGGGACGTGGAGGGGGTCACCGAGGGGATTGGAGAGAGTGTTGCCATCGCAGGGGTTTTGTGAGACAAGGGGTCGTCGGGGGGATTCGTAGGTGGGGCCGCAGGGGGTAGATCAATGACTGTTCACGCACAGTAACATCTTTCACTGTTGGTTGGATGGTTGGATCACATACTCCATTGACTTAGTGTCTACAAAGACCAAAATATAATTAATTATAAAAATCATTGTAGCGTAACTTTTGGATCACAAATCAATATCAGGAGAAACTTTTATTTTTATTTTTTTATCAAGAGCAAGAAACCTAGAAATAGAGATAAAACGAAGAAAAAAGTATTTGTTTTGAAAGAATAAAACTAGATAGTTATGTTTGGATATGTTAGAAATAGATCTAATAACTCTTTTAAGGTATTGAAATTATTTATTATGTTTTATTTATGTTAATTGGTAAAAATATACTTCTATGTTATTTTTAAAAAATTATCTTGCGCAACTCTCTCAGACACTCTCGAAAACATGCCACATACACATCTCTCACATCTATCTATCTATATACTAATCGAAAAGGGTTTTAGTTTTCAATTTTATTCTACATTGAAATGTAATTTATGTCATTATGATTACTTTATTTTTATGTAATATGGAATGTTGTGCCACGTGTATTAGAATGTGGATTTTATTTTATTTTATTTTATTGGTGGGTTGTTCTTATTGAAATTCTTAACACATCATATTATTTAGTGAATTATAGGGATATAAAAAATGGGCTAAATTATTGTTATTATTAAAAAAATTCATTTGAATTAAAGGATTTGAACATCATATTATTTTATTTTAATATTTTTTATTGGTGGGTTTTCTTAGAAATTTATAAATATATCATATTATTTATTCATTTTATTTTCACGCATATCATGCGTGGATAAAAACTAGTCTATTCTATCTATATACTAATCGGAAGTATTTAAATTTTTAACTTTATTTCTTTGTAATATCTTCATTTTTAATTTCACCCTTAGATATGTGATTTTAGATTAAGGGATGAATGATATTCATCATGCCATGTCATCATTTTTATTGTTCTTATTTTTTATTAGTCTTATATTGGGATAATGATAAAAAAAAATAGAGGGAATTGTTTAAATACCCCTTGACTGAGGGTTTAATTTTTCTTCTAACCTTGAACTTTTTTTTATTTTTTATTTACCCCTGAAATCTGATCTTTTTTTTTTTGCCTCTGACCTGTGCCACATCATTTTTTATATCTAAATCGCCTCCATCTAGAAATTAATATTACATTTCTATAATTGACCCATACTATTACACTTGCCGCCGCCCATGGCAATAAGGGATTTTTATCTAGCTCAATAAGAGGGGGCACAACCTGCCATGGAAGCTGGGGAAGAACTATGAGCACATATATGAAAATGTTTTATTTTCCCCCTATATGCACAGCTAATATGAGATTAGCATGCAAATGGACGACGTTCAACTCGTATCCATAATTCCACTACATGATCAAACAAACGAATAGAGGAAATTCATATTGTAACCACTAACCAGTATCCATCACAGAGCCTTTCCATAAAAAAAACATGCAAGTTCAACAATGACTCATCATGTGACAATACTTATTACAAGTTCACTAATAGTGAATAGCACAATACATACACAACAATATGTGTTATAACAGCATGAGATTTTTTGTAATAATAATAAAAACAAACATTACAATCACTGTTGCTTAAGATTCATATGGATCACCTCATGATACTGACTTGGTCAACCTCGGGTTTCTGGGTCGGGCCCGTTTGTGTTCGAGATCGGTTGGCCGTCGTGCTGTCGGGTCAAGGCTGTTCATCAAATTGGGTTTGGGCCTGGAGAACCGTCGCTCGGTCGGTTTGGATCGAATGGACTTAGTTATCCGGCCCACTATGCGTAGTCAGAAAATTTGAGGCCTACAATTTTCATGAAGTTTTTCATTATTTCTTTGGATCTAGAGTCTATTCACCTATATTTTATTATTTAAAATTATATAGTACTATTTAACCTATATTTTATGAATATAACATCTGATTTATGGAGTTTTCATACCATTCAAGCTAGAGTTTTATGAGACCTATATGTATTTTGATAAATATAGGGTTTTCAATCGATTCTACTCATACATGACTGATCCTTGATGTATTTTTTCACGGTTTTATATTGTTTACATGATTTATATATGTTTTTCAATAATATAGTTATAGTTGGATCTATACCATGATTTTTTAATATTTTAAGGGAAAACAAATGATTTCTTCATAGAGTTTTTTCAAATCGAATGAGTTCTTTTTATTTTGATTTGTTTAGACATGGTTAGGGGCTGTTTTGCAAAATTTTCATTTGTATTCTTTGGATGGGAAAGAGAATAGTTGTAATGGTTTTTAAAAAAAAGGAAAATGATATACGTAGCCCCCATTACAATTTGTTTTGTAGTCCAGCCTATTTTTTATTTTCTATAAAATCATATACTTATCCTTTGAAGTGCATGCTATTATATGAAATAATATATATACTAAGATACATTAGTGTATTTTTTTTCATGAAAAAAAATAAAATTTGTTTTGTCATATACTATGTTAGAAACTTATACGCTATGATAAAGTAGTATAGCGTACGGGCTACAAAACAGGCTGCAACGACGGGCTACATGTATCAGCACTAAAAAAAAGTAGGTTTCTAGATGGCCCTTACCGGACGGCCCATTCCAGGGACGTCGGTTTCTAGGAAAAACTAGTACCAATTGATTCTGTTTAATTTATGCAAACTAGTGCACTTTGTGATTGAAGTTCTATTTCAGGATCGGTAAATTCGATATATTAGCGATTAGCTTTCTTTACGTGTCATAAAACCAGAGGTGAGTGGACTTGAGTCTTATATGTATCTCTCAAATGAAATATATTATGTATTCATGCTATGATCATCTTATTTTTGTAGAATAAAAGTACGAAGATAATCAATTTGTTTTATATATATATTCTCATCATTAGTACTAGTAAATACATGCAAAAAAATTATACTTTGGTGTTAAGGGGACAATTAATTTGGGTTAAACTTTTAAGTTATGAAGAATGTGATAAACCATTCAGAGTAAATGGATAGTTGGATTCTAAAAATATCAAATGCACAGTTCCAACAAAAAGAAGTTTATTTAACCAATAAATATATATGAGAGGTATCCAATTGTCGAAGTTTTCAATCCCGTTCGAAACAGCAATGGTGACGCCCGCATTTTGAATATTTGGGAGCAGCAAAGCTGTTTAGATCCACGATGTCATTTTTTTAATTTTGCTTTCCTACCGCGAATCCAAACGGTGACAACAAGTTTGGGGTACTTTAGTGACCATGGTGCACAGCTTAATTTTGTTTTTCCATTGAAAGATTAACCTGGCCCGCGCCAGTTCAGAATTAATTAAGGATAACTGCCCACAAGAAAGAAGGTTTGGTTGCATAAGTTGACATGAAGAATCAACCATGTTTTAGCAAATTAAAAGCTCCACCCATTTTGAAGTACCAACTTGACCCATATATATACAATACTAAATATAAGAAACTCTACGCAAGACTGCAAATAAGAACTATGCGTCACAATGTTCTGAGATCGGGAGAAAACACCATGTTTGGACTTGTATATCAACTTTTTTATGGGCTTGTTTAGAGGTAGAGTGCTATTACATAGTACATTCTATAGTCTCACATATTATGATATTGTATTATACACTACGCTATCATAGTGTATGGGATTCTATTATAGTGTATAGAGTAAAAAAAAATAATTTTCAAAATATAAAAAAATACAAGTATATACATCAATAGAAGAGTATATAATTTTTTTTAAAAAAATGATGTGAACCTCAAACTAGGCTACACAAGGGGTTGAACATATCATTTTCTTTATAATAATGTTCCATACAACCCTTTTTTCGGCTTTAATTTTAGTCTTACATGTGTTTTGAATTTTTTAAAAATAGTATATTCATCTAATGAGATACATGTTTTTATAAAAAATAAAGCATATATTTTTTAATGAATTGCAAGGATGTATTTACAAAATATATATATATAATTTTATAAAAATATATACCTTGTTAATGTGAAAAAATTTTATCGACGCATATAGAATTGGAAAAAAAAAGTGTAACAGCATTTTTTTTCTTTTTGGGCGCTTTTACACCCAGATCTTTTTCAAGCCCCAATTCTAATTTTATATGCGTCGATAGAATATTAACGACGCATATGCTCACGTTAACAAGGCATATGATACGAATTTTTTTTTTACATTTTCTATAAATACATTCATACAATTAATTGAATTATATGCCTTATTTTTTATAAAAACATCTATCTCACTAGATAGGGTATATTATTTTTTAAAAATTCAAAACACTTGTAGTCTGTAATTGAGGTTGAAAATAGGGTTGCACATAACATTTTCCATTTCTTATAGGTAATGCATTCTTGACCCACCAAGTTGGATTCCAACCCATTAAATCTGAATTGTGGACCTCATGACTGGGCCACGTGTTGGTTAGGCCCGGTTATAGCCCAACCCAGATTTTACAACAGTATTTGTTTTTAGATATAGAATTCATTTAATTTTATAATAAATAGGCTTTTATTTTATAAAAAAAGGGGAAAAAATATCTTAAATCATATATATTAATTAACTAAAATAACGTCAAACATAAAAACATCACATCTTACTTGGTGTCGATTAGTTTATATGAATTTGGTTTAGTAAATAAGTAGATTCACCGTTTTGAATCTTATTAATCACTTTAAATCATTCAAAATTGATAATGTTTGCGCTGTAAGTACAATAATTTAAATAACAAGTTAAATCTTATTCCGACAAACTCATCTCATCCTAATAAATAAAACTCAACTCAAACAATATTTTGACATTGTTTCGGACTAAGGGTCATCATCAGGCCCGAGGCCCGAAAGCCCGGCCCGCCCGGCCCGGGCCCGTTCACGGGCCCGCTTTCAGGGCGGGGCGGGCCCGTAGGCCCGGCCGAGTCTGGCCCGTTCGGATTGGCCCGTAAGCCCGCCCGCGGGCCCGGCCCGTAGGCCCATGGAGGGTGATCCAATGAACTAGTAACATGTGATTTTTATTTGAATTGTGGTTGAGTTATACAAATTATTAACATTTATGTAGGTATCAACCTAGTTAAGTACATGTAATTATTCATTTTTGTAAGTAATTAATTCATTAAATATTTTTATTTTAAAATTTAATAGATATAAATATTTTTTTCAACATTATACTTTAAATTTTGTGTTATTTTAACACTATATACAAATAAACAACGTAAAATAAAAAAAAAAATGTTTGAATTTGGGCCCGTAGGCCCGAACCCAGCCCGGGCCCTTTTTGCCACGGGCCGGCCCGGGCCCGTTGGCCAAGCAGGCCCGCGGGCCTGGGCCCAGTGCCGGGCTTGGGCCCTGTTTCAATGGGCCGGGCCGTTGCCGACCCCTATTTCGGACGCCCTCACCGAATTCGACCCTCCTCTCGGTCACACGCCCCTCGGCAGCGGCAACTTCTTCTTGACCATCACATCACTGATTCTCAACGATTAATGTCGGTGGAGCATTAACCCACCTCGGCAACTCTCCTCATAACCCGATGAGCCATCGCGGACAAACGGAGCACAGGTTACGAGAGACATCATTACGATAAAACATGCACCGCCAAACACGTGACGGCTCAAGGAAGTTTTTCCCACCTGACAGGAAGAGCCTCTAGTTAGATAGGAAAGTGGGGGGCATATGTAGAAGCCATTTTTTTAGTTCAATGACAGAGCACCACATGTTTGCGGCCCATGATTCGATTAGTGAGGGCCCATGATCTTAGTAGCCTACTTTCCGTGAGTCCGACCCGTTGGCCCACTCACATCCAATGACCAGGAAATTTCAAGTCAGATTTGATATCAATCTCAACATAATATATGATTTTTGGGATTATTAATAGGGGTGCAACTCGAATAGGTTTAGGTCAAGTTGGAGCTCAACCCAAACCCAACTCGACCCTCAGATTTGAGAAGCTCAACCCTAACCCAACATGTCTGGTTCGGATTTGATTCGGGTTGGGCTGGGTTCGGGTTTGATTTCTAAAATGTAACATTCTAAATGTTTAAAACTCTGTAAAAGTCAACATTCCACATAAAAAAATAAGAAAAATGAAATAAAGAAACATTTTTATTAAATATATAGAAATAAAACTATAGAATTGACAAATAGAAAAATACCCAAATTTTACAAGATTATTTTTTGGATCTTTCCTAACTTTTAAAAGTGTTATTTCAATTTTTTTGTTATTTATATTTTATAAATGCCTTGCATAAGATTTTGTTGTATAATACTAAACATATATAAGTGCCCCAAAAGACTTTAGAAAGTTTATAATATCTAAAAAAAAATTTATTATGAAAATTTTCATTTTTTTTTACAATTTAAATGTTAATAGTATATTTAGATATGCAAAACACAATAATAAACTTCATGCACAAATTTAAAAAATATTTATTATTTATTAATATTTTTTAATTGGTGTGTTAAATAATTAAATATATGTAATGATGTTTAATAATAGATAACATAAAAGTAGTCAAGTCATTCTATTTTTTTAACTAAACAAGATTTTTTTAGATGTAATTTTAAAAAGTAGTTGATTTGGATATTTCTAACTTTTAAAATATTTTTGAGGTATTTTCTCTTGATAGATTACATGTAAAAATAAATTGAACAATTCAAATTTTATTTCATAATAGATTAAAAATCTTCGGGTTCCAATTGGGTTAGGGTTTCCAATCTTTCAACCCAAATTAGGTTCGGATTGCTCGGGTTCGGGTTGAACCCTTACGCTAAACCCCCAACTTAAACCCTCCCAAATGTCGGATTGGGTTGGGTTCAACCTGTCGAATTACACTCTTAATAAATTATTAATGCATATATGTCAAAATCCCTTGAAAAATCACAATAATCCCTCATATCAACGGATCTTTTCTCAATCCATTCCATCAGAAGAGCTTGACCTAGGACAACCCTAATAGGGAACCAGGGATTGAAAAAAAAAATTAAAAAAATCCTAGTTTGGTCATCTTTATTGACTTAAGCGTTGGAGGATCTTTTACAAGTCACCCCCTCCCCGTGTGTTTGACGTTCGAGAACTTGGATCGCCGGTGACAATCACCATCAAATCAGAGAAGATGGGAGCAGACGGATCCAACGACCCGAACTCGGTTCACTTATTTTTTATCCCTCCAAATACACTCACCTCATATATTCCATAAATTGATGTACACAGTACACCTGCATGTCAATCTTGTTGGAAAATTAATACATTTCTTTAAAAATTATATTGATTAGTTTCCAAATAAAGATTAAAAATTTAATGGGATAAACGTTTTTTTTTCATAACGGCTGGCAACGTTTGAATTTAAACGTTGAAAATAAATATCTTAACCGAAAACGCTTACCATAATTGGTGTGTGTAGTTATTGCGACCTTTACATCTCCAACGGTCGAATCTCCGTGCATATAAAAAGGCCATATTCGCAGAGATTCATATCATGCGAAAAACTAATACTCCACAAACAGAGTTCTTATATTTCTTGTTCTTTTAGGCGATCAAGTCTGCGACTGGTTCGACTTCTCTTCCTCTTTGCACCAAAAAGAAAACATCGAGGGCTAAGTGGCTTTATCTTGGGAATAGATCGTCGAAAACCCTGTGTGATTGAGGGGGCGTATTCTGTTCTGAAGACAACGTTACCACATGACTCCATACTAAACTCTTCTAATCTCTGTCTTCATATTATCTCTATTTTTTGTCTAATAATAGCTCATTTATCCAACATATCTGTTATATGCAAATGAGACGGCATGTAAAATACGTGTTATAAAACCCTATTTTTCTATAAAGGATTTATAAACGGAACTAGAAATATTAGACCTTTAGATAAGGAATTGTTTGGGAAAGTAAACTTATAATTCTATCATTTATTCCATTTTTTTTTAGAGACCCACAGTGAGCTATTACATCAGGCTGAGTCAGTATAACATAATCCCTCATTTACTTGAATTTAAGTTCGAATTGAACTGAACAACTAAAATCCAAATTCAGAAGGTGTCTGTTGTATTTCAGAAGGTGTCTCGCGATGCGGTGCAAGCGCCAGAAGCTTTGGCAAAATATGCTCGACGTGAAAGGATCACGAGGCACACGAGAATGATGAAGGACGATGCCATTCGTCAAATTTTACAACAATTTATTAGGAGTTTTGATATTTGTATAAATTATGTAAAAAATGAATATGAAGCATATGTATACAGTCAGGGTTCTTTCGACTTATTCTCTGACAATATGACAATGTAAATTGTCTAAGATGAGGCCAATGAAAAAAAAAAATCCAAATTCGAACCCTTTCAAACATTAGATTTAATTTCAACAGGACAAACATATCCTCGTGAACCATGTCAGGTACATCAATAAACTGGTTTGTCTAGTAGTAGCATAGATGAACCCCCCAAACAACACTTGGTTCACTTGGTACTCCAAGAATCAATGGATATCTAATATGCCCAACAATTATATTCCAATGACTTCATCTGTAAATTCTTTATTATAAAAATTAATTGGGTCCACTTCTGTCCCATTTGATCAATTCACTTGTTCCCTCATACCTCTGCTTCGTGAATAAGATTGAATGCTTTGTTGGATATGTTGACCCACATCTCCACTTATTTTATCTTCTCATTGGTCTTATATGCTTGTGAATATTTTTCTTTATAAATAGATGTTGGTTTCCAATTCTCTCAAATAATTCAAATTAAAGTACAGAATAAGGCTGCAACTTGTGTTGATTCAATTTGAACCTAACGAGTTGAATTCGATTTTTACATAGATTAAGTTGTAAAAATCGGATTTAGGTTGGTCAATTTGAATTGAATAAAAAATCAAGTTAGGTCCGGATTAGCACCATAGACAATCCGACCTAACCTGAACTCATAGAAGATGCCCATATGATATTTTAAATGGGCCATGGGTCATTAATACTTAATTTTTTACGCTAAATCTCTACATTTGTATTACAATATAATTCTTTTTAGTACACTTAGATTGTTTTAGTAAGTGATTAAAATTGTTAAAAATTAGGCTTGAAAATCCAGTTGTGCGGGTTGGTTCGAGTTGGTTCGGATTTCCACGGGTTGAGTTTAGGTTATAGTCATCATGTTGAAATTTGGGTTGAGTCGGATAATGGTTGAACACCTTGAACTTTGGGTTGGGTTCTGGTTTACCACAACTCAAACCCAACCTGCCCGAATTGCAGCCCTAGTACAAAGCCTCTGGATACCTATCGTTTCTGATCATCATTCATGGCTAGAAAAGATAATATTCATTTAGATTTCATTTAAAGCATATGTTAATTCTAACATGCTAATCTTTTTTTAAAAATGTTTATTTTAATATCAATATATTTTATATTTAGATAAGTAGAGAATTTTTTTCGAAATTGAGAAAGGAATAACAATCAAATAGAAAATTATCTAATTGCACTTTTATTCCATCATAACTATTTTATATTTGGATAAACTATTTGCCAACTAAATGGAGTATAAGTTTTTGGATTCTACTTAAATTACATGTCATTTCGTGTGTCTCAATTTTGGTTTTCATTTTTTCCCCTATACAGTGTATAATAATATTTCTTGAGACATGATTATTAAAAAAACATTCAATTCATTTAAATATATATTTTATTTTATCTTGTAAAAATATGTATTATATATATAGAAAAATTAAAACAAACTAGGATTGTAAATGAACAACAAACAATAATCATTCCCCAATATTTTTCTTCAACTAACTAAATCCAGAAGCAAGGTCTAAGGAATCGTAAATTGGGGGTTGTCACAACCTCTTGAAGGCAATAGCTGGACTAGGGGTCGGCAACGGGCCGGCCCGTGGCAAAAAAAGGTCCCAGGCCCATGGACCTAGGCCTGGACTTTGGGCCTACGGGTCCAGATTTTAAACATATTGTTTCTTTTGATTTTTAAATTTTAAATTATTCATTTGTACATAATGTTAATATAACACAATTTTAAGTATAACGTTGAAAAAAATATTTATATATATTGAAATTTCAAAAATAAAAATATTAAATAAATTAATTACTTGAAAAACTAAATAACTACATGTAACTAATTGAATTGATACCTAATAAATATTAATAATTTGTATAATTCAACCACAATTCAAATAAAAATTGCATATGACACATTTATTGGATTGTACTTATGGGCTTTTGGGTTGGTCCCGGGCCCCAAAACCAGGCCCAAGCCCGGTCCGCCCTGAAAACGGGCTGGGCTCGGGCCGGGCTTTCGGGTCTCGGGCCTTTTGAAGAACCCTAAGCTGGACTCGAACACAAAGAAGTCAAACGATCGTCCACTCATGCTCTGGTCTTTAAGTCCCCGTTTGGATAGCGGAATTGAGTTATTTTGGATAAATAACAATGCCAGTATAGATAATAAATCTACATGGATAAGAGATTTTCTGTTTGGTTGTGTTTTTTTTTATTCTCATTGGAAAACGTAAGAATAAAGGTTGAGTTGTTTGTTTGATAAATAATAAAATATAAATAAAGTGTAAAAAAATTGATTTGACATGTGGGCCCTTTGATGTATAAAAGGTGTTGATATGTGATTTGATGTGATAAGATGTAAAAAGTTGATTTGACATGTGGGCACATGAAAATAGATAAAGTGAGTATAGCTTATCCTAGGGGTTACTTAGAATTGTTATATTCTTTTATACTCATTTAAACTGGCTTAATAATACTAAGTTATACTCTGCAAACAAACAATCATTTTCCTTATCCATTCTTATACCAACCTTATACTACCCTTATACCCGCCTATTCCGCTTCCCAAACGGGGCATAAAAGTCGAAATGAACACTTAGAAGTTGAATGACTAAAGTTTGATACTCATAAATGGAAAAGCCTAACACTGGAAAATTAGGAAGAGACCTGGTTAGTATTGTATCCTTTCAATTTTTGGCTGGTTTTCAATGAGTAAAAGTCTCACGTGTTAAATATGAAAGATTTTGTGATTTTGTAAGCAATATGTAATTGGATCCCATCTCCATAAAATTAAGTTCTCCCTTATTTAGATTTATATCAAAATCACTATTAGTCTTAATCTCCCTGCTAACAAGTAATGTATTCCACATAAACCAAAATTAAAAAAAGAAAAAAAAGAGGTAATTGACTCCCTACTAACACACTTGAATATTGACTTGATCATGTCCTTCTCTCCCCCAAAATAACTCAAAGTTCATACCAAAAATTTCAGATTTAATGGATCAAGATATTCCATCACCACACCTCTTCTCGTTCGCCGAAGTGGTGAGTATACCCGTCTTTGGGTGGTGTATCCGGGATTCGATCCCTGTCCGACCCCTTGAATAGGGTGTCCTCGGCCCACTGGGCTACTACCAAAACAAAATATTCCATCACAAAAAAAAAAAAAAAAAAAAAAAAAATTCAAAATCCTTTTTTCCTTGACCCCAAAAATTATGTCTTTCTCATATCACACGTCTAATCAATCATTGCAATGCTATTTTGTTAACAGCGTATACTAATGTTGTATTCTTGTTTACTGTAATTAGGGGTTACTATTAAAGTCTCTACTGGTCCCCCTTCAATGTATCCAGATCACAATTATAAAAAAAAAGCAGTCTGAATAATGAAGACAGGCATGTGAGGTTTGTCCGGTCTGGAGGAATAACTAAATTTTATCTTTTAAACAGAGAGTTTTCATATTTAAATATTCCTAATAAAACATTGATATTTCCTAGATACCCCTAACATGTTGGTCTTGAATCCATTATGTCCTGTTGTTTTTATTTTTAAATGATGTACTTAAAATAAATTAGTACATTGTTTTAATTTTTTAAATAAATAAAAAACCTAATCAGGCATACACTATATTAGTGGGGTATATACTACATTAAAACATTATACACTCCAACTGACTGGGGACTGCATCCAAGATGCAGATGGAGTTACAAATGATACTCAATATCTCATAACTCAGTTTTTTTCACTTATTATTACATCATTTCTAAATCTTATTAAAATTGAATGATTTTGTCAATAAAGATATAATACATTATTGAAGGGTGGAGCTGATATTCAATAGTATTTGTATTTCATCACTCTCAAGACAAAAATTGGCTTGTGAAAGGAATATCACAAATCTCACGTGTTAGCGATGTGAGAGGTCATGTTTCAATTCCTAACTAGCCTTATCTCAACAATATAAAAAATATATAGATAAATTACACCCCCCACCCCACCCGGTTTCAAGCCTCTATGGCTGTCAAAAATGTGGAAAAAAAAAGTCATCTTTGTTGGCCTACTTTATATTAGTAAAAGAGCGATGATACACGCAGTCCTTTTTACAGCCCGTTTTACAGTCTCATACGCTATGATAACGTAGTATGTACTATATTATTATAGTATATAACAAAAAAATTTCATTATGAAAAAAAAACACTAATATATCTCAGTATATATACTTCATTTCATATAACAGTATGCATTTCAAAATGTAAATGTATAATTTAAAAAAAAAAAACATGATGGACTGCAATTAAAACTGTAATGAAGGCTGTGCGTATTTTTTTTTATTAGTAATAACAGAATGGGACCTTGTAGCCCCCCAAGGGCCTTTGTTACCATAAAAATAATATACATAACATAGAATATATTCAGATGGGGCTGCAGAGTGTAAACACTTGCCACTTTAAATGTATACAGGTGGTCCTTCAAATAAAATGGGACGTCATTACACAGTCTTTCTTACGCTTTCAAATATAATTTTATTACATTAAATAAAAATAAGTTGTATCAAATTATATATCTAACTTTATTAGATTTATTATGTTTTAAAAATTAAAATAATAATAACTGTTAGTCGTACGATGCTATTCAGGAAAAAAATAATTGTTCATGAAATGCGATGTACGTGTACGGTTGGGGGATCATTGAAGAAAAACGGACCGCCAACTTGAGATATCTCAGTCACATCAGACTATCAATTTTTGACCGAGGTGCTTTGAATGATGTGTGATTCCTGTTCACCAAACAAAATATCTATTATTTGTTTTTATTCAACAAAAATCCAAGAATAAAGTTTTTTTCTAATTATTTGACTGAATAATGCACGGCAGCAATCCATGCGCAAAGATTCATGCAGTTTAATTGTAACTTTAATTTAATATTTATATGAAGTACATATTTAACTAATAAAAAATAATTTATTATAAGAAAAAAAATATAAAAAAAGATATTTGAAGTTTTTAGTTATTATAAAGTATATAATTTAGTGATTAATCTATTTAAAGAGTATATTATTTGTTAGTCTTTAGGAATGACCTATAACTAAATTGTTTGGTTTTCCTATTAGTCCCTGTGAAGGGGCGTGCCAAGCTTAGCCTTGTGAAATGAGTATATCATGAAATAGAATCTTCATATAACTCATGGATTTGTGGACACATGTCACCAAGGATTATTATACTACAACTGATTTCCTGACATCTAGTCTCTTTCATGTGCCAGAGAATATTCTATTGGTTAACCGTTATTTTAAAGAGGCGGATGCATGGTCGACTTGCGTTTCAGTTCGAGTACTATGATTTGGACAACTCGCACTTTAGGTCGGACATTTGTATTCGACCATCTTGACTTAGTCGGGCAACACTATGTGTCCGTCCTTGGTCGGCTAAGAATTAAACATTCGACCTGTGTGGAATTCCGACTTAACTTGGTTGGGCAATATCATTTGCCCAACTTGATGAGGAAGCTGGGCTTGTATATCTACACGTAACTCCTATACTAATGCAATCTTATTCTTCATTCCGTTTTTTTTATGGATTTGATCTCCCACAACAAAAAATCTAAAATAAAAAAAAATTTACACGAGAATGTATGAAATATATTAACAAAATTAAGAGGATGAAATATTTTTAAAAAGTTAAGAGGTATGGAATATGTTAAATATCTAATTATGTAAGAATATGTTAGTCTTTTGTATTTTCAAAAATGTAAAATGAGACCTTAGGTATAATTTTAAAAAAGGAGCTGATTTGGGTATTTCTAATTTTTAGAAAACCTTTTTAGTCATTTTCTCTTCTTTAAATTCAATTATCGACTAATCATAATATTCAAAATGTAAATAATTTGTGTTCAAAATAGTGAATAAAATATTTACATTCAATTTTTGACACCTTTCATCTTCAATGCAGCATCTAATCATAATGGGTGTGTTTGTGTCAAATGAAAAATGAGGGAAATGAAAAGTTTTCCCTTTGACCACCCAAAAACCCAGTGTTTATGCCAAACCAATAGAGGGGAAAAAATTTCTCTCACTTTCCCTTTGCTATTTTGTCTTATTAGGATTTGGAAAAAAAAAATTTTCCCTCACCCTAGAGTAGGAAAAGTGAGGGAATATGTGAATCTCTCAACACACCAACAAAAACACATGAATAAACATTCATGTAAGATCTCCTTTTATGATCTTTGTTTCTTCTTTTTTTTCTTCTATCCATTCAAGTTTGATTCATTGAATGATTTTTTTTTGTGTTCTTTTTTGCTTAACCTATCTATATTGAGATCTTAGATCTATTTGTGTGATTTTTTATTGAATAGAGAATACTAGTTTTTCTCAATGAATCGATGTGAATCAAAATAAAAACAATATTAACAAGACATAATATTTTATACATATTTTTAAAAAAAATTATATCAAATAATATTAATAAAACTCTTTTAACACTATCTAAAATGTATGTTATTTTCAATACGTGAATAGTAAGTCACATAACATATTCGCAATCTTACATGTTAAAAATGTCCATATAGATCTGAATATATCCCCACCTTCATAAAATTTATCATATAAAATCACACATCAATGCATCATCGTCCAATTAGTTTACCCTTGAATCTCATTTCATGAATTAGGAATAACGATAAATACTTATTTGTTTTAGAAAATGTAGATATTAATGTGTAATCTTATGTGTAAAATATGATATTCGGGGGTAATGCATATTATAATGATACCATAAATTATATTATTTTATTTTCAACTTTTCAAAAAATTTAATTAATTTGTTAAAATGTTAATTAAAACCATATAACACAAACAATGTTTTCTTATTTTCTGTCATTTTTCATCACAGACACAAATAATAGTTTTTATTTTCTATCACTTTCCATCACAGGCACAAACAACCATTTTTATTTTCTATCATTTTCCATTGCAAGCACAAACATTATATAACATGGTCAAAGGGAAAATGTTTTCTTTTCCATCACTTTCCATCTAACTCAAATTCCTTCATTTTTCCTTTGAGATTGTGCACAAATACACCCCTAGTGTCATATTTAGACAAGCTAATTATCCAACTATCCGCATTCTTGCGCGCAACTTCATGTGTAGTCCTCTTGTTTTTTTATTTTTGTAAGGTGTACACTATATGTAACAAATTATATATACACAAGAAAAAGAAATATTGATAAGTTATACAAAATTTAAAAAATTACATGATTACCCACAAAAAAATTACATGTTTTGTCGAACTAAACATGATTGTTGGAAAATCTATCCATATACTTACCGAAAATGTTTAAGTTTTTTTAACTTTGTTTCTTTGTAACACTTTCAATTCTGAATTTACCCTTAATTTTTTATAATCATTATTTTTTTTATTAATAGTAAGAATGGAAAAAAAATAAAGGGTAATGTGAGATATTCATAAAATCTATATTTTTAATATGAATGAATGGTAGTGATGGTGCCACATCATTATTTTTTTATATTCTTTTATTAGATTTAAATTGAGATAATCATGAAATATAGATGATAAACAACGAATTTTGAGTCAAATATGAGTTTTCACGTTTGATCTCACTTTTATCATAAAATAGTCATTTTTGAAAAACATCTATTTCACAGTCATAAGTATATTCCAACAAGCTATTAGTCACCCGAATCGGAGTTATACTTAAAAATTTATGAATTTTTAAAGAATTTCATGTATAATTTAATTCTTGATTTTTTTGTATTTATATATAAATTGGACAACATCATCAATATCCACCAAATCTTAATGGATTATTTTGTAGATATACCCCCTAACAATCACATATTAGCAAAATATCCTTGTTAGTTTGTTATTTTCAATAATATCATTCAAAATGGTTTAAATTGTATACAAATGTCATTTTTTTAATCTATATATTCAAGTGATATTCTTGATTTTAGAGTTTCAAATACGATATTTTTACAATATAAGGTTAGTTGAGGGGTATATATGTAAAAAAAATTATTTTATGTTGTAACGTATCTTTTTTATGTGTAATTTCATAATAAATTTTATAAATGATTCATTTAATTATTATTAAAATTTTTGTTACATCATTTATGTATATATAACATGGCATATTAAAAACTTGAGGGTATTGATTGTGAACAGTTTTTTTTTTACGCGCAAATTATGTGTGGGGGATAACTAGTATGAAACTATTCGTGAAACTACAAAAATGGCATGCCTATAGTGGCCTAAGGCCCAAAAAATTCCTTTCATGTGTTTATTGAGATTTAAGTTTTGTTTTAAAATTATTTATTTATTTATTTTACAAATTTATCTATTTATCTGAAACTATAATTTTTATGTTAAAAATTAAAACAAACTTTTTAATTATTATTTTTTTAGAATATTTTGAAAACATGTTTAGGCTGCTGTGGAGTCGGGTGGACCCATAGACCAGTGTTCTGAAATGCGCCCCATGCGGTCGCACGGGCGGTTCGGTCAGCAGACTGAACCGCTTGGGACAGAAATCGGCCAGATGCGGATATGAGCCGCATATGCGGTCCGATCCCGCATGACAAGAATTGATTTTTTTCAGTCGGCCCTAACAGAGAACAAACAGGGGTTCTTCAGCCGACTCTAACAGGGGGTTCTTCTTCTTCTTCAGCCAGCCCTAACACGCCCTCTTCTTCTTCTTCACAAGCTTCCATCGATTAGCGGATTATGTCATCTTCACTTCAGCAGTACATCATCTTCAGCTTAGCTTCAGGTTCTTCTTCAGCTCGTCTTCTTCTTCATGTATGTTCTCTCTCCCTCTGATCTCTCTCTCACTCTATTCTCATTGTTTTCTCTCACACTCTTCTCTCTTTTTTAATTTTTTTTCGTACACAGGACACTCAGTCACTCACCATCTTTATGAGAATGCACTGTTGGGACATGTGTATTCAATGAATGTGTTGTACTGTGACAGCTGGACATTTGATTTTTGGGTGCTATATTTTCTTTAACTTTTTTTTTTTTTAAGACAAACTATTCTTATTGTTATTGATAAGTTTTGTAGGATGTATATTATATCTCAAGGTGATTCTATAATGTTTTACAGGTGTATCATTTATCTAGATAGTTTGATTAAAATGAAACATCTTATTAATCTTTGACAGCTTCTTTGTATATATGTTTTTGATATTTATCATGATATATTTAGAAATTATATATTTTATTAATAAAATTATAGAACCGCATATACTCCTGCATACCGCATATACTCTATACGGTACATCAACCGCACATAAACCGCATACCGCATATGAGAACACTGCCATAGACACTAGCATAAACGGTCCTTTCTGTCATTACGTCAACAACCCACAAATAACTTGTCATATGTTGTTTTGGACCCGTTTTTTCTCGTTACCTGACTCCATGGAAACAACAATTCTTGGCACTGACGGTCTCCCAGAAGACATACTCTCAATTAGAGTTTTATGGTGTATTTGGTTGCGTAATTGCAAAATTGATTATGTAGAAATCTAAGTTTTAAAACATTTATATATGAAACTCACCTTTAAGCTTTTAGACATCATTTGCTTAAAATCTATTTGCAGGAAGCTGCTATTAGTTGTAAGATTTGAAAAAGCAACTTCCTAAACGTAAAAGCTGTCAAATCATGCAATCAAATGCTGTTTTAGTGCATGTTTGGAAACACAGTTTGAAAATCAGCTTTTAGCTTTTGCAGCTTTATGCACACTTTTTGAGGGTGTAACGATGATGATTTGAGAGTGTAATAATAATGGCTGTTTTATAAAACACAGATTTCGATGTACAGTTTAGAGATAAAATCTGATAACGATGATGCATTTAAGTTGATTCGTTTGATAACAGTTTTTCATTTTTAAATGATGATGTATTTGATTTGATGTGACCCAAAAAGCTAAAAATGTTTTTTATGTTTGTTGTCAAATGTACACTTATAGTTTGAAAGCAAATCCAAGCAAATCCAAGCGATCGTCTTTTAGTATCCCACCAACCAAGCATCGCTTTCATCGCAAAAAAAAACCATGTACATGAAGGGTAATACAGTCATTTCGTACCTCCGACCCGACCCTCGTGAGGCCAAGGGAAAAGAGAGCGGAACAGGCTGTACGAACGTGTCACCCCCCTCTTTTGTTTTTTCCTTTTTCGCGCTCTTGCACCTATATATAAAATTATAAATCAAACCCCACCCAAAAAAGAAAAACAGGTCGAACTGAATCTCACATTTTTCTGTACCTTTTTTTCGATTCCTTCCCAGCGAAACCTAGGGTTTCGTCTCGGCCGGATCTTCTTTTCATCGTAATCTCTCTCTCTCTCTCTCTCTCTGCATTGAAATCGTTTTTGACGTTGATTCCGGAGAGGAATTTTTTTTCTGTTTATTATTTTTTTGGTGGATCCTTTGATTGGATCGTGAGGTCCGTGATTTTGACGGGTTTTTTTGTTGTGATTTTGATTTTTTTTTTTTTGTGGCTGAGATGTGTAGTTTTTTGAAGGGGGAGAGATGTCAGGGGCTATAGATCTGGCGAGCGGGCTCGGGGGGAAGATCGAGAAGAAGGAGGTCAGATCTGCTGTTGATCAGTAAGTTTTCTTTTGTTTTGATTTTGTTGATTTACCTCGAATTTAAAAGGGATATAAGGAAAATATGTGTATTGAGAGATTTTATTTATTTATTTATTTATTTGAAAAGATTTTATTGAAAATGTTCACTTTTTGGTCATCAAAGTCTTTAGTTAGGTCAAAAGATTGAGCTGTCTTTTGAAAAAAATGAACACCGGGTGCAAAAATTGATTCTCAATAGCGAAAAACGTGACAGGTTTACTTAATTATTTATTTTGGTTTCAATTATTTAATTGATCGAGGACAGTGCCCTTTTGTGTTTGTTTGAAGACGGCAGTGATTTTATGTCATTTAAATAAATGGAAGGCCCAATTTTTTTTTATAATGGTTTTATATGTTGTTTTTCTTCTCTTCACTGTGTATCCATCTTTATAATTTATCTATTGGTTTTATTGGTTTGGATACTCTGTAATTTGAAATTTTGACAATTTACATTTGGCATAAGTTTTTCTTTTTACGGTTTGCAAATTAATAAATATAAATAAATAAGTAAACGCTTTTTTTTTTTTTGGCGAAGAGAGGGAGAGAAACGTTTGTTAGTGTTTTTCAATAGAGCATTATGGCTCTGATCCCGTGTTTTTGGCAGTTGTAAGAATTATGTTTTGATTTTGTTGCCTCTGTGCATTAGGTATGAGAAATACCATGGTCATTTTGGTGGTGATGAGGAAGCTCGAAAAGCCAACTACACTGATATGGTGAGAGATTTTCTATCATTTTTTTCATCTCTCCATAAGGCATAAATGTGAAGTTAGTTGTATCTCAAGGGATTGTATTTGGAACTTCTGATTTTCGTAATTAACTTTCAGTAACCAAGTACACTTGTAGGCTACTCACTTTTTTTTTCTCCTAAGAAATTACTGTCATTACTTTATTCTGATGCAAATACAGATCAATTTTTTTTTAATTCCTGGTGGTGATTTTTGAGGAAGAGGTAATCATGTGTTCTTGAATTTTTTTCTCTACCTTCTAGCAAATTGGGCGTGTGTTGCATCTCAGGTGTATCTTTCATATAGGATTCCAAATGCATGTAATGTGACATCTTAATATCAGAAAGTACTTTTTACCACGTTTCAACACTAACTGAATGAGATGAATGTAGCACTTCCATTTACTAAATCCAAGGATGCTTGGTATCTTCAAAAGTATTCCAATTTATTTCCCTGAGCACATGCAGCATTTTTTCTCTATCCTTTGGAACCCTCTGTCTAACTGGTAAATGTACATGGATGTGTCCATATCTTCATCGATCCATCATTTCACTCCCTGTGTTGCTGATACTGAAGTCCACATCCATGTTGCATTGCTGATTTTTTTTTTGGCTTTTTTTATTTCTATTGTTGAATGTTAAATGATCGGCAACATAACAGTATGATGTTATTCATGGAAGTTTATGCTCTGTTTCACATTTTAAAGTCATACTTGTGGCTAATGATGTCCGGTGCTAAACGAGGAATGAACTTCTGGCAGTTCATATATGCTGATATGAATTGTCAAGTTTTCTACAAGATCTGATGACTGATGATCAATATCTATATCCACAGGTCAATAAATATTATGACCTTTCTACCAGCTTCTATGAATTTGGCTGGGGAGAGTCTTTCCATTTCGCCCACAGGTTAGTTCATGTGTATAACATCTTAAGGAACTTTCATTATTTTATTTAATTTTTGTCGTTGATCACATTGTTGATGATGAACTAATATATTTTTGCATTCAATTTTCTGCAGATGGAAATGGGAGTCTCTCAGGGAGAGCATTAAACGTCATGAGCACTTCCTTGCTTTACAACTAGGCTTGAAACCCGGAATGAAGGTTTTCATTTAAGCAGTTGATTTATTGTGATCTAGAATTGGGATATATAAAAAAAAATTCATGTTGATCTTCACATATAAGCAATTTGACCTTCTAGCTTCTTGCTACAGGTGCTGGATGTGGGATGTGGGATTGGTGGGCCACTCCGAGAGATCGCTAGATTCAGGTAGCTTCTAGTTCTCAGGCATTGCAATTTTCAGAATAGGATGTGAAAGTCTAAATGGATTTTTTTCTTATCGTCATACACAATGTTTACTATTAAACCCTGCTGTAAAATTATGGCATCAGTAAATTAAAAAAAAACACTAAGGAAAAAAATGGGAAACCCCACTATTGTTGGACTAGAATAAATGGCTAAATGGATTCATTAACTCAACCATAATTGTTGGGGGAATACTTCAATGATGATGAACACATGGATGGATTATTCATCTTGTAGTTATATTTTGTTCATTTATAATTAATCTTGTAAATTTTATTATAATGTACTGCAGCTCTACTTCAGTTACTGGACTGAACAACAATGATTACCAAATTTCAAGGGGCAAAGTAAGTTTTTTTCATTCCTGCATTGCGAACTTCTGATGGCTCTTTGGAGATGAACTATAATTGTTTTCTACCAGAAAGTGTTCTCTCTGTCAAACTGTATGCAAATATATTCTGAACTTTTTAAAGTGATCATAAGCAATTTGAGTTATATATAGCCTTTGCCTGCAGGAATTGAATCATTTGGCAGGTGTGCACAAAACATGTGACTTTTTGAAGGTGATTCTTCCACTTTTATTATCTTTGAATATTTGAATATGATGCTTAGAGTCCAAACATGTAGGAACATTATCAAACTTAAAAAGAGTTATTTTATGAGTAGAACAGATTATTCAATAGGTTTGTTTCTGTAGGCCGACTTCATGAAAATGCCAATTGCTGATAACACATTTGATGCCATATATGCAATAGAAGCAACTTGCCATGCCCCAGATGCGGTATGTATTTTATAAGATTGCCTTTTCAAACCCCTACACATGTACACACCATTTACTTTTTTTACTCGATTTTTATTAGTTTCTTAATTTCTCATTTTGACAGCTGGGCTGTTACAAGGAGATCTTCAGAGTGTTAAAGCCTGGTCAACATTTTGCTGCTTATGAATGGTGCATGACTGATGCTTTTGATCCCAATAATCAAGATCATCAAAGAATTAAGGCAGAAATCGAACTAGGTGATGGCCTGCCGGACATAAGGACAACAAGAAAATGCCTTGAAGCTCTGAAGCTTGCTGGTTTTGAAGTAAGCAACAACCTGTTGATATATTGATCCATAAAAATGTTGTGTTGCAGTTATGGGTGGCTAAATTTAATGGTTATTCTTTTAAGGTCATATGGGAAGCAGATCTTGCTTCTGAATCACCCGTGCCTTGGTACCTGCCCCTTGACACAAGTCACTTCTCTTTAAGCAGTTTTCGTCTAACCTCTGTTGGGCGTTTCATTACTAAGAACTTGGTATGTAATGCTAAGATGCTATCGCTATTTATCTTGATATTTAAATTTTCAATATCTTATGCTAAATTTATCTTATTTTAATTTTTGTTTTATAAATTATAGGTCAGGACATTAGAGTTCATTGGGCTCGCGCCAGAGGGGAGTCAGAGAGTCTCGTCCTTCTTGGAGAAAGCTGCAGACGGGCTTGTCGAAGGTGGAAGGTGAGCTAAACTGAGAATCCACTATCACATTATTAGAGTTTCCTTGAAACATTTTATTTAATAATTTAGGATAAATTATATAATTGCATTGAAAATTCTGGTGATTATTCTTACTTGATGTCATGCTTCACAAAATGAGAAAAAATACATATTTAGATGGAACCATGCTTAGAATTCGATGCTTCAACAATGCGTGATTTTCTACATGATCAATTCATGCAGGAAGGAAATATTTACACCGATGTATTTCTTCTTGGCCCGAAAGCCCCTCTCCGAGTCTTGAAAAAAAAGGGTGAGATGGTTCTGACTTTCCACACCACATAAAAGGTCATACAGATAAAAGCATTTATGCTGTGTGTCGATGATAGTAGTTGGAGTTGTTGCTGTTGTCATTTTATAACAATCTGCCTTGCTCTTGTTCTTTTCTGTTCTGAAGTTCTGACTTAGATTTTGTGGCTTTTGGATTTTAAATGTTGATCACTACAGTTGTGGTTGATTGATTCCTGTTGATTATTATATTTTTGGATCTGTGTGTGAAAGGTAGTCATGTAAATCTTCTTCATTGAACAAATTGTGTTTCGTTATACAGTAGTAGTGGTGGTAGTAGTAATAATAATTATAATAATATGAATTCTAATGGATGATACAAGGAGAACCTTGTATAGAGATATTTTTGAAGTTTCTCGAATATTGATTTTTTTAAAATTATATATTTCATATAATTATACTATATCTTCAATAAAATTATAACCTCTTTAAAAATCACACGTTCATTTAGAAAGGCTACGTTTGAAAGGTGTCTTTATTTGCACCCCGGGTTGGTTTGCACACCCTCGTTGAGTCATAGATTGTTTTGTATCAGGGGTATGCAAAATAAATTTAGTGGATTTTTTAATTATTTTTTTAATTATATATTTAGCTAATAAAATATACTTTTTTTATATAAAAAGTTGAGGCATATATTTGTACAAATCATAATGGTTTTTTTTTTTTAGAAAATGTTAGAATCAGTCACATTCATTAATCAAAATTTTGAAGATATATGTTTTGATAAAAAAAATACATATCCTTCTATTTTGAGTTGAATGAACTTATTTTTAATAAGTATAAGAATATATTTAATGTGATATATATGACATCTAATGAGATATATGCTTCACTGGATTTCTAATGTGGTATATAAGACTGTGTTTTGGACTGGAAAAAAAATATAACAACATTTTTTTTTAAAAATATTTTCCATAATAAAATATATAATTTTTTTGGAAAATGATACACTCGGTCACATTTACCAACCAAAATTTAGATTTCGTATGTTTTCATTTTTTTAAAATAATAAACATCATCCAATGAGGTATATGTTTTGATAAAAAATGTATATTGTTCTATTTCGAGTTGAATGAACCAGTAAGTGTAAGAAAAAATTTAGTGAGGTATATACATCATTTAACGAGGTATATGCTGCATCGAATGTGTAACAAGTATATAGTTCTGTGTTTTGGACTAAGAAAAAGACTGAGTGTAGCAGCACTCAATTTTTTTTTAAATATTTTTCTATAATAAAATATATAATGGTTGGGTGTATATAGCACATGTAATGGTAAGATGTGGCCGCCCACGGGACAGGCACGTCTGGGCCCTCCTCTAAGCCCACCCGGTTTTTGTCCCGAGCTGGGCTTGGCTTGGGGACAGAGCATCGAGGACGAGTATATTATAATGGGCGTAGTTATACTCTGATTTTTTTTTTTTACATTCCAAAATGCAATTTCATATATCTAGTTAGAAATTCAGTATCGTTAAAAATAGATTCATTCAACTCGAAATGGAGTGATATATATATTTTATTAAAGATATACTTCGTTAGATGATGTTTATTATTTTAAAAAAATGAAAACATGTATGATTTGAGTTTTGAACAGTAAAAACGATTTTTAGTAACATTTTCCTATTCTAATTTCACATTATTAACTTAAAAATCACACAATCAAGAGCTTTGTTATACTCGTTCATTTTTGCAGCGTTAGCATTGTTCACTCACTGTATCAAGATGCATAACTCATTGAATTTTTTTTACATTTTCTATAAATGATATCATTCAATTAATTGGAATATACATTTACATTTTAAAAAATACATATTTTATTAAATGATGCATATAATTTTTTTAAAAAGTAGTTTGGACTGTGTATAACATTTCTCACATTAAATAGTTAAATAAATGTTCATTCTTATGTTTTACACACAAAAAATACCACTCCACAAGTTTCAGAGATAATAATGATTATCAGAAAAAGGTAGTTGATATCTAAGGATAGGTTTGGGACTACAACAAAATGATAGAAAAATATTATTTTTGGTATTTCTCAAACGTGAAAACAATTAACACGAGAACACTATATAGACTGTATAAACACAAACGTTAAAAATATATTTGAATCTGTGGTAGCATTACACCTAATTTTCTGTTGCAAAATCCATTTCACTTCGGATCCAAACGGGACCAAGTGTTCTACAGCATTATTTAATAACACCACTATCACTAGGACAATGTATAAAATCATTCGCGCACGGTAGTATATTTTCCACTGCTTTATTTTATATTGTATTTGTAAAAATAAAATAATTGCATCAATTCAAAAAATATATTTAATTAGTCAACAAGCAAGTCATGGCCATCACTTCAATGTATATTTTGTAGAATAATTTATTTAATAGACCTTTGACAGTCAACACCAAAAATCATTGTGGAAGGTGCCCATGTTTCTTCGTGTTTAATGTATCTTGTGGTGGTTATTGTATGTGACAGTCAACCTTGATTGATAAGATGGGAAGAGATCCCCTGATATTGAGCATTTTTGTGAGGATTCATGGACATTTGGGGATCTGCATAGATTGCCCAACATCCTATATTTGATGGGATTAGATTAAGATAGTGATTTAGGGTATGTTTAGAAACATAGATTGCCCAACACAGATTAAAAAATAATTTTTAAAATAAAACTGTTTTTTAAGATGATTTTAGACTTTGACTTTTTAAAGATGTTTTTTTTTAATTCATGAATCAATATTTGAAAGAAGTTTAATGTTTGATAGAAAAAGTTATTTTTCAATTCAAAAAATCGATTCCGATAAAAAAATCACAATTTTTGAGCTTTTAAAAACACGGATTTCGAAATAAAAATTAAAAGAAATCCAACTTTTGATTCTGTCGAAATCCGCTCTGTTTGACTGCACGATATTTGGATTCCAGCTTTTTAAAAAGCGAAATCTGTCCAAATCGCGCAACCAAACGAAGCCTTATAATCTTTTGGCGGTCGGAGGCAAGTGGGCCAATAGGTTTGACTAGTGAATAGTTGCCTATTCGGGTAGTAAGTCTTCGTTAATTGGATCATAGACCGTGAACACATTGTATGATGTCATTGGGTTCAAAAAAACTCTGCACCTTCTATCCCCCCTGCAAAATTATATGCGGGATGCATAAAATAACATTTAAGACTAGTTTGGTGTTCATTCTCATTTTATTAAAACACAAAAAAAATATATTTAAAACCAGTTCGGTGTTAAATTATTTTATATATATACAATCAGAAATGTTATCCATAGCACATGTATAAAATCAAATTTTGCTTGAAAATTCATAAAATTGTTTTTAAGTGAAAAACTCAAAGGGATTAGACACAACATGTTAAGAAATCAATATGGCATGACATGGCATATTATTGGAACAACATGACACGGCACATAAAAGGGATATGGGTGTGCTGAGCTAGTCCTATGACACATTGACCCGTTTCCTCTCCGCCCGCTAGTGAATACCATGACAATACACTATAGACATGACATGTAATATGTTGATTAAACGTCGCGTTGTGTGTGTGTATATCAAATATATATAATGTGTTTGCATGCATATATTTGTATATGCAATTAGTATTCGTATGTTTTGCATGTATAATATTAAATTTTTTTTAAAAAAAAGTATAATTTTTAAATAGGGACAAATCCAAATAACCACTTGTAAATTGTATAAAATTTATATAATCCTCTGACTTTTCTTAAAGTCCATATAATTCTCTGAAAACACCCGTGTGAAACCAAATAGTCTCCTGAATTAAATTTTCGTTGACAGATTAAGATTATTCTAAAGATTTTCTGTTTGATTAGACCTAATTAAAAACATAGAATACCAAAAAACCCTACAATGTTTTAAAAATGCGAAAAATCGTCCCATTGAATAAAGCTTTATAATTTACATGGAGGGGTAAAATTGTCATATACAAATAATTTTCTATACTTTTAACAAATTGTAAATTTTTTTTGATATACTGTTTCAGTCAGGATTAAAAAAATAAAATATTCACAGAATAATTTTTCTCAATAGAAGTTTAACTCGTAAGATTATTTGGATTTATATAGACGTTTTTAGGTATTGTACAAACTTTAAAAAAAGGTAGGGTTATATGGATTTCAGACAGTTTACAAAGGGGTTATCCAGATATGTCATCTAGGGCTGCAACTTGGGTCGGGTTGAACCCGATTTGTATATGGGTTGGGTCGACCAAATCGAGTTCAGGTTCGGGTTCGGGTTGGCCAATTCGGGTTGACTCACAAATCAGGTTGGGTTCGGATTGACCTCACTCACAACCCGACCCGACCCGAACTCATAAATTAATAGTTTAAAAAGATCATGGCCGTCCATTCTGTAGCTTCTAAATATGGGTAGTCTAAATTTAGGTAAACTTAACTAATCTTATAGGTTGGGTCGGGTTGATTTATGTAATTTACACATCATATTAGAAATTCGGGTTGGGTTGAATTTGTCTAATTCGGGTTGAAAATCGGGTTGGGGTCGGGTTAGTCCAATTCGGATGAGGTCGGGTTGTATCGGGTTGGTTTATGTTGGTCTAATTTGGATTAAAAATTGGATTGAGTCCGATTAGAATTGAGTAGTTTAAAATTCGAATTAACCCAAACCCAACCCGTACGAGTTGCAGCCCTAATGTCATCGGTATTCTCGGTTAAAATCTTTGGTCATCGTTTTTCCCATCCCATCTGTTACTGCACCAAAGCAGTCATTCCACTCTAAAATCGCTTTCGCTTCCAACTAACGAACCTCTCCTCCTCCTCCTCTCTCTCTCTCTCTCTCTCTCTCTCTCTCTCTCTCTCTCTCGATCTGAACCTCTCATGCCACTCACACCGCAACCCCTCAAAATCTAGGGTTTCGCCTCTGATTCGATCTGCCGAGCCTCCACCGTCGCTTCCTCACATCATGATCTCGGGCCGCCTACAGAACGGGCTCGAGACGGCGAGGCTGGTCTGGTCCCAGCTTCCGAGCTCGGACGAGCCCGAGTCGGCCGCGGCCGAGGGGGAGGAGGTGTTCGGTCCGAGGGTCAACGGGGGCGTTGAGAGCCTTGACTACGAGGTCATAGAGAATTACGCGTACAGGGAAGAACAGGTGGCGAATCTGATCTTTTTTAGGGTTTTTAGTTGAATTTGAATTTGAATTATGAATTTTTAGGTTCGGTTTTGTTATTGAGATCCGTGCAGGCGAAAAGGGGGAGGTTTTATGTCGGGTACTCGGTGATGGTGAAGTGGTTCTTTGCTTTGCTGATCGGTATCGGTAGGTGATATCGTTCTCACGCGTTTGGTTTGAATTTTTGACAGATTTTCATACGTTGCTTGATTTGGCGAATTTTTTTTCCCTTTCTGTTAATTGTTGACTCCCTTTTGACTTATGGGATGGTGAATATTTTTCTCCATGCATGTATAAATCTTGATACAACACTATATCCTCTGGTGGACTTGATTTTCTTGAATTTATAGCAATCTGGTTTTCCTTGTTTGGTTTTCGGAAAAGTGACGAGTGTTTGAAGTAGTGTGTGCTTGTAATGGTTACACATTGTGGCAGTGGTATATGCTGATATATCATGTTCCACCTTACTCCCCCTCCTTATATCTTCATTTGGATGTTTTTATCCACACGATCTTCCATTTGTTCAGTCAACTACTTCCTTTTCTGTGTCTTTTCCTTCATTGAAATGAAATGGTTATTGAATGCTTATTATTCTATTATCCAGGCACTGGAGTAGCTGCAATTTTCATTAATTTAGCAGTGGAGAACTTCTCTGGATGGAAATTCTCTTTGACCTTCTCTATAATTCAGCATTCATATTTTGCGGGTTTCTTAGTGTACACACTTTTCAATCTTGCTTTGGTTATGTCCTCTGTGTACATTGTCACTCACTTTGCACCAGCAGCGGCTGGGTCTGGTATTCCTGAAATAAAGGGCTACTTAAATGGTAACTCATTCTTGTCAATCTCACATTTATACATATCATTTCTTTTTCATAGTGTTCAAAAAGAGATTTACAAAAATATGCAGGAGTTGATGCCCCTGGAATCCTTCTCTTCCGAACATTGATTGGAAAGGTAAAGTATATACCTTATTGGACTTACCAGTGTGTCATATTTGTTGATATGGGATCTGTTAATTTGACATTGCTCTCTGATTGCAGATATTCGGGAGCATTGGTTCTGTTGGAGGTGGGCTTGCTTTAGGTAAAGAAGGCCCTCTTGTTCACACTGGGGCCTGTATTGCTTCTCTTCTTGGACAGGTATGACAAGCTATGCAATCGTGATGCCCATTGTTTATATTTTACAATCTTCCATAAAGTGAAAATTATAATGGTTGATATTATAAATTTTGTTATTATTAAGTCTCGTTTATCGTGTTAGATAATATTGTTCCGGATTTTAAAAATGTTGTTATCAGATAATCAGCTCATCAACAAAATGTTCTGTATGTTTTTTATGTGAAACCCTAGAAAAGATGTAATTATCCTAACAAATTAGATTGGTCACACACTTATGTGCTTTGGAGATCTTCCAAATGCTAGCGAGTAAAGATTTATTGCATAGATAAATTTTGGTGTAATTGAGACCAGTAAATGTTTTTTCGAACTAAGTATTGTCCATTCACTAGTTGAAACAAGTGGTACATAGCCAAGATGAGAAAGGGAAAAAAAAGAAAGATAAAGAAGGACAAGATGTCTGCAACTTTGCCGGTTCACCCTCATTCAAATGGTTACTCCCCAATCACAAGTTTACCCCACTCAAAACGAACGGTAGAGACTCCCACACAAAACCACCCCCATTTCGATATAAAACACTCCACCGAGTCCCAAACCTTCTGAAAGAAAAATAGGGGCGCCGTTGAAACTTAAAAACAAGTTGGTTTCTTGCAACCCAAATAGCCCATTCCGCCAAAGGAATAAGAACTCGAGAAACCAGTAAATGTTGAGCTTGCTGGCATTGTCCCACTATCTTGTTTAATGTTCACCTATTTGCAACCATCTAGATCTGTTGCTGAGTGATTGTTGTCTGATAAGATCAATGACCTTCTATCTTTGTTGATCACTTTTTCTGTTAATGAAATTGGTGACACCATCTTCTACGGACACAGATACAACACGATATGGACGTGGTGACACTGCGAAGCTTGAAAAACCAAGATAGGACATGGCAAAGACATGTTGATTAATAAGTAAATAACTGTTATATTATGATTATTTGAAAAAGGGCACTGCAGCCACTGCTACAACCCCAAATGCAGGCCCATATACCTCTTTAGCCATCCAATAGCCATCCAACGAGGTATATACATTTTTAGGTAAGATATATACCTCTTTATTATTATTATTATCATTATTTATTTATTATTTATTTTTTTATATTTGCTTAAAATGAGTCAATTCAATTTGAAATGGAGCGCTCATCAAAGCATATACCTCATTAGATGATATTTACTATTTTAAAAAATTAAAACATCTGAGGACTGCATTTTGGGCTACACCTAGCATTATCCTTTGAAAAAACAAGATCACATCCATAAACTAAAAGTTAATATAACTTCAGTGACGTGTAAACTGTCAACTCCATTAAGATTTTAACATCCTTTGACTTCTTGTGAGCATAAATCAACTCCATTAACAAGAAAAAGAAAGTTACAATGATGTCCCACATAAGTGTTGTGTCCATGCCTTTTTTTATCCCAGGTTCAATTCAAGGTGTGTCCGAAGTTGAGAAAATTATGTTAAAATTTTTGACACTTAAGAGATGTGTCCGACACGTGTTCAACGCATGTCGTGTCGTGTCTTGTGTCCGATATGTGTCGGACATGGACATGGCATGTTCATTGAAGCGTTCATGCTTCCTAGCCATTCTTCAAAATAACAAATTCTACTTTGGATATGAGTAACCATACATTCGAATTTTCTTTTTAACTGTATAGATATCTGATTATTTTTGTTGTATCTGTTAATAATTATTAACTGATGGTGCCTTCTATGGAGTCTGGTCGAGTATTCTTGCAAATGATGTAGAAAGCATGATTTTTTTTTTACTATATTAGGGTTAAACATGGCAATCCAGATTTCTGCCATCGCTCTTATGGATAACACTGAAATCCAAAGAAGAAACAACTTGTTCTGTCTAATTCATTGGCCAGAAGGTTTCACAGGGATGATCAGCACATGCTTTTAAGAGATGACATAATGTAGCTAAGATCAGTGTTCTAAAAATCCCTTCTCGGCCCTGATCAATCCCCCTTCAGAGCCCAACCCGCAATGCCTATCCACCTTTATGATAAATCCCTAGTTAACTAAAAATCTATTGCATTGCCTTATATAATTAATTTTTGTATGCTACCCCTAATGCTTATATTATCAATTATATTTTGATATTACTTTGTTATTATTTTTATACAGCTAAGATTATTTTTATTTCATATTTATTTGCACTCTTTGAGAAGCACTTTTATATCATATTTTGATGGCTTCATAATTTTTCTAATTAATACTATGCAGGGTGGATCAACAAAATATCATTTAAGCTTAAGGTGGCTACAAGTGTTTAAAAGTGATCGAGATCGCCGTGACCTTGTGAGTATCTGCAAATTTCCTGATCCATGGAAATGCCCGGTCCTGTACTTCTTGTGTATGTTTCAGAAAATACAAGAAATATTACGTCTAAACTCTAAAGTGACTTCAAGCAGAAATGGGCTATTATCTGTTGAGCAGTCCACTGTTCAGCTCTGTCTCTTCTTTCTTCTTCCTTTACAAAATCCCTTGTCTCTTTCATCCTTGGATGTTACCATATCCATAATGACTGGCAGTACAGTCGGTCATATGAACAAAGATATACTTGTATTTCGCCTTAATGTATCTCTTAACTGGCAGTTGTGATACAAGTTGGTTTCTTGCAACCCAAATAGCCCACCGCCGCCCGAATAAAACATGAGAAACCAGTAAATGTTGAGCTTGCTGGCATTGTCCAACTATCCTGTTTAATGTTCACTCATTTTGCAGCTATCTAGTTCTGTTGCTGAGTGATCTATTGTCTGATAAGATCAATCACCTTCTATCTTTGTTGGCCACTTTTTTTTTTATGAAATTGGTGAACCATCCTTCTACGGACACGGGACGCGGACACAACATGATAAAAATATCTTTGTATTTACATAATAGCAATCTTGTAACATATCTAAGAAATTAAGTCTTTACTTGTATCACAATTGTCAAAAGTAGTGATACTAACACAATATAATGTTTAACAAAAATAAATGAAATTACATAAAAAAACCACATACATAATTCAACATAAAATGAGAATATTAGCCATCAAGAATTAGATGTTTTTAGATTTTGAGATCGCAAACTAAGAGTTGATAGAATCACAATTCGTGTAGACCCTATAAACTACACTTATATAGTAGATAGGCAGTTACACTCGCTAACTCAAATGAGGACACATAGTCTCAAATATGCAGTACTCCAACTACAAACCATTTCATGCACATGTACATTATCATTTTTAGTCCATTGCATATAATAGATGCCAGGATTAACCATTGCATGTCAGTAGTACGCTGAAGTGCCGATATTTCTGTTGAGGTTTAGATTCTTTTCCTTACTGATGCTCTATGTTTTGAAAGGTGACCTGTGGATGTGCAGCTGGGGTCGCTGCAGCTTTTAGAGCTCCAGTTGGCGGTGTTTTGTTTGCACTAGAGGAGGTTACATCTTGGTAATAAGGTTTTTCTTATTTGAATTTATTTCAAGTCTTCCTTTAAAATTTTTATTTTCGACCGTCATATTTTTCTGAAACGGAAAATCCAGGAAAATGTCTGGGATGTCAGAAATTGATGTGCACACAACACTAATAAAAATTTATAGTCTATGATGGACTACAGTCCATTTCGAAGAACATTATGGACTAGCCATCTTTTGTTTTGGATAATTGGATTGAAATACTAGCAAGAGACAATCATGCATCTACAAAAACAAAGGATTCACCTGGAAGATTAGTCCTTGCCTCGAAGGGTTTGGGATACCTCCGATAGCCCAAAAAAAGAAAAAAAAGGATTAAAAGAAGCACGAAGTGATTGATCACTGCCCAGATGTTTTCAACATAGGCCCTTTTCTTATGACAGATGTTCTCATTGCGTGTCTCAAAACTCATGAGGAATAAGCCATTGGAGACTTGACCTAAATTGTAAGGAATTTGGTTTGCACATGGTATAAAAGGAATTTGGCTTAAACATCAAAAATACCCCTACTAGCAATCTTGTAAATATATCTAAGAAACTAACTCTTTACTTGTATCCCAAGTCCCAAATGTAAAAAGTGAGTGATACTAACACAATAATGTTTAATAAAAATAAATGAAATTACATAAAACAACCACATTATATAATTCAACACAAAATGAGGGTATTTTCCTAAGTTTACCATATACATGATAATGCCACATGGTACAACAATAATATCTCTCTTGATAACATTTCAATTTTTAAGGCCTTGCCCAACTTTTGGGCAAACAGGAGATGCATACAATGATCTCTCACCCAATTGATGAACAGAAATCAAAACTGAATAAAAGAAAAGACTGCAACAATGCACAATAAAGTTTTTCTTTTAATTCATTTCCATTATTTTGAAGTTGTTTTGAGTTTCTCAACTTAGATAAGCGTGTTGCATTTTCTATTTTTTTAATGCTTATTCTGGTCCCCAAAGGTGGAGGAGTCAGCTTATGTGGCGTGTTTTCTTTACATCTGCTGTGGTGGCTGTTGTGGTACGTTCTGCAATGAACTGGTGCAAGAGTGGAAAATGCGGACATTTTGGCTCAGGAGGCTTTATCATCTGGGACATTTCAGGGTTGCTAAACTTCATTTTTTTTTGCTATATTGTATGCTTTTCTTTGAGTTGATCTCATATTTGATTCTCTATCCTGATCTTGGGATTTTCCTTTTAGTGGACAAGATGATTATTCATTCCAAGAACTACTTCCTATGGCTATAATCGGAGTTATTGGAGGACTTCTTGGTTGGTGCTTCATGTGTTATTCTGTCCAAGAATGTTGGATGAACTTATACTCATACCTACTTGATTATGGTAATATTTTTCCAAACTGACTTTTCCTGATCTTTTCTGTAGGTGCTTTATTCAATCAGCTTACTCTCTATATAACTTATTGGCGTCGAATATATTTACATAAGAAAGGGAACAGAGTCAAGGTAAGATTGGCCTTAATAAATAGAATAATTATGTTAATACATCATTTTGGACAAACATTATGTTTGATGACATGAGTTTTGAACATTTTCCTTACAGATCATTGAAGTATGCCTTGTGTCATTGATAACATCATTTATTTCTTTTGGGCTACCACTTTTAAGATCGTGCAGTCCATGTCCAGTTACGGAAGCTAATTCTGCCATTGAATGCCCCCGTCCGCCTGGAACATATGGTAACTACGTGAATGTAAGCACTTAGTTAAGGAGTTACAAAGTTTCCTTACCTAATAGAGTATGCGATGACACTAATGTCCATTTTTGGGACTACAATAGTTACAAATTTTTCCAAGAAATTAAGGCAATATAGATGTGCTGATTACCATACTCTTCATTTAAATAAATCTTCTTCACATATGAAAAAAGAATGGTAGTTGATGAACAGTTTATGATGTTCATTACTTATCAATTATATATATTTTTTTTACTATTTTTGTTGTTATAACGGTGAGGCAGTGGGTTAGTGGGGTGCATAGTTGTAAAACTTGTTTGCTATTAGTATAGCCGTGTGTTGATTATGATCTTTATACATAATCACTGATTGATTCAGTTAGTGGATCTTTTTTTTTTGGCAGAAATAATACATTTTATAAATGGAAACTTTTGACTGTCATTAGTGTCATATCTAAGTTGATGGCAGGAGTTTGAAATTCTTAGCAAGTGAGCAATGAGAGATCCTTTCAGACCAATCAACATTAAGAGGTTGGGATTCATCCGCCTGGAGTACTTTTTTTTGCTTACCTCTCCAATAAAACTTCTTAGCCAAAGAGGATTTTTGTCTATTAGAGTCTTGGACTGTGTGGTACTGGTCTTTTAGTTGAACCGTCTGGGTAGGGTGCCTAGACTAGTAAAGCAATGGTTAGGTTTGACGGTGAATTTTCATCCTATTGGTTTAAGTTGCAAAGGAAGATTCCACTGATGGTGAAATATTTTAGTGATCTGTGCATGAGTCTGTGTGGAGGAAAAGTGCTTTTCCAATTGAAAAGTACTAGACCAATTCTTTCTATTGCAAAAAATAAGAGTTACAACTTACAACCACAGAACATAAACCAGGAAGCAAAACTTACAATGGAAATCCAACACTAAAAGTACACTGGTTACAACAAAAATAAAATATAATGCCTGTTGCGGGTCATTTAGGTTGATCACGGATGTCCTTAGTGTGGGATATGGTCTTCTATATATAGACCTTGATGGAGGTGTATGATTTGGATTTGTCCTCATATGATAGTAATTCTGTGGTTTTTTTCAATTTGCTGCTATTTCCTTTTGCAAATGTCTCTTTGGGTCTTAGGGGGACAACAATGTTGCAGTCTTGGTCCTTATCATGTTAAGGTCCCAAATGAACTTGAGGTGACATGTCCTACTAGGATATTTCTTAGTAATCAGTACTGACATTTAGTTGTTTGATCAGGAGGTTTCCTTTGTTTGATGTAATATTCTAAGTTATGTTTGGGCCTGTGCATGGACTTGAGAATCCATTTTGCCGAAGTACCCACGTCCTCTTCGGGCCTAAATGCTAGTGAGATTCCTCTGATGTCATGATCAATGGTCTCTATTCTTGATTTCTTGCTTGAAAAAATAAAAACCACAGCCAATACATTTGCCATCAACAGCACCTGTAATGAAAAGACCTGGGTCTATGACTTCAGAAGGAAAGTTGGGGAGATCAAACATGAGTTGGATGGTGGTCAAAAGGTGATGAGGTAACTTTATTACAGGAGCTGGCCTCTGATGGAAATTTACCAATCAACAAGATTGATAAAATTGTCTTATAGGCTTTTAATTAATGTAAGCATCAATGAGGAAGCTCAAAAGCTTTGTGTCTACATGATTCTTTATTTCAAGGCATTACTCATGAATAGATCTTGTTTGCAGTGGAGGACTCAAGCATGGTTTTGCTAATGTCATTAGTCAGGGATGCATGTTGACTGACTACAAAACATATTGTTGCTTTTGTCTTATGCTGGGTTCTATGCATAAATTAAAATCATGCGGGTTGTGTGGCCTGAATGAGTTTGACTTAGCTTGATCAAGCTCTGATCCTTTTTGTGCACAACTTGAAGATGTAGTTAAATTTTAGACTTGGGACAAGCCAAACTGGAACTGGTCCTGGTATTCCCCACCTCGAGTCAAGCCTGAGTTTAAGCCCAACTTTGGTTCCTAGGCCAAATACTAACCTGTCAGCATTCACATTGAAATGAGGAACGTACTTCCTTTGTGGTTTGTATTTTCAGTGTGGCTGCATCTGATCATTCTAGGTGATGATGACATGAGTTATGTCTATTTCGTCCTGACTTAAATTGATTTTGCTTTTGCATCTTTCCATTGTTTTGGGCATTACAAGTAAAAGATGGGTCTGCACACCCTCATATGCGTGTGCATGTATTGTGCGCTTGAGATAAACTGATATGGTTTGGTTACCGTTTCATTAGTTGGGTTATTAGACCTGCTGTTGTAAATGTAATATAAGCTTACATGTGATGAATTTGGAGCAGATTTGGTGAGGCTGTTGAAATCTCAGAGAATTCGTCCAACATATTGCTCAAGTCTTATTCCATATTGTTCTAGTCCAACATAGCTTGATAGGATGCTAGTCCAATTCCAGTCTGTATTGATATTGTGCTAGTTTAACCTAGATTGATAAAATTGTAGTCCAGTCAGTATTTAAACTGTGCTACTTCATTCAATCTGTGGGTTGGTGTGGCTCAAGTTGCACCCTAGATTTCTGTTGATGGATTCTTTTTGTGCATTAATGAAGATTGACCTACTTACGTGGGGTTTCTGCCTGCTTCGTTTCTTTTTCTGCACCTAGTGTATGGATGTGTATAATTGTATCTTATAAATTTTTCCTTTTTTTAAAATTGTGGTTATTTTTTAAGTGGGCTCTTTATTGCTTAATATGCATGTTTGGATCCTCTTAACATACTGTAATCTTCCATTAATGCTGTTATGATACAATCTGAAATTTTAGATGGCCAAACAAAAATTTGAGCTTTATTGGACTGTTTTTATCTGGCAGTTTCATTGTGCCAAGGATAAGAAGGAATACAATGATTTGGCAACCATATTTTTCAATACCCAGGTGCTTATTGGTGATAAGTTTTTACATGGCTCATGTTTCCAGAATGCTGGATTTTTCCTTGTGATTTCTCTATTTTACACTTATGTTATTGGTTGCAGGATGACGCCATTCGCAATTTATTTAGTGCAAAGACAATTCATGAGTACAGTGCTCAAAGCCTTTTGACTTTTCTGGTATTTTGTTATTTCTTTAGTCAATCTTCTCTCTATTTTTTTCTTGGTCTGTGTTCATGGAACTTGCTACTCCTTGTGCTGAGTCCAATATGATTTTCTGGATTTATTTGCTGCTGACTTGCTGTATCTTAGGTTGAATTTAATACAAATGAGTAGTTGTGTAGTGGCAACAATGTCATCTTTCACATTCCTTTTAAAAGTTTTTTTAGATCAAACAAATGAATTGTATGATATTTAGGGATACATTCATTTTTTGATATCTATAAATCACTTATCTTGGCAATCTTGATGCATAAAGAATCATTTTTAGCATCCTAACAAATAGTGCGATAACATCTGTTATGATTTCATCAGGTCAAAATGAAGAACCAGCAAAAAAAGTCACAACTATTTGTTCTTGTGAATTTTATGATGCCTTTTTAAGATTCCATTTCCAAACATCTGGATATGGCACATGGATTGTCATTTATGTGTGTCTCTGCATTTGAAAAACTAACAAATACGAACCTAATTTCATTGGTTTAGGCTGATACCATTGGCATAATTATCATATTGGCTTATCAATAACCAATATAATTTTTTTTTCCTGAAACTATAGGCCATTACTCAAAACTATCTCTACAGATTCTCACATCTTCCTTGAAGACCAGGGAAAATTGCCTTTTTTTCTTCTTTTTTTAATAAATGAGACCATACAGCTGCGCTGCATACTCTTAAGATTCTCAGATCTTCCTTGAAGACCGGGTTTTGCCTTTCTTTTTTTTTTAAATAAATGAGACCATACAGTATACTGCATTCTCGGATTTCCTTTCTATCGGTTGCTGGACATTAGTTACTACTGTCTAGTCGGGAGATTACATAATAACAATGCTTTGCCACTCATTTAGGCCTTACATAAGCCATGATTCTGCATCTGTTGTATTGCTCGATGAAGCCAGTAGTGTAGATACCATTCTGAAGCACCATTCTTCTCTTTATCTACCTTTTCAGGTTATGTTCTATTCTCTGGCTGTTGTAACATTTGGAACTGCTGTTCCAGCTGGTCAATTTGTTCCTGGAATCATGATAGGATCAACATATGGACGGCTTGTTGGGATGTTTGTGGTTACATATTACAAGAAGCTCAATGTGGAGGAGGGAACGTGAGTTTAACATTATTCAGATAAATGAATTTACCAGTGGACCACTGTGGATTATTGTAGCTTCTTTAATCCCTATAAATAGTTTTTGGTTTAACATTACAGTGCACTGATTCATCAATAAAATATGTACTAACAATATACTATATAAATTATTATATAGACCTTGTATTATGGAGGTATTTCACAAGTGCTTAATGGGTGTGACTATTAGGTACCTCTTGGGTTCCACTGATTAAGCTTGTCAAGTGGTTCTCTTTTCTTCAGGTATGCTCTACTTGGTGCTGCTTCTTTTCTTGGAGGTTCAATGAGGATGACAGTTTCCCTTTGTGTCATTATGGTCGAGATCACTAATAACTTGAAGCTGTTGCCTTTGATCATGCTTGTTCTTCTTATATCAAAAGTATGCAATTCAACTTTAATATTTCATGCACAATATTGTCAATATGAACTTCCTCAGAAACTTGTTTCCTTTCCTTTTTACAGGCTGTTGGTGATGCCTTCAACGAAGGTCTATACGAAGAGCAAGCTCGTCTGAGAGGAATCCCGTTATTAGAGACCAGGCCAAAACAGTATATGCGAAATATGACAGCACGCGAGGCCTGTCGGAATCAAAAGGTTGAAAATTGTGGAGAAATTGGAAGGTTTTTGACAGTTCAATCTATCGTAATACTTTTTTTATTTATGTATTATTTTCTGCTGATTTTTCTCCTATCATCCATGGAAGGTGGTTTACTTCTCTCGTGTCGTAAAGGTAGCAGATGTAGTTTCTGTTCTGCAAAGCAACAAACATAATGGTTTTCCAGTAAGCAAATAATCTTCTTGGTATTTCTGTTATGGAACTGTCTTCTGGTGCTTGATATTTTCATTTTGGCATCAGGTGGTGGAACGTGGGCATAATGGAGAGATGCGCGTCATTGGGCTCATCTTGAGAAGGTATGATGCTCAAAATATTTTCTTTACGATTATGTTTTTCTGAAAGATGAACCATTGAATACCTGGTCATCAAAGCCAACAAGACAAGATTATCAATTTGGCATGTGCTTGTGCTTATTTCATGCAGTCACTTGTTAGTACTTCTGGAGTCAAAGACAGATTTTCAGAATAGCCCTTTTCCTTGTGATGGTTCTATGCCGATTAGGTGAGTAAAATCTTGATATGTGTTTCCATATCTTTTTCAATTTCAATCCTGTGTGAATTCTTGGATTAAGTGGGTCCAGTTCTCTTATCCAGGCACAACTTCAGTGACTTCGTTAAACCTGTCTCAAGCAAAGGATTGTCCATAGAGAAAATTCATTTGACTCGAGATGATCTGGATATGTACATAGATCTTGGACCTTTTCTTAACCCTTGCCCTTATATTGTGCCGGAAGACATGTCCTTGTCCAAGGTCTGAATGCATGTTTCTTACCTGTAATAATCAACATATTTTTTGGAAGATTAATAATAATAATAAAAAATTGTGTCATGTACAGGTATATAATCTTTTTCGTCAACTAGGACTGAGGCATATATTTGTTGTCCCACGGGCATCTCACGTCATTGGTTTGATCACGAGGAAAGATTTGTTAATGGAGGTACTTTGTCGAACACTTTCACTAATGTGCTCTCTGTCCTTGCATGTGTGAGTTCATATAAATGACTTACTGAGTTGAGTTACAGGAAAATGAGGACTCAGCAACATTGGAGCTTCAATCGACTAGTGTAAGGTCTTGATGAATCCATACCTACATTCTCTCTTCTTTTATTCTGTAGTACTAGTTTATCATATGTTCATGTTTTGTTGTATAATGCAAACCTATATTCTTATATTACTTATTCCATATTTCATGTCCATTATTACATGAGCAATTTGTTACAATGCCCAGTTTTCAGTTTCCACTCATGTCTTTGCGTAGCTGTTGTATGCATCCGGAATTGAGGTTTTGTGAAAGGTTGTTGTAGCATGTAGGGATTGGTTTAGAAAGCTGAGATCATGACACCACGTAAGGAGTTTATGATTATATATCTGCAATGGAGTCTGCAGTCTTTTTGTCAATTCCTTTCGAAGTACTTGTATTGGAGACTTGAGAGGTAGGTCATCTTCATGGAAAAGGATTAGACTGGTGAGAGTAATAACTATAGAAACTACAAGCTTTCTGAAATTTGATGTTGCATTGCCTGGAAAAATCTGGTTGCCTGTTTTTTCCTTATAATATTCATGTATCCCGCTTGACAAACGACAATAAAGAGTCATTTGGTTGTGGAGTTTACCATATAACACTAACCATGACTAACTGACGGGGTTTATCCCGTCAAATGTTGAGTTAGCTTTATTGATTTAATTATTACCTAGGCTTTTATTCAAAAAAAAAAAATTATTACCTAGGCTTAGCGTCCTAAAAAACTCTTGGTCGCAATTCAAACTTCTCTGTGGAATAATGGGTCTGAACTGCAAAGTTTTTGAAGTGAAGATTTTCTTTCTATGTTGGTATGTAAGGTATTGCATTGCCTAAAAGAAGTAGAACATTTAAATATAGAATTCATATTAGTTAGCATCCATGCATCTATTTAATGATTTGAAGTTTCGAACCCTGCATTTAGTAGACCGTTGTGGTTGGCTTTCGAAGATGATGCCCTGTCAAACACTGTGGGTTATATTCTTTCGCACGCGTGAGAATGAACATATGCCTGTTCAATTGAGAACCCTTTTATTCTATTCTAATGTTTTTGGCTGAAGGTGCATGCTTTTGTTTTTGACAGGGCTCAACAGCCTGATAGAAGACCAACATATAGACAAGGAGAGACAGAGCATCCACTTCTCAATAGCCTTCTAATAGAGACACAACATTGAGCTTGTTCATATATCTTCACCTCCAGATCAGTCTTTTTTAGTTTTGCATATATTGTATTTACATTATGCAAAACCTGCGGTGCATTGTAATAGTTCATTTATGTATAATTCATTCATTGTAGTGTGAAAAAAAAAAAAAACACTAAAACACGATGGGTGGGGCACCCTGTTAGAAGCTTTTTAGACAAAAAAAAATTGTTGTGTACAAGGCTTATAAAGCTAGCCCCAAATTTACATAGTTCAGAAGCAAAATGAGTAGTTTTATTTTTCATACCAGGCAATGTGTGTTTTTGGATTTAGATCAGTTTTTATTGTAGGTCTCGCAACATCTGGTAAACAAGCTGCAAGCCTCCAACATCTTTGTTGACATTATTATTATATTATTATTTTATTTACTAATCCAAATTGGGTGTAACCCAACCAGATGTTTAACCGTTAAATGAACGTAAATTTTATTTGGTGTATGAACTTCATTTTAATAAGATACATTATTTGGTGTAACCCAACCAGATGTTTTGGCATTCGAGTTTTGGTGACGTGTTAAAAATCATGTTTGTTTAATAAAATTTGAAAGAATATTCTGTGGGAATGAATCAAACAGGCGAATGAAGTTCATCAGTTTGACCGTGAGATGAGGTACGGAAGGTCTGTATGTCGCAAAAAAAAAAAGAAAAAAAGATACACTATCATGTGTAGTGAACAATGTAGTTATGTAGAAGGTTGAATTCACATGGAGCGTAAATTTGTATAAAAACACGAGAAAAATTTAAACCGTTTTAACGTCACCAATTGTCATTCGAAAAGATGGGCTAAACTCAAATGAATTTTATCTATATATATATATTCATTTAAAATCACTTTTGAAAATTTTGTTGGAGGACAAATTAAAGATATGTGTTATAAAATAAAAGAGAAAGAGATGGAAACATAAGAATTTGTGGTACAAGAGGGGTAGAGAAAGTATTCATTAAGAACTTCTCATTTCATTTTCTATGCTTTTGATGTTTGACAAACCCTCTATTTATAGGGATAACAACCATAATATCTCATTAATGTATTTACAATATACATGAATTTACAATTAATATCACATGCTAATATATATATAATATACATGTACCAAAAGGTCATCCACAATTACATGCACTAATAATTACATGCACCTATAAAACAAACACAAGATAATTTTGGCACAAGAGAGGTAGAAAAAGTATTTATCAAGAACTTCTCATTTCATTTTTCATGCCTTTGATGTTTAACAAATCCTCTATTTATATGGATAACAACTATAATATCTTATTCATGTATTTACAATATACATGAATTTACAATAAATATTACACACTAATATGTACATGCATCAAGAGGTGCATCTACAATTACATGCACCTATAATTACATGCTCATTCATATGCATGTATGTACAACTCCCCTATATGTATGTATTTACAACCATATGAATGTTTTTATTATAACAGTTTATATTTATAATGTATTATTTTTTGGGTTTTTCTTAAAGGATGATATCAATAAATTCAATGAATCCTTCCCATAAACAAAATACTTTTTAAAATTTCTAATTGGTGTGTTGGATAAGAGGTGCATCTATAATTACATGCACCTATAATTACATGCTCATTCATATGCATGTATGTACAACTCCCCTATATGCATGTATTTACAACCATATGAATGTTTTTATTATAACAGTTTATATTTATAATGTATTCATTGTTTGGGTTTTTCTTAAAGGATGATATCAATAAATTCAACTAATCCTTACCATAAACAAAATCCTTTTCAAATTTTCTAATTGGTGTGTTGGATAAGATTATGACTCAAACTATTGAACAAATAAAAACTATGACTAAATTCATTACACTTTCTATACACAATTCCCCCTAAAAAATACAATAAATCAACAAGCAACTCAAACATGATTCATTTTCACGCACATCTCTTTTCTATTATTTTCTTATTTATATTAGTATGTTTTTATCTTTATTGTATTGTCTTATTAACATGTCAGTCAATTTGATGAATAAATAAATAAGCCTTGTGCAAAAACTCTCCCAACTATATTTATCAGGATTCATTCCAACTTAACTAAAACACAACTATTATAGACTATAGTTTATATTCATATTAAACAATTTTTTTTTAATAATAATCATATTCACACATTATCCTTCTTTCAACAACTATCTGATGTGCTGGATGAAGTAAATATGCTAAGCTTATTGTAGCAACAGACAGACCCCATAATGTGCATTATATAGTCGAATCTTTTTTACCTGACCTGTAACCACCACATAATCCCCCCCCCCCCCCCCCCCCCCAAAACGTGATATCCCATTCAGTAATTCAATATATAGTACCTATTTAAAGCCAATTTGACTTTGTCAAACCCCAATTTCAGCCCAAAATCCAAACCCACCAATCCAAAACAAAACATAAAATAAACTCATCTGACCGTTCAGATTCGCAATTTAATAGCCCAAATTTAGAAAAGTAAAAAAATTTACTTTTTGTCTAAATTCATCACTCTCAGACATTATATAAGGAACTTAAATTGCATTTAATTCTTTGCATCCCCTTTGGTGATCCCACCTTTCACCCACCATTTACAAAAGCCTTTCTTTCTTTCTTTCGTCAGTACTGAAGGGTGGCCCTCTCTCTTTTGAAATCTTTTTGTGTATTTTTTTTTCTTATAAAAGAAGAAGAAAAGAAAAAGATTGAGGAGAGAAAATGCCTGCCGTGGTACTTTCGAAGCCAGAAAATGGCAGTTCACAGCAATTTGAGGCGAAGATCACAATATATGTGGTGATTTGTGGGATCATCGCCGCCACCGGGGGTCTCATGTTTGGTTACGATATCGGCATTTCTGGTAACTATTATGTTTTATTTGTTATTTTACTCTTATCCTCTCATCTCCTTCAGATTCATAACCACACTATTTGTAATGAAAGTGATGATAGTAAGAACTATCTTTTTTATTAATTTTTTATCGAATTATATGGGTTGGTTTTTGAAAGAAAAAATAACTATACAAATTGGTTTTGCTATTAATTTTTTTTTTCTTTAAAAACTACTTCAAATCGGTTGAGGTTTGTTTGGAATTGAATTACTATTCCATTCTATATGATGTGTTTAAATAAGTCATTTTTTTTTATTGTGTTTTTAATTTTGAAACTTTTGTTACGATCGGGGACATCACATATCAATATCATAGTATTCTAATTTATCCTAATTTGGCTAAACCCACCTATTTTTTGTACAAATAAACATGTTTTTTTTTTCGTTTTATTCACCCTATTCCATGATCTCCTAATTAAAACTATCCATAAAATAAACTTCATATATAAACCTAATATTATTTTATTTTTTAATCTCAGTCTCATTTCTGAAATTTAATTTCATTTTCCTTATAACAATTTATATAATTTTTTTAATTGGACTATAATTTTGTATATAAAAAAATCGTTTGTTGAAGTTATGTCTTCACTATTTATTCATTTTTTTAAAAATTGAACCTAATTGTCAAATGTTAATTAAAAAGAACGTTGACATGGTACACCGCATCCCATTTAAGGATCATTTATGTTCATTCAAACTTTCTCCAAAAACTGTTGATTTTATTTAATTATCTGAAATTTATTATCTAAGAATGGCCTACCATTTATCATCCACATTGGCCTTGGGCTAGCGCTATATATACACATTCCATTACTAGATCACCTACATCAACTTTTATGTTTTTTCAACGAAAAAAAAAAACTCCTTTTGTGTTTAGCTTATTCAAAAATGCATTCCAAAATCCAAATTCATCCAAAAAGTGTGCTTTTTAAAAATCACAGAAGGAGAGTTTTTTTAAGGAATTGAATCTTATTAAGTTATTTTATATAAAATTATACTTTTTAAACATATTTAGACAGTCTTTTAGTTTTTCAGGAAATGCATTCCAAATTCATACAATCAAATCATAAAAAAGTTTTCATTGGTTGCAATTATGGCTTCACTTATTATTTTATTTATTTTTAAATGATTGAACCGGACTTGAAAGTGGACCCCATAAATGATCATTTAAGGTTAATTCAAACTTTGTCTTGATCCAAAGTCCCAAAAGTGTTGATTTTATTTATAATTTTTCTGAAATTTATTATCCAAAAACGGTCAATCATTTAACATCCACATTGGCCTGGGGCTATACACATTACGTTTCTAAATTTTTTTCTCTTAAGTAGCATTTAAAAACTCACATTAACAGTTTCCAAACTGTTAGCCTTAGTTATTCAAGAATTGCATTCTAAACAAAAAAAAAAAATGATCAAATCACTGTGCCCCTCACTAATTAATTAATTAACTAACCAGGGGGCGTGACCTCCATGGATGACTTCCTGTTGAAATTCTTCCCGACGGTGTACGTGAGGAAGCACCACGTGAAGGAGAACAACTACTGTAAATATGACAACCAACATCTCCAGCTCTTCACCTCCTCCCTCTACCTCGCCGCCCTCGTCTCCAGCTTCGTCGCCTCCAGGTCCTGCACCCGCTTTGGCCGTCGCCCCACCATGCAGGCTGCCTCCCTCTTTTTCCTCGTCGGCGTCGTCCTCAATGCTGCCGCCCAGGACCTCGCCATGCTCATCATTGGCCGTATCCTCCTCGGCGTCGGAGTAGGGTTTGCCAACCAGGTAAAAACCAGATTATATTTTTTTGAAAAAGCTAAGAATGTGATTTTTTTAGGAACAAAGTTTTAATAAACGATTTATTTAAAATCATATTTTTTAAACGAGTTTTTCTAAAACGACCCCTATATAGCTAGTATACTCCAGCTCATATATTGGAAACAATTAATTTTTTTTCTCAAGCAAGACACTAATATGAGGTGTACAAGATTGGGTGGAGTCTTTTACAGGGGACACCTAATTGACTTGATTAATTAAGACTTTTTTAGGAAATTAATTGATTAATTAAGACTTGATATTATCTATATCTACTTAATTAAAAAATTATATATGAATGATTTGATTAAGATTTATTTATATAAACACTCACATAGAAATCCAAAAAAAAAAAGAGGTTGAAAGGCCAGGAAAGAGCGAAAAATCAATGGAAGGTGTTGTAAGCAAATGCATAATATTATAAATATACGTATAAGAGTGTGTTGTAAATACATGCATATGAAATGAATGTGCATGTAATTGTAAATGCATATAATTGTGAATTGACTTCTTGGTGCATGTCTACATTAGTGTATCAAATTAATTGTAAATTCATGTATATTGAAAATACATGAAAGAGTCATTATAATTATTTTTCCTATAAATAAAGAGTTTACCAAAGATAAAAAATACGGAAAAGAAATGAAAAGTTCTTGAAGAATATAGTTTCTCTACACTTTTGTGCTCCTGTATGTCTCATTGGAGGTTAATAATTCTCTTTTTGTCATTTGTACTATTAAGTGGATGCTCTAGATTTTGAAATTTGTATCTCATTGTACTCTTTTGACCTCATAATTGTTATTATTAATTTTCGTTATACATAACAAGTGGTGTCAGAGCTCCAAGTATAAATTGACCTAGCGCATCTCTCTGTACGTGTATCCAGGCGGTCCCGTTGTTCTTGTCCGAGATCGCGCCGGTCCGGATCCGAGGTGCCCTGAACATCCTCTTCCAGCTCGACGTGACAATCGGCATCTTCATCGCGAACGTCGTCAACTACTTCACCTCGAACCTCCACCCGTGGGGGTGGCGTCTCTCCCTCGGCCTTGCCGGCGTCCCCGCCCTCATCCTCTGCCTCGGCTCCCTCATCATCGCCGAGACCCCGACGAGTCTCATCGAGCGCGAGAAGCTCGACGAGGGTCTTGCCATGCTGAAGCGCATCCGCGGCACGGACAACGTGCGCGCCGAGTACGAGGAGCTCGTCGAGGCCAGCGAGGCCGCGCGGAGGGTCAAGCGCCCCTTCCGCAACCTCATGAAGCGGCGGAGCAGGCCCCAGCTTGTGATCGCGATCGCAATGCAGGTGCGTAGTCACAAAGTATTCTGCATTTTTTTTAATATTCGTTAGTACCCTGTTTAGATAGAATATAAGAAAATAAGCTTTAAAAACTTGTTTATATGTGAAGAATGCATGAGAATAAATTGATATTAGTATTCAACATCCCCAGGAATTGCTTTGCTGAACAAAAATAACTGTGTGGAATGTATAGTGTGAGAGTCTATTTATGCTATTCAATTTAAAAAACATGTTGGAAAAAACCCAACAATTTAACTTTAATTTTATGGAAAATAGAGTTTACAAGATTACTATGCATATATAACATAATTGTAAAATGTATGATGAGCTTTTATGTGTCCTTTGAAATTGCGGTGGAAATTAAAAGAGGAGATTTGAAAATCTAGTCAGTTTTAAAAAAAATTTATATAAAATAAATAAGTGATAATAAATTGATATTAGTGTTTCTGTTTCTCTTGGAATTTCTAGATTGAATAGAAATGACTTATATAAACTCGAATAGTCATCTATCCGAGAATAATTTATATCACTACTCAAATAGGAGATAAAGTACTAAAGTACTCGATCCGATTAGATATCTTCCATACAAAACATGCACTTCTGAACATATTACATGTAAAATTTATTAATACATATTAATTCTTGAATATTTATTGCACATGAATTTTGGCACTATGAACAGGTATTCCAGCAGTTCACAGGGATCAATGCCATCATGTTCTACGCCCCGGTCCTCTTCCAGACGATCGGCTTCAAAAACGACGCCTCCCTTCTCTCCTCGATCATAATGGGCACCGTGAACGTACTCTCAACTCTCGTATCAGTGGCGCTAGTCGACCGGGTGGGGAGACGCGTCCTCCTTCTGGAGGCCTGCGTCCAGATGTTCATAAGCCAGAGCATCATAGGAGGTCTATTGATGGCCAATCTGGGCACAACGAACTCCCTCGATAAGGGGGTGGCGGTGTGGGTGGTGGTCTTGGTCTGCGTCTATGTCTCCTCCTTCGCGTGGTCATGGGGACCGTTGGGTTGGCTCATACCGAGTGAGACGTTCCCTCTCGAGACGAGGACGGCCGGGTATGCGTTCGCCGTCAGTTCGAACATGCTCTTCACTTTCTTGATTGCGCAGGCATTTTTGTCTATGATGTGTCACATGAAGGCCGGGATATTCTTCTTCTTTGCTGGGTGGATTGTGTTGATGGGGCTGTTTGTGGTGTTTTTGTTGCCTGAGACCAAGAATGTGCCCATTGATGAGATGATGGAGAGGGTTTGGAAGAAGCATGGGTACTGGAAGAGGTTCATGGATGATGATGATGGGGTTGAGGATGTCAATACTACTACAACGGTTTGATGTGAGTGAGTAGAGTGTGATTTGTTGTTGGTGGTCTTGTTTTGTTTTTCCATTGTTTGGATGCAATCTTAATGAGAGTTTGACATAGATGAGAATGTGTGATCTGTTTCCAAACCATTGTTTAGTTTCCCTTTGTATCTTTGGATGTTATTAGCAACTAATAATTTCAATGAAAATGAGGGGATGGACATGGAAAATGATATGTCCAGTCAGTGCAGCAGAGTGTTGTTATTTACTTATTTTTGATAAATATACACTCATTTATTAAAACATATATTATTATAATAAAAAAATTGATCAAATTTTACTGTCCATCTTACGCCTCAGTCTCGTTGGAGGAGGAGAGTGGAGAACAAGCACCAAGCTATGAAGGATTGAGACAGTATGAACTTCAATAACATCATGAATTCTCATAGAATAATCTCTCCAACTAAACATACAAATGCTTTCATTGTACTTCATCACTACTTCATACAATATTTATTGTTATGTTTATGAAATTAAACTCCATGCCCCACCAAATAGCCAACTCACCAACAATCCAATTGGATTCACAAGATGTTTGATGAAATGCGACCATGAGACAGGCATTGAATGGAAGTGTGACGAGGAGAATACAAAGGATGCGTTGAGATAGAATACTTATAAAATATTCTGTCAACTAACATAATTTTAACCCAGTGGACTAAAACAACTAACCTCGGCAAATCGGAGGAAATTGTAGATATTTTATAATTTTGCAGACTTTTTGCGATTTTGATAAGTTCACAAGGAGTTATACAAATTTTTTCTATTATTAAAAATATAAAACATACACTGAAATATATTACTGTATTTTTATAATATAAATGGTTGGAGAACCGTTTTTAGATTGCAAACAAAGCCGCAAAACCACCAATTCAGTGTATCGGTGCTTGACAACTGTATGTCGATCTTGTGAATCCACGTCTCATTCTAGGGGGTAGTTATTACCACCCCATCAACTTCTCAACCCACCCCTCCCCCAACATATCTGTTCCTTATCTCTCCGACACCATCTTTTTTAAGGGTCTCTGATTCCATCTCTTTTAGTTTGAGGTCTCTCGCTTCTCTATCGTCGACTTTGTTTTTCAACATCTCTCTCTCCGCTTTCAAACCGTCGATGAGCGACGACTTTGCGAGATCCTTGTCTTTGAAGGCGATCTCCTTCTCAAGGAATGAAACGATCGCGATCGTCTCCTTCAATATCTTGTGCTCCAGAAGCTCCGTCCGGAGGCGCGACTCCTGCTCGCAGAGCTCCTCCATGTCCTCCAGCGGGCGCGGCTGGACCTGCGAGGAGGACCGCGGGAAGTAGATCCCGAAAGACCGCAAAAATGAGGCGCTGCCACCGCCGCCGATGCTTGTCAACTTTTGTGGCAGCTTTGCCGAGTTCGGTGAGGAGAAGTGCTTCAGAGGCGGTAGAGTGGTGGTGGTGGTCTCCTTCTTGGATTTTGCGGGGCTTCAATGGAGGCCGATCGCCGCCTTGACCTTAGCCGCCTTCCAATGTCAATCGGACGGAGAAGAGTCCACTGACATAAGGGTTTTTTTTCAAGGGAGTGGGGTGGGTTGGGATGAGAAAAAAATAATATTAAAAGGGGGTGGGTTGAGGAGTTGATGGGTGATAATAACTGCATCCCCCCCCCCCCCCTCATTCTATTATCTTACTATTTTTGTTTGGATGTAATATTAATGAGAGTTTGACGTATATCAGAAATGTGTGATACGTGGAAGTATATGTGAGATTGATGTTTTCCAAACCAAGTTTAGTTCCTCTTTGTACCTTTGAATGTTATTAGGAACGAATAATATCAAAGGAAAACTATATGGTTTGTGGATCCGCGTGGGCTTTGCCTAGGGCCCCATATCCAAAAAAAACATTTTTTTCAAAGTTTTTGACATTAAAATTAAAATTTTATCTTTTAAAAAACTTGAATATGTCTTCATATTTATTTTAAATTTATAATTTATAATTTTTTCTTTGAAAATGTTATTTTTGTTGACATCATTATGCAAAGAATTTTTTTTTATTTTTAAAAACCTCATTCGTATTTTTGTTATATTTGAATTTTTAGTCTATTCCTATTTTATAGGAATTTATTTATTTTCTATAGAGAAAATGATTTTATTTTTGTGATTTATATTTCTTTTTTAAAAAAAATTCAATGAGTATTTTTTTATTACATTTTACTATTCAATTATTATTATCATTTTTGTTTAGTCTTGATTTTTTATTACTAATATGGTTTAAAAAATTCACTCAAATTTTTTAATTTACATATATAGGGTCTCATTTTATGAGTTGACCTTAAATAATTGATAATATGTCAAATATTAAACAAATATATGCCTATTTCAGCACGATGAAATGATCTTTAACATTAAAGTATAAATGAATATAATTAAGAGAAATATAGGAAGAGCAATGAACATATATATCTGTTGCAATTTTCTATATCTTATTATTTTTGTTTGCTTACAAGCAAATTGAAAAAAAAAAAAAAAACTTCATGTCCATCAGATAAACCCTGTAGAAGATTCGAATGTACATAGAGCTAAGCTAGAATGCACAAACAATTCATCAGTTTGTATCTTTTTGTAAAAACATAAAATTATATACATCCAATTCTTCAATTCATATCTTTTTATAAAAATATGTATTTTAATAGATAATTATACAGTGAATTGAAAAATATAAAATTAGATGCCTTTCTTATGTGATAGGAAAAAGTCAAGCCTGTTATCATTAGTAGTATCATTATTGAACTGCACAGTTTATAAATTAAAATACACATCATAATAATCAAACTGTACAGAGAGTGATATTGTACCCAACAATTGATTGTACGGTTCGATTAATTGACTATGTAGTTCGATTCATTGATTGTATAATTCGATGCTGGTAAAGATGACACACATGCATAACCTGCCAGATGACATGGCACTACTGCCAGATGACATGGCAGTAATGATAGTCAAAATCACGGATGAGGCGTTAGGCCCACACGTACACGAGCTATACAATGTTGTAATGAAATCCAAATGTGTGAATATGCTGCAATAACAGAGAGACCTCACACTTGGACTGTCATTCCATGACTGTTTGACAAAAACCACAAACTGATCCAGATACTGTAATAATTAACATAAAATATAAATGTGAAACGGTTTGACAAACAATAGAAAATTATACATTGCACAAGGTGACAACTTTAATTCAAATACACAAACAAAAGGAGTCCTATATAAAAGCTCTTACACTGTTACACATCCACATGAAATCAATGACAACCATAAAAGAACAAACCAACCATATAACATCACCAAAATAAAATATCAAAGACCCTAACACAAACATTTCCCACTACCACAATTTCAAACACTACCCCAAACACATCCACAACACCAGCATCAAAAGCTGCCCCACCACCACCACCACCCCAGGGAGCCTCATCGAGTGCAGCGTCGATGCCCCATTCGCGTTAGGCGAGGGGGCGGCGGCCGAAGTCCCCGTGGGAGCCCCACCACCGCCTGGTGAGGGGGCAGTGGCGGAGGAGGACTTGGGAATGCGGATGTCAACCTTTTGGCCCAGGGTACAGTGGGTCGGGATGCCGCAGAGGAAGTAGTGGTGGCCCGGGGTCTTTATGGGTATGGAGTCATTGCCGGAGGTGAACGTAGCGAGAGGGGCCGAGGCGTCGCACATCCGATACGCCTGTCTGGTCACCTGTAGCACGTTGTGGAACTGCTTGTTGTACTCAAACACTGGGGCAAGGGCACGCAAATGTTTGAGTTACACTTTAAATTGATTTCAAAGAAAAACTGCTCTCAACCAACTTTTTTCATCATAGAAATTTAAATTCAAGAACATCTGTTTTGAACTGATTATCTAAAAACTGATTTTATGGAATTAAAATAGGGCAGTCCATTTTGCTTTTGACATTTCAACTAATATGTTACATAAAGTGTTACATTGGGCGTGTGGGGACAATTTCAACACCGAGCATCTCCAATGTACATGTTAACTCACTAGTTAGTGTCATATGTTTACAAAACATGTAAAAATAGTGCTCCAATGGAAGTGTTAAGGGAATGTTAAATGTGGGTCCCACCTGTCATATGTTATCTTCCATGTTAACTTTAGCTAGTGCTTTAGCCAACCAAATGTGGGTCCCACCATTTAAAATATTCAAAAAAATATTATTTTGGGTGAGTGGGGGAGATTTGAGTGGGTGGAGAGGTGAACCCACTATTATCTTGGCTAGCTATTTAGCTAGTCCATTGGAGTAACAACAACCAATTAAATGAGATAGTAATAAATGAGCGTCTAGTGGAGGGTTAAAGTGCTGATATGACACTTTAACATCTTGTTTAGTTAGCATATCTATTGAAAATGCTTTTAGCTTTTGACTTTTTTTTACTAGGTGGTGTTTTTGATAAAATTAGATTTCAATCTAGCATTCCAAAAGCTGGCCAGTACAAAAAGTCCAGCTAAAAACGGTTATAATACTTAATACACATTGGAAAAAAAAGATGTATTAATTACTGCACATGGTTTCAGACACCCAGAGTGAGTGAACTTCATGCGAATATGTGATGATTTCGTTCAAAACAGACTTTGGACCAACTCACATAGAATAATTAATTTAATAATAGCTATTTCAAATAAAAAACTGTGTGGAATGAACAGTGTAAGAATCGATTTACACTAATCAATTAAAAAAAAACATGTTTGATAAATTGTAAAACTATCCCGAAGAGGGTGTATGAAGTGTGTTTGATAGGTAATTGCAATGGAAAAGAAGAGATTTTAAAAATATAGTCATTTTTTATAGCTTTTCAAATAACGAAAAAAATTTAACTTTACAAACACATAAAACATAACAAACGCGGCGTCTAAGACAAACCGTTTGGATCAAAATTGTGCTTTGAAACAACAGAATCAGCCAAACTCAAATGTGATTCCAAACAATGCATTAGGCTTTTTTTGCAGATGCACATTTCTTGTAAATTTTGACTAACTGGGCAAAATCAAAACGTTATGATATAACAGAACTAACATAGTCACAAAATTTATGTATAATGAACATTCAGCATGATAAGCATATATATATATAGATATTTATATTTATATATTTATAATAATATGGATACACACAAAAAATTATAGATTATAGATATAATTAAATTGTTTCCTATATATAGTCTGACAATTAAACTGAGAGTGATTGCCTTAAGTGGGTAAAACTATGGTTATTCAATAAAATTAAAAGAAAATGCATATTCCATCTCAATTTAGTAGATAATGGTTAGTTGCTTCCTTACAGTACTGACACAAGTATAAATCTAATAAATCAGAACCATCCATTCTGCATGTGACCCCCATCTAAGGGCCTATGCGTTGTACGGTCCAGATAGCATAACGGACACGAGGATTTCACGTGAACCTTTGAGGTTCATTTGTGAGCTAGTCCAATAGGATAAAGACACGTGGCATTCCATTTAAAGCGACCCACGAATTAATGTGATACACCCAGCGTTGTTAAATCTCCACCGTCTTTTTTCAACTAATAAAGACCACCGAACGGACGGCCACAACTACTGGACTAGAATGCAAGGACGGTCCGAATCGAGGGATATTAAATGGACGGTGATGGGAGGGTGAGCGAGACGTTTCACAAGAGACGGATTCGTTTTTTTTTAAGCGTGACAATCACATTTCAGATAATTATGTGCCCCAAAAGTCCAAATAATTTTTATTTTTGGTGAAACAATGGTACACTACAAAGGGAATCCTTTAATGGGTTAATTATTATTCTATATACTAGATTAAAAAATATAAGATTATAGTAAAATCATAGGTTTAATTAATTTAAATGTATATTTACTTATATGTACACTTGAAGCAAAAATGGGTACAACACTGTTTCTATCAATTTTTTCCTCGTGTGAGAAAGGTTCAACGTTTTAAACAAAAAACTTAATGATGTCCATAGAAAGTAAAAAAAATCCCAACTAAATATATTTCTTAGAGTGGAAAAACAAAAAATGAATTCATTAATAATAAATACTAACCCAAGGAATACAAAAAGCAAACCCATGAGTCAAGAGTAGGGGTGGTAAACGAGCGAAACGAGCTGAGTTTTAGCATGTTCAACCTCGGCTCGTTTATAAACGAGTTGAGCCGAGCTGAGCTCGCGAGCCTCAACGAGTCTAGCGTTCTTCTTCATTTTAAGGTTTTTAGGGATTGAAAATAAATTTTAGCCTAAATAAACCAAGTTTATGAGCCTAAACGAGCATAACTTTGTATTAATTTAATGTTTTGATTTTATAAATGAGTTTAGTTAAGCTTCAACTAAGTTTTTATAATAAAAACGAGTCGAGTTTGAACATAAAATGAAGCTCGATCCAGTTTCCAAGCTTAACTGAGCTATAAAAATTTTCATGCTCGTTCATTTGTCTAATTAAACGAGTCTAAACGAGCTCAAACTGAGCCGAATCCAACGACTTGATTCGTTTATCAGCCCTAGTCGTTGAGTACTGTATCACTCTCCCCGTATAGTTTAATTTGATTCATTACCTATAAACTATATAGTTGGATTAATAGAATATAGAGTCCTGTATTAATAGTATTCATGGTACTAAGACTGATCCGGACTGCAAACCCATATAAATAAACACTCAAAAAACTGAAAAAAGCACACTGCAAGTCTGCAACAAGACAAAAAAAACACAAGTTCGAAAAAAAGCTTAAAAACTCACTGCAACAAGACAAATTTTTTTTATTTTTTTAAAAAAGTAGTCAACAATAAATCACTCACAAGATTGATAAAAAAAACCCCAAAAAAAACAAAAAAAAAACCCCACAAATACAGAACAAATTAAATTAAAAAAAACCCATAAAAAATCACCCCTGAAGTACTGAATGAAGGCTAATAAATATGAAAAGAAACCTTTAAACAAACAAAAATATTAAAATTAAAAAATCACACAAAACCCAGATTAAAAAAACCCATAGAGAGAGAGAGAGAGAGACTGACCGACGACGTCGCCGACGTGGAAGGTTTTGGAGACAGCCCAGGCGGTGTAGTTGGGGTTGCCCATTATGGTCCATCCCTGCGAATCTCCCACCTTGTGAACCGCACCCGCGGAGAACCCCATCGACCCACCCAACACGGCGATGAAGAAGAGCAGCGAAGCCATCGACCTCGCCACAGAAGCCATGGCCGTCTCTCTCTCTCTCTCTCTCTCTCTCTCTCTCTCACTCAATAAAAGTTTGTTTTTTCTTCTTTTCAGTGGCCGTTCAACACTTGTTTTTATATGTACAGAACCACAAAATATAGGAATGGACCAAAATGCCCGTTTTTTTAATTCACAGAAGACATGTGTCCAAATTTAACGGAGCATGATATGGCTGTTTTTACAGCAGTGTTTTAGATTTTTTTTTCCATAGAAAAGATAACAGAGTTTTAAAATTTAAATCAATATTTTAAAAATCAAACAGTTCAATCGACCAGTGGATCAGTTTAATCAGAATTGAATTATGACATAATTATAATATAGTAAATATATTAAACATTGTTATTGAATAAAAAATAAAAAATATTTTAAAAACATCTTTGCATAAAGCTTTTGTTTAACATCATAACATGATTTTAGTATATAGAATCTAATTTTTTATTAGATTTTATATTTTAATAAGTGATTAATCACAATTTATAAATAATGAACCATTCAATAAAATCAACTCGTTTCCGGTTCACAAAAATCGTCAGTTCAATTAGTGGGTTGGCTGAGTTTTATCAGATTTTTATATCATCGATTTTAAGGATAATAAACCAAGTCGAAATTCAAAGCAGGTGAATGTTTAACCGATTTACAGAGCAAATCGGGTTGGGTTTTAAAACACTGCTTAAAACTTCATCCGTTTTGAATTTAGTTGGATTTGCTTTCAAAACAAAGTAGTATAAAACCAATTAATCTAGAGGTTGAATCAACAGTTTTTATAACTGTTATGTGTTGTGTTGATTAAATTGATTGATTTTTTATTCATAAAAATTATGATATTTTATTTATAAAAATATAAAATATAATAGAATGTATAATTGATATTATAAAATAATGTTTTGTTATTTAATAAAAACTTAAAAACTTATTAAAATTTAAAATTTGTTATTATATGAAAAATTTTAATTTTTTTTTATATCTACTATAAATTAATAAAACTATTATGTTCTAATAATATAATGATTCAAATATGTTTACTCAATTATTGAAATAGTGTTTCTTAAAATGTTTATTTATTTGTGAAAAACTGTCTGAAATCCATATAACCCTCTGAATTTTTCTAAAGTCCATGTAATCTCCTAAAAACACCTAAGTAAATGACAATAGCCCCTGAGTTAAACTCCCGGGGTCAAATGAAAAATATTATTTGAATATTTCAATCGGTTAACTTTGACTGAAAATACAGTATACCGAAACACCCTACAATGTGTTAAAAATGCGATAACCTTTTATGAATGATATAATGATTCAAATATGTTTACTCAATTATTGAAATAGTGTTTCTTAATATGTTTATTTATTTGTGAAAAATTGTATGAAATTTATATAACCCTCTGAATTTTTCTGAAGTCCATGTAATCCCCTAAAAACACCCAAGTAAATGACAATAGTCCCCGAGTTAAACTCCCAGGGTCAAATGAAGAATATTATTTGAATATTCCAATTGGTTAACTTTGACTGAAAATACAGTATACCGAAACACCTTACAATGTGTTAAAAATGTGATAACCTTTTATGAATGATGATTTTACATCTCTAAATAGATTATAAATCATTTACATATGATTTTTTTGTAGTTTAAACATATCGCATGGGTTTTTGATATACTGCATTTTCACTCAGTGTTAATTATTAACAAAATTTTAATTTAAATGATTATTTGAATTTACATATGTGTTCTGAAAGGCTACATAGATTTTAGGAAAAATCAGGGATTAGGGTCCCTCTTTAAAACATATCTGCTGTTACGCCGGAACGATTGACCGTCGAAACCTTTTCGTCTGGCCGGATTGAATTTGGGAAACTCAAATTATTAGTAATAATTAATAAAATTTAATACCGCCAGTCTTCACTCAACTACCCAAAACGGCTAATCCAGATGGGCCCACACGTGCGACTGCCACGTCATCGATTATATTATAATCGGGTTTTCAATTATCATCATATTGCTTTGCGAGAACGACAGGCAAAATGAAGAACAAAACTAAAGAGTGAACGTGATTGAACTGGTGTATTTGTGACCACTAACACCACCATCATTGAAACACAATGAAAACAAGAGGAGGAGATGTTAAGTTAAAGCTATAGTGGGTTGTGTGTTTTGTGAGTGGGTAGGTGGCTAGGTGGGTTACATGCATTCAAATTGGGTATTGCAAGTTGGAGATTTTCATAAACACTATTTGTGTGTGGGAATGCTTTTCATAGTGTGGAAGGTGATATGGCATTATTTTTGGATCTCTTTTTGGTTGTTAACCTAAGATTTTGTGTGTTTGTTAAACAATCATGCAGTGTATATAACCTTTTGAATTAGGGAAAAAACCCCGTAAACTACTTGAAATACATATAACTCCTTAACTTTTTTTGAAGTCCATATCACCATTTGAAAACACCTATGTAAATCTAAATAGCCCCCCGAGTTAAATTTTTCGTTAACAGATTGAGATTATTTTACAAATATTCTGTTTGGCTAATCCTAATAGAAAACATAATATTTAAAAAAGCATACAATGTGTTAAAAATGTAAAAAATCATCTGTAAACGGTGATTTTATTACTCTGAATAAAATCATCATTTATAAAGAGTCTTCTGTATATTTAACAATTTATAAAGGGATTTTGGTATATTGTGTTTTCAGTCAGGGTTAATCAAATTGAATATTTCAAAGGGTTATATGGACTTTAGGAAAAATCAAGGGGGTTATATAGATTTCAAACAGTTTACAGGGGGCTATTTGGATTTTTCCCTTCAACTTATCATAATACCCTCACATATATTTATATGAAAAATTGCTCAACCCACGTTTCGTTCATAGTAGCAAATAACATTTTCACCATAGAAAAGTCCATTGCTGCAGTTTTTCTTTGATAATCCAGTAATCAGAATGCAAGACATTCCACGTGCACACACATTGGTTTCACTACTATGTGTACTAATGTTAGTTTTTGCATCCACATGGAAAGTGAGAATCGATGAGGTTTCAAGGTTTCTATATCTATGGTGGGGGTATTTCTTGATGTGAGATCGTGCAGAGAGATGTGAAATATTGTTATAACCTCCTTGAGATATGGATGAGTGTGGAGTCTATTTTAAGGTGTGAAATATTGTTATAACCTTCTTATGATATCAATGAGTGTGGAGTCTATTTTAAGGTGTTATTCTCGTAACCGTCACATCTTCTAATGGACGTGGATAACCAATATAAAGGGGCCTAAACTCTCTATAAAAATGCATTGAAACATAAAATATGAAGATCCAAAAAAATGAGTGTTAAGGATTCCATGTTATTATTCCTTGGATTTGGAATTTCAAATTGCTCTAATAGCATTTCTTTTTTAATAGGGAGTCACATCTTTTGAACTGAACTTTTAAAATTATAACTCACTTTGTTGAATTCAAATTACGATAGGAAAACTCCACCCCTCCATCCAATCCCAACCAGAATTGGATCAAGTTTTTTTGGGTTCAACTTATGTTAACCCAACCACTAATTAATGTTTTAATTGGATCTAAAATTTGGGTTGGATTTAATTGGTTCAGACTTAATCTCAAATACTGACCTTCTGTTTAATTCATATACAATAATTTATCGGAACATAAATAGTTATATATATATATATAAAATTGGATAATTTTAATGGCTCCCACATCTGATACACTACCATTATATTCTTTCCTTCCATCTGTGTGTCTTGGCAATCCCACATGCTAGCATTCACTTTCAATTTATTGATTTTTATATTGCATGATTTATATGGTAGCATTGCACCCTTGTCTATATGATTGCACACTTGCCTTTATATATGGCATATATATTAATTTACAGTGTTCCTCCCCCACTGGTTTTGGAAGTCTTCAAGATCTTCTTAAAATCTGTCGGTGGGTCCGAAAATAGTCAATTTTTTAAAATAAATGAAAAATCAATTCAAATGAAAATGATGTTCAACAAAGACACATCACACATCTACATATCCACCTAAAAAAAGAAAGAGAAAGAAAAAGAAAGATACACACATCTACATAAAACAATTATTTAGTTCTTCGCCACATGTTGCTGGATCATGTATTGTCTCTTGTGTATCTTATTAATTAAAATTATTATTATACTAATAATGATATTACTTTAATTAAATCAAATGATTTTTTTATTCAGCTCTTCGTGGGCCATGACACCACTTAATTGTTTATTGAAAAATGTTACATTCACATACATGTTTTTTATTTTTTAAAAAATAGTAAATATTGTCTAATGATCTATAGACTTTGATAAAAAAAGAGTGTATATCGCTTTATTTCGAACTGCACGAATCCATTTTTATTGAGTGTAAGAAAAAATTGAAAAGACTTCGATGTACATGATTGCATTTTAAATCATAAAAAGAATCGAATGTAACAGTGCCCTTATTTATTATTCTAAGTCATTTTTTAAGTTATTTTTGTGGATTAAATATGTTTTGAATTTTTTTAAAGCGTTTACTTGTATAATGAAATATATATGTATTTCACGAATAGCGGATGAAATTTTTTTGAAGTGAAATGTGGACATTATCGATTCATCAAAAACAAACAATATCCGATATTTTTTATTCAAGTAGAAGGGAGAAGAAAACAGAAAATAAAAGGGGGGGGGGGGGGGGGTTGGGCGCAGATGAGCTCATCTACACCTCACATAAAAGACCAAAGCAAATTCTTTTACATATTTCAAAAGTCACACAATGGAACATATGCTTTATTATAGAGTTCATATCCTGAGTTAGGATGACATGAATGACATGAGTGTATCAGCTTGTGAATGCATACTGACCCATAACAAGCTTATATAAAACATCAAGATTTAGAAATTTCAAAATTTAAATTTCCTTTGTTATTTAATTTCAAAGTTCGAGGGAGCTTTCAAGTCAAATGATGTTTTCAGTAATGCTTGTAAACTGGTTTGAAAAACTTATAGAAATTTTATATTTGGTGAAATTATACTTAATCCATGACTCATTTCACACACTTCCTAGCGATCCCAGCTTTTGAAGAAAAAAAAAAGTTATTAAAAAACAACTTCTTAAATATGCTTCATGTGCTAAATTAAAAGTTGATTTAAATGGAAAACTCGTTTTCAAGGCGGTTTTTGAGTTTCATTCATGTGGTGTTGTTTTTTACATTATTATTAACTAATTTTTAAAGGAATGTTAGTTTATATGAAGAATAGATATATCTTTTCAATTGAATAGTGATATTTTCTTTATAAAAAAAAAATCTTTTGTCTAATATTTGAGAGATGATTCATTTTCCTTGTCAAGAATTGATTTGTGAGGAGGATTTGAGAGTAGCATTATATTGGAGGTGGTCCATGTATTTGAAGGGATATAGACATTATTTGGAGGTGGTCCAAATATATTCAAATAATGGAGACGGAAAGGTTGTTTATAATATTTTTATGAATCTCCCTTTGCCTTTTAATATCTCTTAAATGATAAATGGTAGATGTTCCCCATTCTTTCAAGTTTTTGTGGTTCTATTGTTTTTGTAGGATAGGATGACTTGGATCAATGGTAGATAAAAAAAATTGATATTCAAATATCAAGATTCCGAAATGACTTAAAATGCAAACAGATATTAAAATATCCACTTCAAAAATATCATAATTGAATTTGATATATATAATTATGTCTTTATATGATATACAATCAAATTCAATTATCTTCTACGAAAATCAACAACATTTGCATTATGTTTCTCAGATTTCAGAAACATTGAATAAAATAGCCAAGCAAAAAAAAAAAAAAAAAAAAAAAAAAAAATTTCATGTGTGGTGGTCTAGAATGAGCCGATATAAAAAATATGTTTCCAAATCAAACCTTCTACGAAGAATTATCGGATAAATTAAAAACAAATAATCTATTTCAAAAATAATGATGAAGATGATATGGGTGATTAAAGTAACACATCTCTCGTTAGAAACATCATTTATAATAAGTTCCATGAAACATATATGATATATGTGACCTAGAATGTCCCTGGATATACCAAATCCTCAGGTCTGCAAAATTTACTTTACAGCTGAGCTGGATAAATTATTTTCGCACGTGTACCCGGTCCCACAGAAAGTCCCACAGAAATAATAATTATAAATAAAAAATAAAAATAAATATCTCTTGATGTCATGATAAGTAATGATATAATAATGCTAGATATCAAATGTTGATTTAATATTACGTAGGGGTGGACATCTGACATGTGGGCCCAAGTCCAGCCCAACCCCTGCCCTGGGGCCCAGGACCATGTTTGGGCTATGTCCCCGTGATACAGGGCCCGAGATGTAATCATGTAGTCCGCGTTTGGATAGTGAAATTGAGTTATTTTGTATATATATCTAAGTCAGTATAAATAACAAATCTAAATGAATCAGAGATTTTCTGTTTGGTTGTGTATTTTTTATTCTCATTGAAAAATATAAGAATAAAGGTTGAATTGTTTGGTTGATAAAGAATAAAATATAAATAAAGTGTAAAAAAGTTGATTTGATATGTGAATCATTTGATGTATAAGAGGTGTTGATAGGGTATTTGATCTGATAAGGAGTAAAAAATTAATTTGACATGTGGGCCCATGGAAATAGATAAACTAAGTATAGTTTATCCTATGAGTTACTTAGAATTGTTATACTCTCTTATACTCGTTTAAACTGGCTTAATAATAACAAGTTATACCTTGCAAACAAATAATCATTTTCCCTATCCATTCTTATACCACCCTTATACTACTTTTATACTCGCTTACTCGCTTCATCCGTTTATCGATTAAATAAAAAAAAGATTATTTATGCACTAGAAAAATCAATTTCGAAACAGTTGGATTTTTTACTTGTATTTTTGGGGGGCATAGAACTAGACAGTTACAGTTAGGACAATACAGAGTACAATGTTCATGATTTGTATTTTACAGAGGACAATACAGTTACTTGTATTTTACTTCAAGATGTTAGTTATTCAAATTTTATTAAAATGATTAGATTCAATAAAAGTAGTGTGACGAATCGAGTTCTTCTGGTTAGTCAGTTAGCACCCTTCCTTCATAACGGAGATTAGGAGATCAAACTTAAGGGCATCAATTTTTTTTAAAAAGAGTGAGTAGTGTGAGGATGGATTTTGGGTTTTGATTCTGTCTTCTCAACGTATTTTTGGACGAATGCCACCTACTTAATAGAAGTCCTTTCACCAACATGGAGGGGTTGGGTGTCCATGCTAAATACCCAACAACGCTCAAGTTAGTAGAGGATTCGGGAATGATAATTGTAAACTTTTCGGGGCTGTTTGATTAGAGGAATAAGGGTGAAATAGGAGAGGAATAGAGAATAATAAAGTAAAAAAAGTATTTGGGTAAAGGGAATAAGGGGGTATAGTTATGTCAAATTAGAAAATAATAAACTGATATTTGTATTCCAAGTCTACATATGGAATTATGTTATTCTTTCACTAGTATAAGTGGACCCACCTATCAAATTACATGTTATAACATCAAATCACCTGTCATCTAATACATCAATGAGACTCACATGTCAAATCAACTTTTTACACCTTATTCACATCTTATTCTTCATCAACCAAATACTCCAACATTTATTATTATGTTTCTCAATAAGAATAACTGAAAATACAATTAAACACAAAATCTCTTATTTTATTGATCAAATGAACGATTCTTGGAATATGTGTAAACCCCAAAATAACTTATATATCTATCCAAACAAATCCAAATCAGATCTCTGGTATGTCATCGCTTCTAATGAGAAGATGACAAGATGACGTTATCACTTGTCACCTAGGGGTACGTCACATTTGAGTTTTGATTTTTTTAAAAATGAATTTGAACGGGTCCACTTATTGGAAAAAAAGAATGGAGAAAACTGACATTTCGTTGAGGGACTAATGTGTAAAATAATCGGACTGATAACACATGCTGCACAATGATTGAACAAATGGACCCTACATATAGATACCAAACAACCCAACACACATGTCAACATGTCATGTTTGTTATAGCTTAAATTTACAGATTATAGATTATGATTTATAGATTATAGATTATATTAAATAATATATAAAAAATGTGATTTTATTTATTAAATGATGATGACTACTCATTTTTCATTAATATTAAATAATATGTAAAAAAATTAATGAAATTTTAGATTCCATATTAATTAAAAAAAATAGAACTTGAAAAATAAAAACATAGAACTTGATCTTTATTAACAAAAAACACAACTAAAATATTTTAGCTAAAATCTAAATTTTATCCAAAAAAAATTACAATATAAAGTTAATTAATCTTACATGTATTATCTCAAATTTTTGAAAAATGAAATGAATATTTAGAGGAGATGAAAAGACTTATCCTTAGTAAATAAAATGAAGGGTAATAATGTTCAACATAATTTTTTTTTAAATAATTCATAAATTATAATCTGAAAAACACCCTTAACCTGGCTTAGAGATTATAATTTTTAAGTTGTTTTTAGCTTAAATAAGTTTAAACAAACAAACAACAACTGTGTATTTTAAGTTAAAAACTATAATCTGTGACTTATAAATTTTAAACATGTACACAAACTTGTAAAAAAAGAGAAGAATGATATGACAATTAATACATTCTTGAGAATCACATTGATATTGTTCCACTCCATTTGAAATGCTTAGGCACAGCCAGTGATATGTCAAGTTCTATGTATAGTCTCATTCGAAGTCTCCATCGGTTTTTTATATTATTTATACTCATCCATTAAAATAAATACTATTACAAGATGTGAAATATTCATTGAGTTGTACTAGTGTAATTTAACAATAAATACTATTACAAAATGTAAAACTTTTGCATTGCCCGGACCCGACCCGTGGCCGGACCCGATGGGTCTGGGTCCAACCCAGGACCTGGCGGGTCCTTGAAATGACAGACCCAACCCAGGGATGACCTAAAAAAAGAAAAAAAATGAGAGTTGATATTAAAAAAATTATATGCTTGAATCGATGAAACTGAACTCAATCCAAACTCAAATCAAATCCAACATCACAATCAAGGCACAAACATCTACAACGAAAATGATCCATCAATAATATTATTAATCATAATCACTGAAACGAAAACATTTGAAAAAAAAAATTTCATTACACTGACGAATCCTTCAAAGTTCCAACAAAACCCATCTTATGAACAAAAAATCAAGGAAGACTCACAAGCCCAAACCCTGGACAGCCGACAAGGCTTGCACTTGCTCTTCTTCGGCACCCGATCAACGATCCTCTCGAGACGTTCCACCCTCCGCATCAACGCCCCCAACATCATTCGCTACTCCGCGTTCTTCTCTGACAGCTCCGCCGATGGAGATGAAGACGCAGACAGCGCGCGGAGTGGCTGACGGAGGCTGTCGCGGCTAATTTCAAGATCGCGCAGAGTGGCCGACAGAGACAGAGCCGCAGTCCCGCAGAGACGAAGGCGGCAGAGGCAATCCCGCAAAGACATAGGCGGTAGAGTTAGGCATTTAGAATTTTAGGGCACATTTTCATTTTTGACTTTAGGGTTTTTTTGTTGGTGGGCCGGGTTGTTAAGTCATGCCTCATGGGCTTTAACTTTTTTTTTTTTTTGGTGGATGAGTTGTGATTGTAGGCTTGTTATAGAGTTATGGACTTGTGAAAATAAAAGTGAGTTAAAATTTATACTAATAAATTGATAAATAAAAATAAAATTATGGATCAACTAATACTAATATGAGCATATATTAATAAATCAATTGGGTCTCGGGTCCAACGGGTCGGGGTGGGGTGGACCTGGACCCGACTCATTTGTATGTTCGGGTTCATCGGGTCAGGTCCAAATCAGATCGGATATATTACACGTGTAATTAGATTTGAGTCTGGACCCGATCAATTGACAGGTCTAATTGTTATATTAAATAATGAATGCCAGCGTCCTTTTCCATCGTTATCCAAATAAATATATTTTTTTCCTTAGAATGTGACGTTTTGGATTAGCCAAATCAACTAACACGCCGCATGAAAAAGACTTTGACAAATTTTCACACTTGTCACTTCTGAGTTCTGCCACCTTATTTGAGTAGTACTTTTTCCAAGTTCAATCTTGAAACAGAATGCACATTTCATCCATAAAAACCACATAGTTTGTCCCTTCGTCTTCATAATTACATCTCTCAACAAAATGGTTTGTCTCCCAAGCATCGTAAAAATATGTGTATGATGGATTAGAACTTTTTTTTAGGGTAATGTAGACCTTGCTATGCTGATTATATTAATTGTAAGTATTTCATTCGATATAATATGTGTGCATTTATAGATCAGAATTATATGGATAATTAAACTATTGTTTGGATGTATTACTTTTTTAATTATGAAGAAGAGTGAAAAATCATACTAACTAATTGGATAAACATATCTAGAATATTCTAAAAACATGTCTTCAAATAAAAATATATTCGGTTGATTGGTATGGGGGGTATTTAAACAGAATACTTTTTTTCAGACCTTCAAAAATGCTCAGAGTACTCAGTGAATCCAATAAAAAATAGAATAAAAGGTTGCCTGTTTTGCTTGGAGAAACCTAGTATCCAGAGTTTATTTTGACACACTTACACTGAAAAAGATAGCTGAAGTATTTCTTATAGAGAAGTGAAGGAATGGATATGTAAAAGCACAATTTATTTAGTTAGACTGACCTAGCACAACTGTAGAGATCAACAGAGATCATATACACAATGGGGGTGGTTATTTTCACCCCACCCGATACTCACCCCACCCAGCTAAAACATGTTTGTTTTTCAAAATGTGGTCAAACCCCACCCCGTCAGAACCCACCCCATGTGATTGATGCTTACCCACCCCCCTACACTCTTCAAAATCCCAAACCCCCCCCCCCCCATTCGATTGTTATTTTGGCATCGTGCTTGACATTCGACAGAGAGGATGTCGAAGCCTTTGACCTAGTTCGACTGGGGTGGTGTCTACCTGAGTGTAAAAAATTCATGTGATGGCATTCACATGAATTTGCATGCCATCATGCATAAAGACCCCCTATTAAAGAGTTAACAAAAAACCACGGTTGAACAGCCTCCAAGGACATACACTCAATTTGGTCATAGAAAAACCAATAATGCTATTGAATACACTCTATTTGGTCAAAGGTTTGATTCAGTGCATTTGTGTTCAATGATTCAATTATATGCAACTCGATCAATTATTTGAAATACTTCAATTGCGGATGAGAAGAATATGATTATTACAAAACAAAAACTATCATTTCACTGGTTTGGATGATCATGCTGTCACCAACATCTAAGAAAACCTAGGGTTTTCCAAAAAAAAAAGAGGCTCCAAATAGATATGCCATTGTAAAAACAAATGAGACAATGGAAAAACCAATAATAGTTGAAAACCTTGGAGAATGATAGATTGATAGTTGAAAACCGGGGTGGGGGAAGAGTCGACGACGACAACAAGTGCGAGTGAGGGGAAAAAACCTGAGAATAAAGCGAGGAAAAAGTGAAATGCATGGGGTGGGTTGATAGGGTACAAATCCAAACATATATAAAGGAGTGGGTTAGTAATGTCTAATGAGTTTAAAAACTATTAGGTGGGTTTTGTAAAGGGGGTGGGGGTGAATATCTTCGGGGGTTTATTTAACCGCCCCCATCCACAATCCACACTGCATCAAGCCTGGTATGATAATTGGAAAGGATCATATATACGATCCATTATTTGTGAATTGAGATGTTTGTGTCATGTTGCACAACAAATTATTACACGTGGGTTTTAATTTAAACCCACTTAACTAAGGAAGATATTACACTCAATCATTTTTACAGTCCTGAACGCAGTCCATCCATTTTTTATTTTTAAAAATTATATTAATTAATTAATAAGGTATATATTTTTATAAAATGAAAAATATATACTCTAATATATTGAATGATATCCTTATAAAAAAATGTGCAAAAATTTCAATAATATGAGACTGAATTTGACACTCTAAAAAAGATTGAGTATAATAATGCTCAAAATATAAATGTTTTGTGTTTTTACATTGAGCTTATCTGGCAAGATGGTCTGGATGGGGTTGCTTCATGAGATTGTGTAAATTGGGTGATCTGAATATTAACCAACCCATTAATACGATGAATTACATGTTTTTAAAACAATTTCTGCTTCCCTTTTAAGATGTAAGTTGCCTCTCTATGCACTCATCAGATTTATTTGTATGCCCTTCTAATTTGCATGCCCCTCTAATTAAAATGATAATATTTGAATGCCCCTTTAATTATGCATACCCCTATTTGTGGAACACTTCTTCACACCTAATTACTTACTCGTCATCAGTCAGTTGTTCCTTCTTCTCATTTGTCTTCTCCCTTCCTCTTAGGTTCTGTTTGGTCTGGGGTTGGGCACCTCCATTTTGTAAAGCGCTCCGCATCTGTTGAATCAATGTTATAATGCATTAAAAAATGCACAAAAAATATACGGTGATTTGATGTTTTGCTGTTTGAGACACTAACATTGATTTAGTGTTTGGGTTGGAGGTGGCGGTAGATCACATTTATCGACGCAAAGCCGCCCAAACGTAACCTTAGCCTTTTTTCAAGCACATGGTAAATGTTGTTTTAAAATAACATGGAAGCGAATGAATGTGAGTTTCTAAATGAGATATACAAATTAAAAACTTTGTAAGTCACACAAGTCTTAGGCTCCGTTTGGAAACATAGATTGAAAAGTAGCTTTTAGAATAAAGCTGCTTTTTAAGATGATTATAGGCCTTGACTTTTTTATGATGTTTTTTTTTTTAATTTAGGAATCAATATTTGGAAGGAGTTTAATGTTTGGTAAAGAAAGTTGTTTTTCAATTTAAAAAATCGATTCCTACAAAAAATCGTTGTTTTTGAACTTTTTAAAACACGGATTTCGAGAGAGATTAAAAAGAATTCAGCTTTTGATTCCGCTAGAATCCACCCAGTTTAACTAGGGCTGGTAAGCGAGCCAAGCCGCTCGGGCTCAGCTCGGGCTCGACTTGGTTTGAACTCGTTCAAGCTCGTTCATTTAGATAAATGAGCGAGCTTGAACAAGTTTTAAAGCTCGGTTAGGCTCGGGACCTAGATCGAACTTCATTTTATATTCAATTTCGACTCGTTTGTGTTATTAAAACTTAGTTGAAGTTTGATTAAACTCTTTTATAAAATCAAAATATTAAATTAATACAAAGTTATGCTTATTTAAGCTCATGAACTTGGCTCATTTAGGCTAAAATTTTGTTTTCAATCCCTAAAAACCCTAAAATGAAGAAGAATACTAGGCTCGTGAGCTCGACTCGGCTCGGCTTAGCTCGACTCGTTTATAAACGAGCCGAGCTTGAACATGTCAAAGCTCGACTCGTTCGGCTCGTTTACCACCTCTACGTTTAACTACACAATTTTGAGATTTTAGATTTTCAAAAAATAAAATATGCTTAAATCTTGTTATCAAACGGATCCATATCCATTTAAAGGGTGCATATTTTCAGCATGTGGAAATAGCGGCGGCACCGTAATATCAGTTGCATGCTTTCAATTTTGAAACATCAATCATTCAAAACGAATATATTTTTTAATGGGTGATATTTATGTTCCATCGAATGGTTATTTTTATCTAAAAATGGTCGTCCGCATACTGTACAAGTTATTAATGGATGGTGTTTTTTTGTCCTCTCATACTATTATTTTTATTTAAAAAATGCTCGTTGCATACATTACAATTTTGATGGGTGATATTTTGTCTCCTTAGACGGTTCTTTTCATTAATAATGATATAAAACAAAAACCCCATGTCACATATAGTTTGCACATCCACTAAAATTCCCCAACTTTTTTTAATATACCCCAGAAGAGAGAGAATCAAGTTTGTTTTTTTAAAAGAAGGCTATGTATCCATAACAGATTTGAACTGAGGTGACATGGTAAAAAACCTAGAGGCTAAGAGCATCTCTAATGTATATGTTAACCCATTAGTTAGAGCATCTCCAATGGACATGTTAACTCACTAGTTAGTGTCATATTTTTATAAAAGATGTAAAAATGGTGCTCCAATGGAAGTGTTAAGGGTATGTTAAATGTGGGTCCCACATGTCATATGTTAGTTTTCATGTTAATTTTAGCTAGTGCTTTAGCCAACTAAATGTAGATCCCACCATTCAAAATATTCAAAAAAATATTATTTTGGGTGGGTGGAGAGCTTTGAGTGGGTGAAGAGATGGACCCACTATTGTTTTAACTAGTTATTTAACTAGTCCATTGGAGCATCAACCACCAACTAAATAAGAATGTAGTAAATGAGAGTCTAGTTAATGGATAAAGTGCTGACATGTCACTTTAACATCTTAGTTAGTTAACATGTCCATTGAAGATGCTCTTACACTACTACAAAAACTGTAATAGCCCACGGTATTAAAGATCACGATTCGCGTTAAACCGTGATAATAGCGATTAAAGATCACGGTTCGCGTTAAACGGTGATCTTTTCCTGTCTTAAATCAATTTTTAATTTTTTGACATTACCATTTGATCAGGGTTACAAAAAAAAATGTGATTAAATCTACTATATTATCACAGTTTTAGTGGACCGTGATCAAATCACCATATTTGATCACGGTTTATATAACTTATGATCACGGTGGTATTTAAAATGTGATTAAAAATTATGTTCATAATTCTGAAGAAATAAAAGATCACGGTTTATATAATTCTGTGATCGAATAAATTATTTTGAAATATTTAAAATGATTAAATTATGACATTTGATCACGGTTTTCTGTATTTCTTATTCATAATTTATTTTTTTACATTAATAATTGATCACATTTCTATGATATGTGATAAAAAGACATTATAAGATCACGGTTTAAAATATATTGAGATTAAATAATTTTGAGTTAATAACTAATATACAACAAAACACATGAAATATCACGGTTTAAAACCCTAACTCGTCCCCACCACTAATACCCGTCCCCACTAAAAAAAAAAAAAAAAAAAACTGACCCACCAAATCCCATCGTCCCCACCAAATCAACCGACCCCACCAAATCCCACCGTCCCAACCCAAATCGACCGAGTCCACCGGCGCCGTCTCGACCGGCACCACCGGCACCATCGCGCACGAGACTTCACGGCGCCGTCCGCGCATGAGACCGTCGCCGTCCCCACCGACACCACCGCGCACGAGACTCCATTGACTCCGTCTCCAACCATCCTGTCCCCACTGACGCCGTCCCCACCAGCACCATCGGCGCCGTACCCATTGTCCCGCCGTCAAATCTACGCCGTCCACGGGCCGATCTCCACCGTCGGATCTCCATCCCGGTGAGTTTCAAAAATTAGGGTTTCAAAATACTTCAAATCATACAAAATCGAGCAAATCCCTCTAAAAAATTAGGGTTTCAAAATACTTCAAATTGAGGGGTTTCAAGATTTCGGTTGAAATTTGATGTATAAATGAATTTTGTGGTTGAAATTGTTGCAATGCATTGGAGGTTTTTACAAGTTCTAATGCATAGGAGGTTTCAAGAATGCTGCGGTTGAAATTGTTCTTCATTGAATTTTGTGGTTTCAGTGTGGTTAGTGAGAATGAATACAATATTGATGTATCAATTAATATTTGTTTGGTTTTTGTTGTGGGGCTTCCATCTTTTGAAAGAAACAAGGGAAGATGATGACTGTAATTAATTAGAGTCTCTGCATTTTGTTGTTAGCTTATTTATTAATCTCCTCTACTCCTGTGTTTTTGGGGTGAAGTGGTTTTGGTGTTGTAGTGAGATGATTGTCTACGTCGAATTATTACAGTTTTTGTTTGCACACTGATGTCTTTTTATTACGGGATTCATGTTTATACATGCTTTGTTGTATATATTACTCTTAGATTGGTGAACTCTTGTTTGCAAATTTTTTCATTAGTCTCTTAAATAAGTAAAGAACTACTGTAGCTGACCACCCCAATATAAAATTAAATAAATCATCTGATATTCTCATTTCATGTCCAAGTGCATACTAAATCACTTTCACCCAAAGTTCCATAGATGAACTTTTCCAACATGACCCGTAATCCTCTCTGATGAATACTCCCACCTTATAATCAGGCCAACCCATTAAATTCATTATTAATGTGTTTATTTAATCCTACTTGAGCTTGCATAAGCACAAATAACATTAATTGCCTCTCCTAAAATATATTTAATTAATATTATTCTATTACCTATTCTTTTAACATCTACAATATTTTCTTGTAGTTTTATACTTTTATTTTTTATGTACTTTTATACCTCCATCATGCTTATTTTCACCAGATGTACCAAAATCCTTTTTTTTTCCGGTAAGTATAAAAAATCTTACGTTGCAGCTAGAATTGTACATTGATCTAGCCTGCTTTCAAGCCTTCCATGTCAACTTTTTTTGGTAAAAGACATTATGCTACAAAAATTACTGTGTAAGATATATTTCAGCCTCTGCATCTTTATTTGCTTGGTTAGCAAGATTAAAACTCATATTTACATTGGCCTGTGTGTTTTAAAATAATGGAGAACCATTTTACTTGCAGGCTATTCTGATGGCAATTACCATAATATTTGGGACATCAAAGGGGAACATCGCCTGGTGATCTACGAGAAATATACAGGTCTGTCAGTTGCTGAAAATTGTAGGTCCTTTCATCATGTCATTCTAGTCACATGATCAGATCATTTTCTGGCAATTCTATTTGCAAAGCTCGCATATCATATGTAGGATGCTTATGAAATATCATGAGAGTTTGTTTGATTAATTTTAAATGCCTAGAATTCCATGATGAAAAAATGGCCATCAAATTTTCCTTGATATTTTGGCAATGATGTTTGTTCTTTCTCTTGTAATAAAATACTCATGGCTATGCGAGTTTCATTTTAGTCTCATTCCTTGATATCTCTGATATCAACGTGTCAAATACGTAAGTCTAATCCTAGCTTGTAGGTTGTATCACACTTGTTCACCCCTCTATTGTGCATAAGTGAACCTTTTTTATACAATAGTCTTGCCACTAGCTCTAGTTGGCCAGTACTCTATGTGGTCGGAGCTATTGATTAGAAATCTTGAGACTGATTAAGTCTGGGGCCTTGGATTATGTACAAATGTTTTTTTTTTTTTACATTATTTGCTTATACTTTGCTTGGAGCAACTGTGAAGTGTTTGGGATGAAGTCCTGAGTTGTCTTGGACAGAGATCGTTTCGTGAAAAAAAAGGGGAAAAAAGTCAAAGGCGAGGACTGTATCCAGTCCTCCCATCCCAACACCCTGATATATCCAAGACTGCTCTGGATGATGGCCTTTATTCACTATACTTATTGTGTATTGAATCGTAAATGATTGATAGTCTCAGGCATGCCTTAAAAACTTTGTATGCTTTGACAAAAGTTATGTTTATTACATTATCTCTTTTGATTGAGCATGCTATTCTTTTTCCGTGACTTATAGCAATGCATCATGGAAATCTTATCTTTTATGTCATGAAGAAATGGCATTCACATAAAAAGATTCATCATAAATCTGCTTTTTCTGGCTACGTTCCATGGATATGCTTACACACAATCTATTTTCCAGCCTCAATTTTAGTCTCATATGCTTTGTTAGCACCATATACTCACATTAACGTGGTACATGCATCGATATAATTTTTTTACATTTTCTATAAATACATCCACGCAATTCATTGGAATATATGTTTCATATTTTTTTTATAAAAGCATATACTTCATTGGCTAATTAATATCATAATTATTTTGTATATGCAGTTTGAAGGAATAGTCTTCTACACAGAAGATGAAATAACTACATTGAGAAATGGGTGGTGCAACATAATTCAAAAATTTATATAGTTGAATATTGTGAGTACAATTTCAGTTTTTTTATGATATTGTAGTTTTTATTTTGAAATTGGTGCCATTATTGAGTAGTTAAGGATTAACATGATATTTTGATAGGTTTGATTCAAATACAAGATTTATTTTGGATATTTTCAGCTTGTGTTTGCATGAAAACAAGTGGATGTATTGGAACAATTGTGTGGAAATTGTTTTTTGGGTATGATGAGGTGGTTTTATTCTTAAATAATATTCAATATATATGTAGTTTCGAGAAAAAGATCACGGTTCAAATGCAAATGTAATCGTTTCATATTGTAAATGATCACGGTCACCAAAATAAACTGTGATCCATACTAAGGAAACAATCTCGGTTTTCATAACCACCGTGATAGTTAACCAACTAACAATCACGGTGTAGCCTAAAACTGTAATTGTTGCCCAACAAAAGATCACGGTTGCGTATAAAATGTAATGTATTCGTACTTATAGATCACGGTTTGTATGCTAAATGATCAAGGTCAAATAATAAACCGTGATCATTACTAAGGATACAATCACGGTTTACATAAACACCGTGATAGTTAACCAACTAACAATCACGAGGTAGCCTAAAAACGTAATCGTAGCTTAAGAAAAGATCACGGTCGTTAGGTAAACCGTGATCTTTACCCACAAACAATCACGGTTATCGACCGTGATCTTTTCATCAATGAAAAGATCACGGTCACCAATAAAAGATCACAGCTCGGTAGATCACGGTTTGTGAACCGTGATCTATAACTTTTGATCACGGTTTTTAGCCGTGATCTTTGACCTTTTTTGTAGTAGTGTTAGTGTCATATGTTTACAAAAGATGTAAAAATAGTGTTCTAATGGAAGTGTTAAGGGAATGTTAAATGTGGGCCCCACTTGTCATATGTTATCTTCCATGTTAACTTTAGCTAGTGCTTTAGCCAGTCAAATGTGGACTCCACCATTTAAAATATTCAAAAAAATATTATTTTGGGTGAGTGGAGAGATTTGAGTGGGTGGAGAGGTGGGCCCACTATTATCTTGGCTAGCTATTTAGCTAGTCCATTGAAGCAACAATAACCAACTAAATGAGAGAGTAGTAAATGAGTGTTTAGTGAAGGGTTAAAGTGCTGACATGACATTTTAACATCTTGTTTAGTTAGCATATCCATTGGAGATGATCTAAAGCCCATTGCACTGTCTCCCGCCAATAGCAGGGTCAGAACCTGCACCTCCCTGAAAGGGGGGATGTCCAAATCCAACATGCCAAATACCTTGGATAAGAGAGTGTGCTTGCATCTTTAACACACACCACATACAATCCAAATAGCTATTGTGCCATGGTGTTTTGGTCTCTTCTATTCTGAGATTCATCTTCCTGATCTAGGCATTTGAAATGACTACAGTTCATTGGCTATAGTTTTCTCACAACTCGCATCCTGTAAAAAAAAAAGAAAATCATGTTTGTATCTATCAAAAATCACTAGTGACGAGTGTTGAAAAACTCGATTTATTTTTCAGCGCAGGTTAAAAATTGCGCTACCATAGTATATGAGCGGATTTTTTGTTTCTTCAACTTTTCAGATAAAAAAATATGTACTATTGTATCTTAGTATATATTTTATTTCATATAATTGATATTGGAGTTGTACAAGTGGCTGAATATATCATTTTCCTCTTAGGGTGTATTTGATTATGCGATTGTAAAATTGATTCTATGGGCTTTAAAACTGATTCTACATGAAATTCACTTCCCCCAGCTTTTAGAAATTGCGGCATTTGAACACTATTTGTTTAAAATTTGTCTACAAAAAGCTGTTACAATAAAATTATTTGATTTTACGATCGCAGAAATAGCTTCTGGCAAATGTAAAAGTTGTCAAATCGCATGACCAAACGTACCCTTAAAAAGGGAAACCATGATCTCCCATTCTATCCACTAGTTCAGAGGTTTAATATTTCAATATTCATCTTCCTAACTTCTTCCATATCTTATCTTGATGTGCTCACTTCTTGGGACAAAAGTATATAATTCTATCAGGCTAATTAAAGGGAGTTTGAGGATCACCCTGATGATCTAGAGAACATGTTAAAGATCTCAAGGCCCCTAGCCTAGCACTTACAGGTGTTGCATTTTTCTGGTCGTCCATTTGTTTGCATCAGTATGAGATCTTTATGTGTAGTGATCATTTTATGGTATATCTTTGGACTCAGTATATCTTTTTGACTCGGAACTAGCACATGGAGGAAGTTCCTGGCTGGGCTTGAGATCACAGCCTATGTGTATCTAATGAGACATCCAAGCTTGCATGAATTTTAGTTTCTTTTCTGATCCTAAATGCATGTAAAAAGACAGAAAAATGAAAGTATAGCAGCGATCCACTTGAAAAAAGTGTCATTGAATTTCATGTAATATCATTCTTTCTAATTTCCTGTTTCAACAAAATCCAAAATCCCCCCTAAAAAAAACTTAAACGCACCACATATACATACACATGTATACATATAAAAATATGCATATGTATATTGGTGCATAACATCTATCCAAAAGTAAACCATTATTAATCATCAAACATCCAATTCACTGTTCAAAGCCTAGAATCATCACCATATCCATTGCTCTTCCCATTCCCATTCCCATTCCCATTCCCATTCTCCTTCACCTCCATCATCTCCTCCCCATCAACATCATCCATATACCTCTTCCAGAACCAATGCTTCTTCCACACCCTCTCCGTCATCTCTTCAATGGGCACATTCTTCGTCTCAGGCAAGAAAAACAGCACGAACACCGACATCACCAGCACCCAAGATGAGAAGAACAAGAAAATCCCATACTTCAACCCGCAAAGCATCGACAGGAAAGCCTGCGCGATCACGAACGTGAACAGCAAATTCACGCAAACCGTCACGCTCTGTCCAGCCGACCGCGTCTCGAGAGGGAAAGTCTCGCTGGGTATGAGCCAACCCAACGGCCCCCACGACCACGCGAAGGCGGAGACGAAGGTGCAGATCATGACCACGACGAGGACGGCGTAGCCTTTGCTGAGGTTGTCGGAGTGGTTGGTGACTTTGACGCCGAGGAGGATGGCGATGACGACCTGGGAAAGGAACATCTGGACGCCGGCTTCTAAGAGGAGGGCGCGGCGGCCGATCTTGTCGACGGAGTAGATGGAGACCACGGTAGAGAGGACGTTGACGGCGCCGGTGATGACGGCGGAGTAGAGGGAGGCGTCGCTCTTGAAGCCGAGGGTGTTGAAGAGGACTGGGGCGTAGAACATGATGGCGTTGATGCCTGTGAACTGTTGGAATATCTGCATTTTGCCAATGGAAAAAAAAAAAAAACTCTTTATTGTCATGCATTTCATGTGTGTGGATTATGAAGGTGTTGTCTGCATGTTTTGATGTCATTATATGTACTCATGGCATATGTCAGCAGTTCTAGCAAGATATATAATTTGTTTAACGATATATATATATATATACACACACAAAGATGATTTTTTGTTTAAAAAACATAAAAAACATAGGCATTCAATTCATTCGAGTGTATAGATCCAAAATAAAACATTAACTTTTAATTTCAGATTGAGTATATACTCCTTTAGTGTAATGTATGTTTGATTAAAAAAATTTAATTTTTCATAAAAATGAAAAGAATGTACTAGTTCATCTACATATATATTTCATCTTATATTGTAGTATGTATCCTACTAGATGAGAATTTATATACACACACATGTAGATATATATGTAAACACGGACACGTCATTTTCTTATAAGCATAGATAGAAGATGCATTAATAATTAAAAAATTATACCTGCAAGAGGACGGCGATGACGAGCTGGGGACGGTTGCGGCGCTTGAGGAGGTTGCGGAAGGGGTGCTTGACCTCCTTGGCGATGCGGCTTGCCTCCAGGATCTCGTTGTACTCAGGCTCCACGTTCTCCGTTCCGCGTATCATCTTCAGCACCTTCTTTCCCTCATCGAGCTTTCCCCTCTCGATGAGGCTGTTGGGGGTGTCCTTCACAATGAGAGCCCCCAGTGTCAGCAGTCCCGCCGGGATCCCCGCCAGCCCCAGCGACAGCCTCCAACCCCATGGATGGATCCTGCGCATATGAAATGAATTCATTCATTACACATGAAACCATCTTATATATAATCAAGTTAAATCAAGCTCAAGCAGAAGATTCATTCCTTACATGTGGATCATGTTTGGGGAGAGTCATTGTTTTAGAGAGTACTTACTTGCTGGTGCCGTAGTTGACGAGGTTGGCGAAGAGGATGCCAATTGTGACGTTGAGCTGGAAGAGGATGTTTAAGCCTCCACGGATTCTCGTCGGAGCTATCTCAGATAGAAAGAGAGGGACAGCCTGAAAAAAAATTGTTTGATTTGAAGATTGTTAAGTGTGGGAGGTTTGGATGAAAACAAGTTATGCAGGAATCAATTTAGCCCCAAATTGTGTTTTCAAGTTATTAAGAAGTTATAAACAAAGCTTTTATTTATAAACAATGAGAAATAAATTTTCATAAATATAACTTTAAGTGAAAGCTGTTGTTCAAATTTGTTTTCACATTTTACCTTGATAAGAGACACGAATCCTTTGCTACTTGTTTATCTCATAAAAGAAGGCACTGTAGCTAGTGTCATTATACCCCGTTTGGTCTGGGAGGTGAATAATCAATAACACTATTCCATTTGGTTGAACTCCCTGAATTCTAGTTCCTTTGAATGCTTATTTGGCTACAGATAAGTGATAACATGAGAATAGTTATTTTGGGGAGGGAGACTGGGAGAGGCTCAGATCATGAAATCTCTCCACTTATTGGCGGATCTTGTACCCCAATCTATCCGGACAGGATTATAAATATTGATCCTTATTCTAGTCAACTAAAGAGTATTCCTATTTTACTTCATTCTTAGTCTTGAAGCATTCATAAACTTTTCTATGAATGCAATATGTTTATATGAAAAATCACAAAAACAGGTATTTTAAATTGTTGGAAACCAGTGGAGAAAAAAGGAATTAAATGTAAACAATACAATTCATATGACTAGGTCTGTCATGATAACGTGCTTCCAAGTTCCAAGTTAGCTTCTTATGTAAATGTAGTGGTATGAAAAATTTTAATTTCACTGTTTCTCATATAAAACAAAATTCTTGACCAAACAGGGGAACAAGCCCCATTAGGTCGGAACAGTTAAAAAGAACTTGTTTGGTTGGCAAGTATAAACTGGACTTAATTGAGCTAGTATCATCTGAATTAGTATAAGCTCTCATAACAATTCCATGGGAGACTTAAAATAATTCATCCATAATTATCTTCACACTTAGCTTGAAATACTCTTTCTTATCAGTTTAAAATAAATTCCTTCACCTTACTATCATTTTAAATTGTAACAATCTTTTATACTACAAACTTTCTAGTAAAAAGTTTTAAAATTCTCTTATCTCACTAATATTTTACATTGTTTAATAAAAAAAATGTTAAAATATGAATATAATGTGATTTTATTTCAATTAATTATGTAAAAAATCAATTTGTAAATTGAATTTTTTTTTTATCTTACATCAAAAATTAAATTTTAGAGTAGAATAATATTTAGATTATGCTCAAATATACCGATGAAATATCTAAAGATCAGACAAGAGTCATATTTGATAATATAATATACAAAGAAGCTATTAGAATATGTAGGTTTGATGGATGAACATGAATAAAAAACACTTATAATGGATGATAATGACAAAAAAAAATCAGATAGAAACAAATTATATAGCAGTAGATTTGTCATTTTAAAAATTAAAAGCAATTATTCATCTATTATCCGCCTTTTAAACTTAATTAATGTAGCATGAATGGAAAAAAAGAAGATGATTTTTTTCTATTTGTTTAAATAAAATTTTAAAATAATGAAACAGGAAATATCTTGTATCACACTAATTGTTAATATAATGTTATAGCAATTTATGCATATATCTTTCTCGTTGGGAACCAAACAGGGGATTAAGATATGACAAACACCATAAGTATTATTCAATGAAATTCAATTGGCCCATGTCTAACTAAATCTATAAAGATTTAAAGAAAAGAAACAGAATCGTTTGAATCTGTACATATAGTATATTATACATGCTCAGATCGTATTATTCCATTATGATATTTTCCAATCGATCATGACAGATTCGATGCAACTTTACGAGCAGCCAGAGAAGAGTATGGTATTCCCCTTCGAAGCCCAAAGTCAAGAAAAGACAATACTTCTATAAAGCAGGATGACGTGGACAATTCCTTGTTTGAACCGAGACCCATTTGAAAAAAAAAAAACAAATGAAAACAAGAAAAGCAAAGTAAATGGTTTCCACATTTGATGGTGACTCTCCACTAACTGACAGTTGATTCTGCTCGAATTCGATGTAGGAGTCAACTACCGGATCTCCTCGTCATCCTTTTAACTTGTTAAACTTTGGCTTATTAGATAATCAACAATTATTAGATAATCATATAACAACAAAAACTCTCTCAAATATCTTTTCCCTTGCCAGGTGTCCAAAAGTTTAATAGAGTAAGGACCTTGCTAAACTCTATTACATATATGTTCCATTAAATAAATAAAACACGTAATTTTTTATAATGTATGAAAGTTTTTATATAAAAAAAATACATATCATTGCCTAGTCATGGTAATTGAGAAAAAATTTACGTATCCATTAAGATCGATTGTTGTAATCTAATGAGTGGTCTTTGATGAACATAATAATTGGATTTATTAATACGTGCTTGATATGAAAATTTATTGTTCCTAAGATTGGTCGAATTCAAGATATTGACAACGTAATTTAAAAGAAAATTTGGGTTACCTGATTGGCGAAGCCAACCCCGCATCCAAGTAGGATCCTACCAGCCACGAGCATGGCGAGGTCCTGGGCGGTGGTGTTGAGAATGACGCCAATGATGAAGAATACGCCGGCGATGAGCATGGTGAGGCGTCGGCCGAGCTTTCGTGTTGTGTACGATGCGAAGAAGGTGGAGGTGAGGCCGGCAAGGTATAGGGAGGAGGTGAAGAGTTGGAGGCCCTGGTTGTCATACTTGCAGTAGTTGTTTGTGTCCCCCTGTATCTTCCTGCGGTACACCACCGGGAAGAATTTCTTCAGGAAATCATCCATGGATGTCACACCCCCTGTGGAAGCACATATTGGGTTTTTTTTGTTAGTTCATGAAACCACAAAGGTAGGAGAATAAATTTTGTACAAGAAAATATTATATTGGGGAAGTTGTAAAAATTAACAAGGACTACTTTATAAATTTTATTTGAAAATGAACAAATTATAAAGTTATTCTTTATTATATATATCTTTTAAAAGGAATTAATGAAGACTAGCTTTCTTAAATGTTAGAGATATCAATGTATTGTTTAATGGCATCTGTACCACAAAGATCTGATTCCTGTCATCTTGTGTATTTACACATTTACTTTTATACAAACACAATTAGTGATAAGGTCCCACAACTAGAGTAATAAATTATTTCTTTTTATAACAATTGGACTAAGTGTTGTTCCATGCATTTTTTGGATGGAATCTGGAATCCTTTTTATGTTTTACTTCTCTAATGAAATAAGTATATATTTATTAATTTTTATGAAAATAAGTATATTTAGTTTATTGAAGTACATAAATTACTATTTATAGAATACTTTTTTCATTGAATTTAAAGTCTTTAAAGGAACTGGAAATAAAACTGTACTTGAGAGTTTTGATACACTTAGCTTAAAAATCACACAAATAATCGGCACTTATCTAATGCATAAAAAAAATCACATAAAACGCATTTGATCTTTAAAAAAGGGTACAAAGTCATTTTTAAGATTGAGTGTACCATTTTTCATGTATAAAAATTTTATTTGATTTGACATTTAACCAACATCTCCTCTCAAAAGAGCGCCCTCATCCAAAACAAGATAAAATTTAACATGTTTGGCCAAGAATTAAAGAAACATGGGTCTATTGGATTTTTCATTAATTTAGAATAGGTTGGTGTATTCACGTGGTTTAATCTTCTTTTGTGTATGTGGTTACTTTGTTGGTTACTTTGTTTATTTTGGAAAGGTTTAGGCGCTTTTGGCCCCCCCCACTGTTTGGACCCATGACAACGCGTTCACCAGAAAAAGCTGGACCGGACAGCCGTTTCGAAAACAACGTTCGCCCAAATTTTAACAAACTTTTCCAAAAAAAAATTGAAAAACAAACTTTTCAGTGTTCATCAATTCTCACGTACAAGAATCAGATTATTTAATGTGACTTTTATGGCCCTGTATTATTGGATGGGATAATTTGAATTTCATAGCGGATAATCTTTAGAATGATTGGCAGTAAAGAGAAATTCAAACCTAAAAAATATATATATTAAATTCATGATTTTATGGTTTTTCATTTTTATAAATACAAGTCTATTTAAATTAAAATTAAATAATGTGTAACAAAAAGAATATATGATTTTGGATTTCCAAATATATATCATAGTAAAAACTTTTAAAAACTTTTTAAATAAATGGCGAGGGCATTTTCGTCAATTAAAAGATAAAAAAATCAAAATTATATGGTTTCACATTTTTATGAATACAAGTTCAATTTTATTTTTAAATTATGTAATTAAATTTAAATAATATGTAAGAAAAAGAACATATTACTTTGGATTTCCAAATATATAAGACAAAATTATATAAACCTTGCAAAACTTTAAAACAAAAATAGCGAGGGCAGTTTCGTAAATTTCACAAGGGAGACAAAAAGGTGGAGATCATGCAGATCTCACCTCACCGTCTCAGCAAAGCAAACTCGAAATTAAAACTTCGATCGTCTCCGAAAACACATTTTAAAATCGGATTTCAAAAACCAAAAAACAAAACCCCCCCAAAAAACGGATTTCACATCGATTCAGATCTTCAATCGCACGAAAACGAAGAAAAAAAAACAACAACAACAACAAATCGAAACGCATCAAAAGCAGATCATCTCACCAGAGACTCCGACGTCGTATCCGAACATGAGCCCCCCCGTCGCCGCCATCACGCACGATATGATCACGATCGGCGTGATCTTCGCCTCGAACTCCTCCCCCGACCGCGACGCGGCCACCGAGAACCCTCCCCCCGGCATCTCTCCTTACTCGTCTTAGAATTCGTGCAGAAGAAACCAAGACGAACAGAATCAGAGGTTCGTGAGAGAGTGAGAGAGAGTTTCTTCTGTCAGGACTCAGAAGAGCATCTCGTCGACTTTAAATAGCCAAAGCGAGCGAGCGAGACGAGCGAGAGTGTCAGAGGTGGGGCCCATCGAGATTTCTCCACGTGGAAGCATCTGAACCGTTGGCATCCGAGGACGGATGACCAGTCAATGAACGGCTCTTCGATAACGTGGAAATGATCGAACTACCCCCGTTTTTGACGAATTAATTGCATTAAATGGAGGGGTATTTACGTCAATTACCACGACGGTGGGAACACGTGTTGAGATCAGAGTGGGTTGTTGACTCCGATCGTTTTTTTTCTCCTTCCAACTATACGTGTCTCTGAGAGAAGTGCAAAATATTCTCGCACGTGCGTGTACACGTGTATTTTTCCCGGGTTTTTGTGGCACGTGCGAGTTGCGGTTGACGGGTTTGGTGCGGACCATGTGAGGGGTCGCTGTCTAAAGAACGTTCAATATTGATCTGATGGTCAGGAATGGTGGTCCGTGATGAGGAGGGACCACTGGAGAAATATTTGTTTGTGGTATCCATTATTTGGTAGGGTTTGAGTGAAGACATTTGGTTCAAGAAACCACAGAATCAAAATATAAACATTCAATGTGTCAAATGAATATAATTTAAAATTTAAAGATACAGAAAACGAAGTCCCAAACGTCTCTTTGTCAATCAGAGTCCCTATCAACTGTAATCGTGCACAAGAAAACATTGCGCAATATATATGTTTAATGACTTACGTTATACACATTTTTTTTACAGTTCTAAATACAGTCTCATATAACTCGTTAGGCATTCAGTAAGATAAACCTTCTTTAGTGATCGAGGTATATACTTCATTAATTTTTCTATAATTGTAAAAAATAATCTATTCAATTTAAAATGTAGCAATATACATTTTTTATGAAAACATATATATAAATCACTAAACAATATTTATTATTTTAAAAAATTAAAATATATGTGCATTGTGTGTGACATTACATTTGTGGTTGTGTCTAGCTAGCATTATCTATAATTATATCAATTTTAAATGATAAAAAAAATGGGAAGGGAGTCAGGGACCACTTCACATGTAACTGGAGAAATATCTGCTGTTTTTGGCATTGCAAAAAACACAGAATGAAAGTTGATTGAATGTGAAGAAATTATATTCAATGGTGTCTAATGTGAATAAGTTAAAATGAAAAGATCTTAAACGTGATGGAGATAACTTTATTAAAAAAGTATATATATAGTGTTATTCAAACTTAAACGTTTGCAAGTCTCAGGCGCCACTTCGTCTGTTGGAGTCTCTATCTATGGACGACTATAGCCGTACAAGAAATTGTTTTGACAAGTCATATCAGTGAAGGTGTCATTGGTGTGGAAGAGTCGAAGAGATATTAGTATAGTAGTGTATATATTTGTTTTTTTTTATTTATAAAATGATTGGTATTTGCCTAAATTAATTTGTTATATTTGTTAACAAACAAATAGTGCCATACCCACCAAAAAAGAAAAAAAGAAAAAAGAAAGAACCAATATGGTGGTGGTGGTGGTGGTGGTGGTGTGAAATGAAAGAGACATGATGAAGAAGGGAAGAAATGGTGGGATTTGAAACACTGGTTTTGATTTTTATTTTGATTTTCGATGTATTTGATTTTATGATTACATAGTTTTTACATTTTCACGAAGCTGCTTCTACAATCGTAGTGTATTTGTTATCAAACATTTGTTATCAAATGTTTTTTATAATAATAGTCGTGTATTTGTTATGAAACAATAGTGTTATATAAAAAAAAAAAAAAAAAAAAACAAAAAGCAAATAGCGCTGTCAATATGGTGGTGGTGGTGGTGGTGTGAAATGAAAGAGACATGATGAAGAAAGGAAGAATCGGTGGGATTTGAAACATGGTTTTGATTTTGATTTTGATTTGATTTGATTGATTTTTTTTTCTATCTTATTTGCTTTATGCCTTTGAAACTTGTGAAAATATAGAAAGAAACTTTAAGCTTATGTTTAGATAGAGTTATAGATTTGGAAAGGAGTGAAAGTCCAAACAGGGCATAATAGTAACAATTAACAACTTTTTTATTCAATGATCAAGGCATGATATTTTTGGTTGGAAGATCGCACGCGTGTAGATCGAAATACTAAGGTACAGTTAGATAAGGGGATAAATATAAGCTAATGATTTGAAGAGAATAAAAACCTTTATTTTTGTTTTTCATTTACATCAGACTTTTTTTAAAAATTTTGATGATATTATAACATTTACACATAATAGTAAAATCTTGTTTTTTTATTTAAAACCAAGGAATTGCTATTTTGTTTTCTTATAACATACACGGTATATATATTATTATTAGATTGGTATTGAAACACTTGCTGTAGAAAAATAATTCCACAACGAATCTAAATAGAACAGGTAAAAGCAAAATCACAATCACATGAAACAAAGATTTATGTGATTCGACAAAATTTAACTTAACATCTATGGAAAAAAGATATATATATATATATATACATTTTTTTTACGGGTTACGAATCTCATTCTCCCACTCAAACCCTATGATTGTCTCTCCATGATATATGAAAAAATTTGTCTGATAAAAAGTATGTATAGCCTTATACATGACCAGCACGCGTACGCACAAAATAATGAATTACATGATTATCAATATTTTACGTGAAAAATATTCAAACCCCTTTTTTTAGTGTGTCGTCCCCTTCCCCAGCAACCTAAATGTATAATGCAATGCATTTTTTCTCTATTGCTGAGATTCTTTCGGGTCCGGATCCATTCAAGATTAGGTTTGATCAGTATTGAACTGCAGTGCCTATGAATCGAATTGCACAGTTTATTAATCTAATTGCACAATCAATTATTAGGTAAATGCATGTTTTACTCTTCTATTGAATCCAGTCGTACATGGATTTGATCAGTATTATCAGTATCTAATAACAGAATAACAGTTGTACCTAAATAATTGACTGTGCGATTCGATTCATAAGTTACAAAATTATATATTAATAGTACTGAACAAATCCAGACTTGATTGAATCCGAACTCTTTCCTTTCTTGATAATAATTGGGGAGTTGTATATTCCCACGTGAAATTGTTGTGTGGTCACTTTAAAATGTAAAGTAAGATATCATCACGTTAACTCCAATGTGCGAATCAATGCAAAAATTTGACACGGAGTCTAATCAGGCTGTACTTAAATTAAAAAGATTTGTTAGATTCTAAAAGTGAAATCCTCTCGGTGGCCAAACAAGATTTTGATATGGAACCCAAGATTTTAAAGCATTTTAGATAAGCTTGGTTTCCTATATTTCTTTTCATTATAATATATATATACATATAAGTATGGCCATGTTTCCACATTGAGGGAAAATATGGAAAATGAGGGGGAATAAAAAAAACTTTAACCGCTTTTGTTATGTCACCAATTCACCTTTTTCAAATGGGAAAAAAAAAATGGTCATGTCTGCTTTTGAGAATTCCTTGCATCACTGAAATGATGATGTAATACAAAATAATATTTAAGGTACATATATATAATCCAAAAAAGTTGTCCCAAACAACAATATTGATAATAAGTTTGTAGATGCTGAATATATTTATCAGATGGCACGTAATGCAGAATTGCAGATAAGGTTATTCTAAGCACCACTATCTGACCATATATAACATCATTTCAGATAAAGTTATTCCGAATAACACTACCCATAATAAGTATATCTATATTTTATTAGGACATTATTGAAATAGGATTACTCCAAATAACACGAGGGCAACTCTTAGCTGACACATATTCCAATTAAATAAAAGATGTTTTGAATAATTATATCTATATTATCTCCGATAATTATATTCTACGTTCACAGTCATAAATATTAAGCAACTAACTCTTTGAGGTAGCATTTTCCATAGTCTTCTATACGCATCATTTTTTTGGGGAAAAATCCAAATGACCCCCCAATGTGAATAGTCTGAAATCTATGTAACCTCCTGACTTTTCTTAAAATCTATATAATCCCTTCAAAACACATATGTAAATTCAAATAACTCTTTGAGTTAAATTTTCATTGATAGATAAAGAATATTATATAAATATTCTGTTTGGTTAACCCTGACTCAAAACACAATATACCAAAAAATCACATATAATTTGTTAAAAATACAAAAAATTATATGTAAATAATGATTCTATCTTTCTAGATAGAGTTTTATAATCTATTAGAAGGGATAAAAAACAAATTATATAGGATTTTTGGTATATTATGTTTTCAGTTAGAGTTAACCAAACAGAATATTAGCAGAATATTCATCATATATTAATGAAAATTTAATTAAAAAGAGTAATTGGATTTACATAAGTGTTTTCAGGGGGTTATATAGATTTCAAGAAAACTCAGGGGGTTATATGAATTTCACATACTGTTTACAAGGGGTTATTTATATTTTCCCTCTTTTTATCATTTTCTATTACACAAAGGCATTTACTATAGCATATACAAATAAAAAAAGGATTCAAATAACCTCCCGTAAACTGGTTAAAATCCATATAACCCCCTAAAAACACATATGTAGATCCAAATAGTCCACTGAGTTACATTTTCGCTAACAGATTATGATTACTCTACGAATTTTCTGTCTGGTTAACTTTAATTGAAAACATAATATATTAAAAACTCCCTACAATGTGTTAAAAAGATTAAAAAAATCCACTGTAAATGATTATTTTACTCATCTGGATATTATTTAATAATTTATCTGAAATGGTAAAATCACCATGTACATAAGGTTTTCCACATTTTTAACAAATTATAGGGGTTTTTTGTATGCTTTGTTTTCTGTCTGGGATAATAAAATAGAATATTCACATAATATTCTCCATCTGTCAACAAAAGTTTAATTTAGAAGGTTGCATAGTTATTTTCTAGGGGTTACATGGACTTTAAAATCCAGGGTGTTATATGGATTTCATGCAGTTTAGAGGGAGTTATTTGGATTTTTTCTTAAAATAATTGCCAAAATTATCAGTCCTTCTCTTGCTTTGAAGAAAATTGAATTGTGCACAATCACCCCTTGATGCACATCCAATTTGTTGCCATACAATACCATTCTTACAAATTAATTTTTGAAACTGTTATTCATGCATTCTTAGCCCATGTTTATGTAGTAGAATCAAGATAGAATAAACTTGAATAGGGATGAATAAACTCAAATATTTGTTTGGATGAAAGTAATAAGTGGGTATATGGTTATAATATGTGATAATAGTTGGTATTGGTATTCTAAATGGAATTGTGTTATTCCACTCAATTAATTTTATTTATATAAGAGGCGTCAATATGTCAAATCACTTGCATCTATTATATTTTTATCTCACATCTTATTAATTTTTATCTCACATCTTTTTATCTACAATTTTTTTATCTACCATTTATCTATGATAAATCAAATAATAAGAACTTAATTATTATTTTTCTAATAAAATAACGATAAGAAAATTAATTATGCCTTACTCTATGATATAAGTTCCTATTCAGAATAAATGACAATCAATGCACTATATGGGAACATTAAACGATCAACATTGCCTTGACTGGATGTATAAATTAAAATCACTCAATGCATGCCATTTTCATTCATTTCTTTAATTAATTTCCCATTGATTATAAGTATTGGATATCATCATGATCTCGTGACCCAAAATTCAACCAATTTAATGATTTTGAATTTTTGAATAAATTTAATATATATATATATATGCTAACTTAATGAGATTAGAGAAAATATATGAAATTTTCCCTTTGTTCACCTGCTTTTATCATGGGAAAATGTTTGGGACAATTATTTATGCAATCTTTTTTTAATCCAAACATGTTTCAACTATGTTTAGAAGAACAATTTGGTCAGTTTTGTTTCATTTGATGCAAATTAAATTGAACCAAATTATAATCATATCACATTCGAAAATTGAACGAACCAAAATTAAAACCAAACAGAGTGTATCAAAACGAACCAAATTGAAATTATTTGATCTAACCCGGATCAAACAGAACTGAATTGTTAGACCTCTATACAAGATTAGAAGACTTAATGTGATGTGAATCCATATGACTACATTGATTATTAACTACTTAATATTTATTCCACTTGATTCAACCATTTAATCAAGCAGCATCAAATAATTTTGTTCTATAGGGGATCTCTCGGTGGCATGCCTGGCTAAAAATATCTGACCGCTGTCAAGAATTTCTTTTCTTCCCTTTTGTTCTACTTATTTTCTTATTTTACTTGTAATTTTATTACTATATTTTTTTTTTTTTTTTGATATCGGAGGGACTCCCCGTAGCTGACCTTACGGTCGAGCTAGGAAAGCTACATCCGCCTGTTTGTTCCGGTCCCACGGAAAATTCTTTCGAATAATCGCCAATAAACAGGTGGGTAAGTCAGCGCCAAGACTCGAACCCAAGACCTCCATTTAACCAGGCAATCCCTGAACCATTGTGCTATGAACCGTTGTACTATATTTTCTCTTAACTCTTTCAGTATTGTACTTTAAAATCTTCAATGAAATCGTGATAACAACGTCTATCTTTTTTTAAAAAAAAATCAGCATCATGCAAAGTATTTATTAAATAGGTATCTCATATACTAGAGAAAATTAAATAGGTATGTCAAACTATTTCTTAAAACTCCGAAAGAAAAAACCACCCAATTTTTTTGGGTGATTTTTTTTTTTTTTTTTTTGTGGGGGGGGGGGGGGGTGTTGTATGTGTGTTTTTAGGGATGGGATCTTTTACAACTTCACATGAGAATACGAAAAGTAGAAGATGGAGATGGATATATATAAAGTAATGGTTTTTTATTTTCTAAGTCCCCATAAACTGTAGGATTTAGTAATCGATCCATCACTTCTTCATATTTTGGTTTAAGTCTCTAGATTTAAATGATATGTTCTTTTTAGTCCCTTGGAAGGACTTATCTCTAAATTATTTAATTTTTTTTAGTCCATATAAGTAACTAAAAATGAACATATCATTTAAATATGATGACTTAAACCAAAATATGAAGAAGTGAGGGATTGATCACTAAATCCTATAGTTTATGGGAACTTAAAAATAAAAAACTCATAAAGTAAAAGGTGGTTGACCTTACGGTCAAACTGAAAAAACTACCTCCGTCTGTTTACCTCAGTCCCACAAAAGATTCTTTCGAGTAATCGCTAACAAATAGGTGGGTAAGTTAACGTTAAGACTTATACCCAAAACCTACCCTTAACACAGATAAGCTTTGAACTGTTGTACTATGGCCACAGGGGACCGATTGAGATGGATTTTAAGGTATAATGGACTATTAAGATTGATTGTATAGATTAGTGGGTTCTTGTTATGGATATTAGTGGTATAATAGAACAATTGTAAAAATTTTAATATAAAAAAAAATGGTTTAAATTAACATTAATTATAATAATCATGGGTTTATATTTATTTCAGGTCCAACATTTCGGATCAGTTAATTCAGTTTTTCGATCAATTTATTAATTCAACTCGTACATGAATCATATCAAACCAAAAACTATTGACAAACCCCAAAAAGATTAATGTGAATCGGTTGGGATTCGAGTTAACGGACCGAAGTTGCATCCATAGCATAGTATAAGCTCTAATAGTAATTATTATGCATGATTGGACTATTTTATTTCATGTTTTATGCAACCTAAAAAAAAGCAGTAAAGATAAAAATAATGATGACACTATAACAAAAATTCAATCAAACAACAACCAAAGAGGAGATTAGTGTACATAATTTTCATACATAATTAGATACATCTCATTTCATTATTATCACTTTTAACCAAATAATTGTACATTGATATGAATGAATGTAAACACATTCTTTAGGCCAAATATTAAGATTGGATATTGCAAAACTCAATATATCTTTAGCATCTAATTCTTGGCAAAGGCTCGAATAGAGTTAAGAAAGTGTTATATAGTCATTCATACAGTCATTTTTGTCGATCAAACACAATTTAATTTTTTTTCTTTTTGAATAATATACTTGTCTAATTACTTATATACTTTTACAAAGAAACAAAGTACATGATTAAATGCATACATTATATAAGATTTCATATACTGTACGTGTTCAATGACGTGACGTTTATTGGTAATAGATGTGTTATGGATACATGTGTGGAAAATATGATGCTTACAGAAAATAGAAAAAGTACTATGAAACCAAATATACCTCAGATTTGATAACACGCCAGTGTGTCTTCATCTGTAAAATAATAATAATATTCTCAAACAAGAGAAAGAGCATACCAATTCCCTTCACTAAAAACCATTTTTTATCATCAAATCAAACAAAAGCGGGGAAAATATGGAATCCATGTGGATTTAAATCACAAGAAAAATATGGAAAAAAAGAAATCTGTTATAATTATAATATATGTAGTTATAAATGTCGATTCAACTATAGATATTTTTGTAATTCCAAATGTATACTTATAGATATTTTCTATGTTCTCAAATCCAAGCATGAAAGTATAACTATACCCACTTTAACTACGGCACACAAGTATTCCATTTTGTATAATACATACAATTTTCTTTAACAAAATGTCTCAAACCTATACCAATCTAATACAGATACATACTGCTATGACTACCAACTACCAATGCATATTATCCATCCCTGAATCCAATACATATAACCTTGCACTGAAAACAGTAAATTGTCCCCAATCCACACTAGTTGGCATTGATTGTATCTTATGAAAAAAAAATTGGGGGGCATCGGGAGGACTTCCCAGGTTACAGTAGGTCACCCATCCTGGTACAACTCTCTCCCGCGCATGTTTATCTTTGAATGGGATCCAATGCATTAAAGATGGTATAATCGCACCCAAGAGAATAAAGGAGGTGCAACACAAGAACTTTCCAATAGATCATCACCCATCCTAGTAGAACAAAAGATAACAATCTTATTGGACATCATCATTTAACTAGCTAATCAGACATCCTCTTTTTCTTGTATGATGACCCGGATTTAAAACCCAAATATAAGCCAGCAACCTAAACTGTAATTTAGGCATCACTATAGCTCAGATCCACATTTAGAGTGCGTTTGGTTGCACGATTGCAAAATTGATTCTTGAGGAATCTGCGATTGCAAACTGATTCTACAGGAAGCTCACTTTCTTAGCTTTTTGAAATCGCAACTTTTGGACACTATTTGCCTGCAATCGCTGGATGTAAAACTGCAATTGCAAAACTGTTTGGTTGCAAGATTGTAAATGCAGCTTCATGCAATCACAAACGCTGCACAATCGCGCAACCAAACGCACCCTTAGCCTGCTTTATCACTATAGTTGCGGTAAGGTTGATCATCCAGTCAACTGAAATTCATTTAATAGGCCATTCTATCTAAAATTCAGTGCATCTCCTTATTGAGGATCACAGTCCCTCTTAAGAGTGTTTGAAAACGGGTTTAAAAAACTTCATTTAAAGCAGCTTTTGAAAATTGTTTCTCAAAAAGTACACTTATCTTGAATTCGTGAAAAGTTGTTTTTGTAATTAAAAGTTGTTTTCGCTTTTGTCAAAATCTGGGATCACTCAAGCGAGTTTGAATTGAGTATGATTTTTGCAAAAATAAAATCTAAAAAATTATTCAAACATGTTTCCAAACACTGTCATAGTAGAGGATTTTCTCATTTCAGTACCTTCTTTTCGTTGACCCTCCCCAATTTCCATGTTTCATAGTTCAAAAGCCAGATATTCCTCCATTGTTACTTGTCATTCTTTGGCTCCACAAACAGCCTTCCTTTCTATTCATCTCTGTGCAATGTCTCCTTGAAGTCCAACCCTATTTTTTCATTCTGTATTATTTTAAATTCCTACTCTAAAGGACATGTAATTCTCTACAATCACAGTCTTGGTGTCCATATTCAACAGTTAACAGTCCGAAATTTCATCATGAAGTCTTAACTTTGGCATGCTATTTGGCACTGGCACATATATAATCCCCATGTTACCATTCCTAATAGAGTTGCATTTTGATCATATTGCTTGGATTGATCAGCATCAGTTAAATCCATCTGCTAACAAGTACCAATACATGATGAAAGGTAGAAGAAATTCTAATTGCTAATCCTTAAGCCTCCATTTGGATCCAAATAAGACTTATTCTTGGGCATATATACAGTTGTTCCGGCATAAGTAAATATAAATAAAGATAAAATGATCTTGTGTTTAGTTGTATTTTGAATTATTCTTATTGAATAAACATAATAATAATAAATTTGTTGTTTGGATAAACTGTAATTAAAGTGTGGATAATGATTTATAAAAGTGAAAAATAATGATAGTTGATTAGACTGGTGATTTATTAAAGGTGATGACAATTGATTTGACAGTAAACCCACGTATTCTTTGGGTGGAATAATATGAAATAATTTTAATTCAGAAATTGGTTGGAATCCATATACCGCTTTATACCAGTTTATTTTGACATAGTTTATTCATAGGTATTCTCTGCATCCAAACAACAAAACACACCTATTTTCCCACAATAACCAAAAAAATACATAAAGATGTGGGAAGACAAGATGCCGGCGAAGTAGGAAAATATAAGAACCAAACAGTCCTTGCACAAGAAACATAAATTCGCCCTGTTATACCCAGATCCATTTTCAGCCCCAATTTCAGTCTTATATGTGTTGGTAGAAAATTGACGACCCATATGCTCACGTTAACAAGATATATGCTTTAAAAGAATTTTTTTACATTTTTTATAAATGCATCCATGCAATTTATTATAGTATATGTTTCATTTTTTTTATAAAAGCATGTAACTCATTAAATATTTTTTAAAAATTCAAAACACATGTAAACTGGAATTGAGATTAGAAATGGGACTGGAGGTATCATTTTCTATTCCATAAATGTGGATTTTAAGGTGTAATGGACAACTAGGATCGATGGTGTAGATTAGTGGGTTCTTGTTATGGATATTAGTGGTATAACGGACCATTGTAAAAATTTCAATACATAAAGAGTGGTTTAAATTAACATTAATTAAAATAGTTATGGATTTAAATGTAAATCTATTCCAACATTAATTCAGTTTTTAAGTTAAACCAACCCGGCCAAACTAGATTGATTTATTAATTATTCAACTCATACATGATTAAATGTGAAAAAATTCGATGGTGTCAAGTGAATAAGTTGAAATGAAAAGATAGAGATACTTTATTAAAAAGTATACATAAACGTTTGCAAATCTACGGCGCCTCTTTTGTCTGTTTGAGTCTCTATCGACGACTATAGTCGTACAAGAAATTGTTTCAACAAAGTTATGTCACTGAAGGCATCATTAAATGTTGTGGAAGAGATATTATTAGTAATGTATGTATTTTTTTTTTGGTTTACAAGGCCCTGAACAGGGCAAGAGTCCCTAATACATAACAAACTAGTACTCACTAGGACAGAAACACAGGCCACCAGGGGCCAGAGAGCAGTGGGCCTAAGCCCACGAGACCAAGCCCAAAGGGCTGAAATTGCCTGGCATCGACTTGCCACGGGCAAGATTCGAACCCGGCTAACCCGGCATCCCAGTAATGTATGTATTTGTTATCAAACAAATAGTGCCTTTAATTTGGTGGTGGTGGTGTGAAATGAAAGAGACGTGATGAAGAAGGGAGTGGGATTTGAAACATTGGTGTTATTTTTTTTGGTCTATCTTATATGCTTTTAGGCCTTTGAAACTAATGAAAACACAGAAAGAAACTTTAGGCTTATGTTTGGATAGAATTATAGATTTGGAAAGGGGATGAAAGTCCCAGACAGGGGATAATAGTAACAACTAACAACTTTTTTTATTCAATGATCAAGGCATGATATTTTTGGTTGGAAGGTCGTACTTGTATATCAAAATGCCAAGCTAGGCAGGGGCGGACCTCAAGGTGGGCTCGGCCGGGCTGTAGTCCGGCCCAGATTTTATTTTTTTTTTTTTTTGTTATATATATTGAGATAATGTTACGTATAAACTTTTTCCAATCATAATTTCACTTTATACGTGTTTTGAATTTTTTTAAAAATAATATATACTTTATTCAATGAGATACATGCATTTATTAAAAAAATGAAACATATACTCTAATAATTGCATGAATACATTTATACAAAAAATGTAAAATTTATATAAAAATATATACCTCATTATTGTGAATATATGCTCAGGTGATTTTTTATCAACGCATATAAGACTGAAATAGGGGCTGAAAAAAAAAATGATATGTCATACCCCTTCTGCAGCCCCATTTACAATCCACACTATTTTTCTTTTTTTTTAAATGATTGAATGTCTTTTGAATAACATATTATTAGATATATAAAATCATTACATAAAATATAAGAATAAAAAATATTTTTATATTAATATTTAATATTGCCCATCCAAAAATATTGTCTTGGATCCGCCCCTGAAGCTAGATCCGGTTTGATAAGAGGATAAATACAAATCTATGATTTTAAGAGAATAAAAATCTTTATTTTTATTTTCATTCACATTTAAACAAAAGAAAATTGATGATATTATAACATATATACAAAATAGTAAATACTTGTTTTTATTTAAAACCAAGGATTTGCCACTTTGTTTTCTTATAACATACAGGACATATATATATATATATATATATATATATATATATATATAGGGATTTTTGCATATATACCCCTATTAAATATTAATTTTATCGTAATACCCCTGTTAAACTCCTTTTTGCATAAATACCCCTGATAAAGTTTAAGTTAGTACATCCATGCCCCTCGGGTTATGTTCCGTGAGCTATGATTTGTTTGTTCCGTTTTCTCTCCGTCAGTTGCCTGTGAAATCCCATTCTGCCCCTGTCTTCCCCGATTGAACTGTGACAAAACCCCCAACATCTTCTCCACTTTCTCTCTTTCATCTTTACCTTCACCTTCAACCATTTCTTGAAAAAACCACTAAAACAATGACAGTACTTGAAAAAACATTCAAACAATCAAAATACTTCTAATCAGACCAACTGTAACTATGAATAAGTAAGACTTACCAGTGCATGATGACTGGGTTCAGTGGTGGAGCCACATGAGGCCCAGGGGGGGCCCATGCCCCCCCTGATTTTTTTTTATATTTTCATTAGGCCTGATTTTTATTTATTATTATTATTATTTAACTTTTATCAGGTATAACCCATATCCAAATCAATAAAGGGCAACAGTCCACCCACCATGCAAATTCAGGGAATTAAAAAAAACACCCATGAAGCCATGATTCATGTTGATTAATCCACTTATAGAACCCTGTATTTTTTTTAATTTAATTTTAAACCCTTTTAATTTTTAGGTGGTAGATTGATTTTAATTAAGGTCTATAGGTTATGGGCTTCACCTACATATGAAATTTTCTAAACAATAACAACCCAACACTAAAATAAAAATAAAAACCACCCATGAGCTCTTTAGACCATCCATGTTTTTGGTGTGCCTTCATCCCTTATTTTAATTAACTCTCCCCCCTCCCGATAAAACAAAAATCCATTTTCATTATACTTTTTCATTGAACCTCATGCCTCCTTCAATATCCATATTCCACAGACAGTCATAGAAGCACAGACCCTACTCCTAGCGTCCCCACTTAGACATCCATCTTGAAAAAAATAGATTCTTTAATAACTTTTTATCTTTTTTTTTTGTATTTCAATTGTTCCTAATATCAATCTTTATCTTTAATAAAATTCATATTTTTTACTTTTTATTCCATTAAACCGTCTCATAATCTGGAATTACAATCGGTAATCATTTCCACTCCTCCATCAACATTTCGAATGTATATAATTTTTCTCTTTTACCATATTACTATTTTATTTAAAGTTCAAAATATTTATGTAAATATTTAAAATAATCAAATCATTCAACATTTTTAGAATATGAAACATCGTCGATGTCAAATTTAACATATCGTTTTAAAATATGATAATTATCTTTTAGAATTATTCAGTGATATGTTTTATGTGAATATCTTTATTTTATTTTATACATATTCATTTTTTAATCTATGCTATTGAAATTAAAAAAACATAATGATATGATTTTAAAAAATATTTATGCAAGTCATATTAGGCCCCCCTTCATAAAAATCCTGGCTCCGCCACTGACTGGGTTGATTGGGTTCATTGAAGGCGTTCGAATCCAACAGGCGAGATGATGTTGCACTTGCTTGAGAGATCAGCCGACCTTCGACAGACCTCATGAGACTCTTTCGAAGCTCCCTCATAAAGATTTCACCAAAAAGAAGATGAAAAAAATGGAGGGGATTAGGGTTAGCGACGGCGCAGGGAGAGATGTCGAATGTGTTGAGTTTATTTGGGATGTTTTGGGATTATTTTGTTATGTTTTTAATGAGGGCAAATGTGTATTTTTACACATGGGTTTAAGTATTGCAACCATGGTTCAGCTCGGGTTCTTAACAGCATCCGTCTTAGGAGCATGAATGCACTAACTTAAATTTTATCAGGGGTATTGACGCAAAAGGAAGTTTAACGGGGGTATTATGACCAAATTAATATTTATCAGGGGTATATATGCAAAATCCCTAAATATTATTATTAGATTGGTATTGAGAACACTTGATGTAGAAAAATAATTTCATATCGAATTTAGGTAGAACAGACAAAAGCAAAAGCACAATCACACAAAATAAGAATTTATGTGATTCGAAGAAATATAACTTAACATCCAAGGAGGGGAAGAGATTTTATTTTTACTATTTTTTTGGGTTACAAAATCTTTGTGATGGGGTTCCAAATCTCACTCTCCCACTTAAACCCTAGGCTCTTATTTATAAGAAAAAATATATCTCATAAAAAGTATATATAGTCTTATATATGACCACAATGCGTACACACAAAATAATGAATTACATAATTATCATTATACTTGAAAAATATACAAACCTTTTTTTTTCTTTGGGTGTGTGGCCCCCTTCCCCAGCAACGTAAGTGTATAATTCAATCCATTTTTTCTCTATTGTTGTGATTCTTTTAGGTCCGAATCCAGTTAGATCTAGGTTTAGTCACCATCAGCAGAGACAGACCTAAAGGTTGGTTGGGCAGCCTGACCCTTTTTTTTATATTTGTTATATATATTGAGATAATGTTACATGCAGTCTTTTTTTCGATTATAATTCTAGTATGCACGTGTTTTGAAATTTTTAAAAATAATATATACTTCATCTAATAAAATATATTTTTTTATATATAAAAAATAAAGCATATACTCTAATAAATTGCATGTATATATTTATAGAAAATGTGTAAAATTTCTATCAAAATATATACTTTGTTATTGTGAATATATGTTCCGATAATTTTCTATTAACGCATATAGGACTGAAATTGAGGCTAGAAAACAAGAAAAATGATATGTTTAGCCCCTTATGCAGCCTCATTTGCAATCCACACCTTTTTTCTTTTTAAAAACAAATTATGCATTCTCCTATTGAAATACATGTTGTTATATGAAGTAATAAATAAACTGAGATACACTAGTGTATTTTTTTATTATGATTAAATAATATTTTTTATTCTATATACAATGATAGAACCCTACACTATGATATGCATTATATACTAAGTTATCGCAGTGTATGGGATTGCAAAAAAGTTTGAGTATCATCACATTATTTAGTATATAAAATAATTACATCAAATATAAAAACAAAGAATCCTTGACTATGAATAACCCACCCCAAAATCTTGTCATGTATCCGTCCTTGACTATGAATACCAAAATGCACAGCCTATGAATTGAACAATACAGTCAATTATTAGATACAAATTCCACTTTCATATTGGATCCAATTAGACTTGAGTTTGATCAGTAGCAGTAGTATTTAATAATAAAAAAATTGACACATGTACCAAAACAATTAACTGTACAATTCGATTAATAGGCCATATTATTCGATATTGATAGTATTAATCAAGTCCATACCTAACTGCATCTCGACTCAATTTTTCTGAATAATAACTGGGGAGTTATATTCCCACGAGGAAAATATGGAAAATGAAGGGGAATGAAAAAACTTTGAATCACTTATGTTGTTGTCACATATTCACCCTGCCAAATGGGAAAAGAATGGTCACGTCTCCTGAATTCCTTGCATCACTCAAATGTAGTACAAGTGTACAACATAGGAAAAAATCCAAATAACCCCTTGTAAACTTTCAGAAATCCATATAACCCTCTAACTTTTCCTTATAACTTTCTGAAAACACCTATGTAAAATTCAAATAACCCCATGTGATAGACTTGACTGAAAACACAGTCAATATTCTATTTGGTTAACCTTGAATGAAAACACAATATACCCAAAAAAAATTTACAATGTATTAAAAATGCTTTTACCCATTTAAACAAATTATAAAATCTTATTCAGATGAGTAAAATCATTTATATTTGATTTTTTACATTTTTAACATATTGTAGATGGGTTTGGTATACTGTGTTTTCACCCAAGGTTAACCAAACTAAATATTCACATAATATTCATCATATGTCAATAAAAATTTAACTCAGGAGAGTTATTTAGATTTATACAGATATTTTTAAAGGATTGTACAGATTTTAGACCGTTTACAGGGTGTTACATGGATTTTTCCCTACAAAATAATATTTGAAAGTACATATAATCCATAAAAAGTTGTCCCAAACAACAATATTGAGAGTAAGTTTGTAGATGCTGAATACATTTATCAGATGGCACGTAATGCAGATAAAGTTATTCTGAGCACCACTATCTGACCATATAACATCATTTCAGATAAAGTTATTCCCAATTAACATTACCCATAATAAGTATAATCTATATTTTATTAGGACATTATTGAAATAAGATTATTCCAAATAACATGGAGGCAACTCTTAGCACATATGATAGCCATCCTAAATGAATCAATTTTTTTTTTTGTCATTTGCTGTTACACGCAGAGGCATTTTCCATAACATAAATAAAACAATTTGCCAAAATTACTTTTCCCTTTGTTTTTTTAAAGAAAAATGAATTGTGCATAATCACCCCTTGATGCACACCCAATTTGTTGCCCTGCAGTATAATTCCATTCTTTCGAATTATTTTTTGAAACTGTTATTCATGCACTTACCCCCATGTTTGGGTAGTAAAATAAACTCGAATAGGAATGAATAAACCCAAATATCTGTTTGGATGAAAACAATAAGTGGGTATATGGTTATACTTGAATAAGTGAGAATATTTGGTATTGATATTCTAATAAATGAAATTATGTTATTCAACTCATCAATTCCACTTATATAAGAAGAGTTCATATCTCAAATCACTCAAATATCAAATTATATTTTTATCTCACATCTATTTTTTATCTATTACTTATCTATGATACATCAAATAATTATTATGTTTTAGATGACTAAAAACACAAACGGATAGAAAATTAATTGTCCCTTATTCTATGATAAGTTCCTATTCAGAATAAATGACAATTAATGCACCAGCTGCATGGAAACATTAAATGATCAGCAACTAAATGACTGGATGCATGGACTAAAATCACTCAATGCATGCCCCCTTAGGACATCTCCAAAAGCCTCTCTACATGGCTCTTTCTAACATAGGAAGCTGAAAATTAAAAAAAAAAAAAAAAAAAAAAAAAAGACAAACCACTCTTTACAAGAGCTCCATACAATATTTTTTTACTACAATGTAAAAGGACCACATTGTCCCTTTCAACAAACCCCCTTATTTTTTTAGCCAACTCTCCCCATTTTTTCCGACTATAGTGAAACTATCTCCCCCCCTACAAACCCTTAAAAAATATAAAAAAAAAAACTAAATCTTTGATTTCATCTGCCATCCAATCCCACCCGCCATTTATCTTATAGAGTGATTTTAGATTTTATAATTTATAGGTATGAATTGAGACAAATGGATAATTTAGAATGAAGATAGAGCAAGACTGACTGAATGAGAAAGCTTTTGAAATGATAAAAAAAATCCCTACATATCATAAGGAGCCTTTTTACCCACAATATAAGAAAACATTGGAAAAGCTTTTGAAAATGCTCTTAATGTACATCATTTTCGTACATAATTAGAGATACATCTCATTTCATTATTATCCCCACTTCTAACGAAATAGCTGTACATTTATATGAATGAATATCTGCACACTCATATGAATGCATAAACATTTCTTTAGGCCAAATATTTGGATTGGACATAGCAAAACCCAATATATCAATAATGTATAATTCAATTCTGGGCGAGAGACTTATTATAGTTAGGAAAGTGTTACAGTCAATTATACAATCATTTTTGGCTTTTTGCAGACCAAACACAATTTATTTATTTTTACTTTTTGAAGTATATATTTGCCTAACAAATTATATACTTATACAAAGAATATACAAAGAAACAAAGTACATATTCTAATGCATACATTATATAAGATTTCATATATTGTGTTCAGTGATGCAACGTTTATTGGTAATAGATGTGATCTGTCACATGGATACATGTGTGGAAAATATGATACAGAAAATAGAAAAGGTAATACAAAAACAAGCATACCTCGGATTTGATAACACAACCACCACTGTCTTCATCTGTAAAATAATACTCTCAAACAAGAGAGAGCATACTAATTCCCTTCACTAAAGACCATTTTTTATCATCAAATCAAACACATGTGAATAAGAATCCTTCCTTGCACCAAACACGGGGAAAATATTGAATCCGTGTAGATTTAAATCACAGGAAAAATATGGAAAGGATTCAGTTATGATTATGTTATATGTAGTTCTAAATGTCTATTCAACTATAGATATATTTGTGATTCCAAATGCATATTTATAGATATTTTCTAGGTTCTCAAATTTAAGCATGACATTTTAACTACGAGATGCAAGTATTCCATTTTGTATATTACATTCAGTTTTCTATTACAAAATGTCTCAAACCTATACCGATCTAATACAGATACACACTGCTATGACTACCAATGCATGCTATCCATCCCTGAATCCAATACATATCACCTTGTACTGAGCACAGTAAATTGTCCCCAATCCACACTAGTTGGCATTGGCTGTTTTTTATAAAAAAATTTAGGGATGCACCGCGAGGACTTCCCAGTCCATCCTGGTACGACTCTCTCCCAAGAATGTTTATCTTTGAATGGGATTTGGTGCATTAGTGTTGGTAGAATCGCACCCAAAACAATTTCGAAGGTGCAATGTGTGAGAACTTCCCAATAGGTCATCACACATCCTAGTAGAACTAAAGATAAAAACCTCATTGGACATCATCGTTTAACTAGCTAGTCGGGCATCCTCTTTTTCTTGTATGATGACCCAGATTTAAAATCCACTTATATGCCAGAAACCTCAGCCATAATTTAGGCATCACTATAGCTCATATCCACATTTAGCCTGCTTTATCACTATAGTGGCACCAAGGTTGATCATCCAGTCAACTGAAATTCATTTAATATGCTATTCTGTCCAAAATTCAGTGCATCTCCTTTTTGAGGATCACGGTCCCTCTTAAGAGTGTTTGGAAACAGGTTTGAAAAAAAAAACTTCAAAAACGATTTTGAAAATCGTTTTTGAAGTAGTACACTTTTCTCGAATTCCTAAAAGCTGTTTTTTGTAACTAAAAGTTGTTTTCGCTTTTGTCAAAAGCTAGGATCACTCAGGCGAGTTTGGATTGAGTATGATTTTTGCAAAAGCAAAACCTCAAAAATTGTCCAAACATGTTTCCAAACACTGCCGTAGTAGAGGATTTTCTCTTTTCAGAACCATCTTTTCGTTGACCCTCCCCAATTTCCATGTTTCATAGTTCAAAAGCCAAACATTCCTCATTTCCTCCATTGTTACTTGTCATTCTTTGGCTCCACAAACAGCCTTCCTTTCTACTCATCTTCTGTGTAATGTCTCCTTGAAGTCCAACCATAGGTTTTCATTCTGTATTATTTTAAATTCCTACTCTAAAGGACATGTAATTCTCTACAATCACAGTCTTGGTGTCCATATTCAACAGTTAACAGTCCGAAATTTCATAATTAAGTCTTAAATTTGGCATGCTATTTGGTTTGTGCATATATAATCCCCACGTTACAATTCCCAATAGAGTTGCATTTTGACCATTATTTTGCTTACATTGATGAGTATCAGTTAAATCCATCTACTAACAATACATGATGAATGGTAGAAGAAATTCTAATTGCTAGTTCTTAGAGAGAAGAAAATAACACAACAAAATCAGAAAGAAGACAGGAAGTTTCCCACAATATTATATAACAGGTAACAACCAAAAAGCACATAAACATATGGGAAAACAAGATGCCGGCCAAGTAGGTAAAAATAAGAACCAAACAGCCCTCGCACAGGAAACACAAAATCCATAGAGAAAAATTCTAATTGCTAGTCCTTTTAGAGAAGAAAATAATACAACAAAATTTAAGAACAAAATCAGAAAGAAGACGGGAAGTTTCCCACAATATATATAATATATAACGGATAACAACCAAAAAGCACATAAAGCATGTGGGAAGACAAGATGCTTGCCTAGTAGGAAAAAATAAGAACCAAACAGCCCTCGCACAGGAATCATAAAATCCATAAATAACTACTACTGCTACTACAAAAAAATAAAAAATAAAAAGAAAAAATGTACTGTCTTGGCCCCAGCTTAGCATACTACAGACTATTTTTTGTGTGTGTGGATAATAACGTATTCCATACTAAGAAAAAGGTAAACCGATGTAACTGCTCATATTTCAACAATAATTTTTAATAAGGCATTGGAAAAACTAACCAGGCAACAGATTTTCACAGATATTGAATGACATCACCTGCTCAATCATTCATGTTGGAATGATTTTCACATAACAACCATATTTATCAAACTTTGACAACTAACATAAAATGGCTTCAAAATTTAGTGGGAGGTGTGGGTCTATTCATCAGGTTAAAGTAGGAACCATAGACCCCAATAAAATCAGAATAACATGGAGAAGAAGAAAAAAACAGAACAAGGATTTTAAAACCCAATATCATCCTTAAATAAGAACCCACCATTGTAGCATCCTCAAAAACTATCTCATGGACAAGAAACAAAGCAAAACAATCATGAAAACACACAATCCAGGGCTTAGACCCACAATTCAATGGTTAACAACAGAATTTGCAACCCCTAAGGTCAAGGTTCAAGTCTCACCATTTACCTAACAAAAAAAAAAAAAAAAAACATACACAGACTGAGCTAATATGCGTAATCCCAAGAACCCAAACCAGATCCATTAACGAGTTAATAAACTAACCCATGGACAAGAAACAAAACCAAAAAAATCATCAAAACACACAATCCAGGACTTAACCCACAATTCAATGGTTGACAACAAAATTTGCAACCCCTAAGGTCAAGGTTCAAGTCTCACCATTTACCTAACAAAAAAAAAAAACATACACAAACTGAGCTAATATGCGCAATCCCAAAACCCAAACCAGATCCATTAACGAGTTAATAACATAAATTCTTATAAATCATACCAAAGTTCACAAGACTTGAACATGATTCTTAATGCATCCTAGGCAATCATAAACATTCCCCACATATATTTCAACAGACATATGAGGGCGAAATCAATAATTATCAATAATCAGGACACAAAAAAATCCCTTGTGCCACCATAAACAAACAAAAAGCGTTCAACAAAGCCGTTTGTGTTTTTTTTTGGGAGAAAGGGGTAAGCCTTCGCCAAAATAGAAGAGAACAACCAAAGTACAGGCATTACACCCTAAATGCAAAAAAAACCAAAAAAGAACACCACCGCCACAAAAACATAACAAAAGAAGCCGGGGAACCCGTAGGCGAGAACTCTACGTGAATCCCACCCGTCTCCGCAGAAACGCTCAAATTGACTACCACTGCACATCAAAGATCCCACCCCTGTATCCCACAGGACATGCCAGATTCCAATAATCAAAAGCCCACCACAAACACAATGCATTCAATCCAAATCACATACCCACATGTTTCCGTAATCAAAGTTTCACACAAAAATCCAAAATTACGCGCCATAAAACAAATCACAGGCATCTAAATCTAAAGAAAGGCAGTTATAAATTGCAATTTCAGCTTATAATACATGTATTGCAGTAATCCATACCCATCGAATTGACAATCCATTCAATTCCATCACAAAGCTTCACATAGACAAATAAAAATCTAGCATTGCACAGAATGCATCAATAAAAACACACACATAAAAGATGAGAAAGGAATCTCACCCTTCCCTCCATCCCCTTCACCCCTTGGAACGCAATTCAGCGAGTCGGCGCGACAGATCATCCTCATCCACCTTCTCCGCGGCCTTCCCGCTCGGGATCGCGTGCGCGGCGGGCTGCGGCAGCCCAACGGACACCTCGAGCCCGTAATCGTCGGCGACCTGCTGCATGAGCGAGTTGACCTCCCCCTCCGGAGTCGACAGGCTCGTCGACCCCGCCATCGCCCCCTCCATGAACTCCGCCTGGACCTCCATGTTCACGAACTGCTTCTCGAACTGGTCCATGGTCTCGCTCATCTTCTGGAGGTTCCCCGTCGCGAGAGACGACTCGAGAGACTTCACGATGGTCCCCATCGACTTCCCGATCGCCGACATCTTCGCCTGCGTGTCGAGGCGGGAGACGACGGCGTCGAGGCGGGAGGAGAGGCGGAGGTAGTTCATCTGTTCGCTTCGCTTGCGGATGGAGTTTTCGGCGTAGATGCGGGCGCCGTCCATGTTGCCCTTCTCGATCGCCTTCTTGACCTTCAGCTTCTCGGATTTCTCCTCCTTCTCGCACTTACGCGCCTGGCGTTGGAGGGACTTGGAGGTGAACTTCAGCTCCATGATCTGGTTCATCAGCTTCTCCGTGTTCCCCATTCGATCGATCTAGGGTATTTCGATTGGTTGAAAAAGAAGAAGAAAAGAAGGGTTTGATTTTTAGGGTTTGCGAGTTTTGATAATTGGGGATCGGTTTCGGTTTCAGGGGTTTTTATTCTCTCTCTCAAAAAATGTTAACTCTGTATCGGGAGAGTTTCGTCGCTGTTTCTTGTTTTTTTTTTTGGAAACCCCGAAACGAAGGATTTCGATATGGCATTATTGCTTAATTGGGTCGCTTTATCTGCTGAAAGTACTCGGAAATATCTCGTGAAGATGTGTAACGAGTGGATTTATTTGCACCACTTGAATTTTTAATGATATTTTTTTAGAAAAAAAAATTCAAATAACCCCGTAACTGTTTCTGACTTTTTTTAATTCATTTCACCTCATGAAAATATCCATGTATATTCAAATAATTCTTCGAGTTAAATTTTTATTAATATATTAGGATAATTATATAAATATTCTGTTTGATTAAACCTGGTTTAAAACATAGTATACTAAAAACTATCAATAATGTGTTAAAAATACGAAATCTTTTGTAAATAACAATTTTAACCAGGGTTTTCTAATATATCCAGAGGGATAAAATCATCATGTAAAGAAGATTTTCACATAATTATTAAATTGTATAAGGGTTTTAATAAACTGTGTTTTCAGTCATTGTTAACAAAAATATAATATTCTCAAATATTAATCATGTTTAAATTAGGATTTATTTGAATTTACATATATGTTTTCAATAGGTTATATAGATCGTAGGAAAATTCAGGTAGTTTACAGGGGGTTATTTGGATTTTCACTCTTTCAAATTTTGTACCGTAAAAGATCTAATCAAATCCATTTGATTTGTACGCCCTCCAAATCGTGCTCTATCCTCATGGCCGGTCTATGGACCGGGCCGCTTCTTCTTTGACGAAGCATCGCCGAAATTGGAGTTAGACATGCCTTTATTGTCCGAAGTGGATAGCAATGGAATATGTTTGGTTAATCTCAATCTTAAATCCGTTATTAAAATTCAATTCACACCTGTCCCAAACCCATAATGACGGGTTTGATTATTCAGTCTTCAACCTATCCCAACGGGTTCTTGAAGAACTCAAACTCATCACAATGAATTTTTAAAAACTCAAACCTGTCTCATTTCATTCCACTTAGAAAGAAATGAAAATAATAATCTCAATTTTTTAAAATTATTTTATTCTTTTTTATATTTTAAACTAAATAATTATCTAAAATATATTAGTTGATACATGCTTTAAGTATTTTATCAATTGTATTAATAATAATCTATGATGGGTTAGTTTTGCTTATGTTAACTATTAATTTGATGATGTAAGTGATTTAAACGGGTTATAATGGGACGGGTTAGTATTTGCCCTTGATTCCCAAACATGTTCCATATTTTTATCGGTTAACATTTAAGAGATCAAACTCATCCCAATATAATCAAATTGGGACATGTTTCCCATTTATAATATCCACTTCTATCCCTAGAGCGTGGAGAGGGAGATTGACTTGCTCAAGATGATTACACAAGGTAACATTAACAACATCAGCGCAACAACAGCTTCAACAATGGCTTTTGAAGTTATACATACATACAGGGGACATTAAGGTTGGGAGTGGGAAAAGATAGGTACAACCTGAGATTCCAAAGCCTAATTATAAAAGGAGTCAGAGGATTTCTGGATATTTTCGGTTTGAGAGAATTTGATGGGGGCGTATAAATGAATCTTGTTTAGGGTTTATATGTATGAGGCTTCTAAATTAGGTAACTAAAATATGGGAGGCAACTAACAATGCGTTGGATAATTTGATAGTCCAACGCAATTGTGATCGTTCGATCTTATTGAATTATTATGATTGAGATATTCTGTTAGATTTTAAAATTAAAATTAAGATCAATTAAATTCTAACATTTCTTTTTTTATGATTCAATTAAATTTTATATCTTAAAGTAATAAAATTGGACAGTCATGATTGCATCAGACAATCAAATTATCCAACGCGTGTTGGACCTAACCCAGTCCGGCAGTCCCTATTAACAAAAGGGATGTACTTAAATATTTTGAGAGGTGTAAATAGAGCTACCTATGTGTAAAATTGTTTGGGTCAAACTAGATTGTCAAATTTAACTGATTATGTTATGTTGTTCTGATTAGGAGAGCCGAGAGAGCCCCTGACCAGCACAATTCGATGAGTTGATGAGCCAGGTTGGGCCAACCCAATGGACCAATGGCCAGCCACTATTTTTAAAAAAAATGAATATGTTAGACTAAGTTATTTGTACCAACTAAAACTCATGTAATTAATATGTAGTTTATAATCAATAAACAGGAGTTGGGATTCAACTGATGCAATTAATGTAGTTAAATTAATATGATGACTTATTAAAATTTGTAATTAAAATGATTTTTATATAATGCAATTAATGTAGTTAAAATGAACTCTGTGCAAAACTATACATAGTTCTGTGTAAAGAGAACATGCGAAGAATATAACATTTTCCGAGATCCACTTGATTAATTTATCTGGGCATTAATATAATTACATTTTTAGTCATTTTACATAAATCATGTTATCTAATGCAATTTTTTAAATTACTTAAACAAAATCAATATATACTATGTTATAGAAATCATGTATTTTATTAATTAAGTATATACTTTAAAAAATACATACTGCGCTACCAGGAAAGACTAACATTATCCAATGCTTGTCATTTCTGAAGGACTTTTTTGCTGTTAGATCCCTGGAGAATTTTGATATTCTCAACAATCCATCTCGTAATCCACCTTTATTCAGAAACGATGCAATAATGACTAAATTACCCCTCCCAATTATCCCTTCTGCCAAAGTCTCTACCTGTAACACTAGAAAACAATTTGCCAAGAGATAAATACTGGTATAAGAGGATCAGTGAGAAGAGTATAATTTATCTTGTTTATTATAAAAAAATTAAGATAAAATTTATATGGTTATCCTGATTTTGAAATAAAAATATAGATTTTTTGTTTCATTTAATGACTGAAATAACAATTCCCTCATTTTATCCAAATTTTGAAAAATGCGAATAAGTATTAAATTGAGATATTTTATCTTATAAAATTAGAATAATTTATCTTCAAAAGATTAATTCCTTTATCAAATCAGCTCTAATGATACCACTTAGAATATTAAAAATTTTAAAGATAATTGAGATATTTCACACATCAACTTTTTAAATTTTCAAGGGATTTTTTTTATACATGGGTTCTACAAAAGGTGTAACTTCATAGTTGTGGAGAACAATTTTTTGTTTCTCGAATGGTTCGGATTCAGACTTGATCTACCCCGAGAAGATGAGATCCCAAGAACGTTGATCGCGAGACTTTGGAGTGGATGATATTTGTCTCTTGAATTACCTACAATCAAACCAGTGTGGTGTAATCCAAAGAGACTCTGATGCTTAACTCATAACTGGTCATGGATTTAGAGTTTGATCAAGAGCAAGAACTCGGAATGTATGCATAAAAAATGTCCATACCTTTCAGAGGGGGGTTACCTCTTTATTTATGGACGATGATGGCGTGTCAAGCACGCTCGGTTGATATGTAGGAATCTTTCACGTGGGCCAATGGTTAGATGGCATATATGCCTGTTTTATTTCCTTTGACTAAGTCAACTAGATGATCTAGTTCAGCTGTCATGTCATCTTGGCAGTGGCGGAGCCACATGGGGACTAGGGGGGGCCCATGCCCCCCCTGTTTTTTTTTTTTCCTGGCTAGTTCATGTATTTAACAAGGGATGGCAATGAAGAAGATGCGTATGGATTGAGTTCTCACACAATTCATCTAATAAATTGATACCATGTGTGCCTCACAAATCACTCCTTTTTTAAGTTCTCCATATCCCTTTTAAAAAAAAAAACTTCTTTAACTTCTCCATAACCCATTATCCATTTAAAAAATAAATTTTGGATTTTTTATATATATCTCAACTGTTCCTAATATCAATAATCATTTCTAAAAAAAATATTTAATTTTTAATTTTTATTCCATTAACCGTCCCACAATCGGGAAACGAGAATCCTCTCCTCCATCAACACTTCGAAGTATAGAATTTTTCCATTTTATCTTATTATCATTTTTATTCATTTATTTAAAATTTACAATATTTGTATTAATACATTTATTTCTATGAATTATTTCCCTTATGTTTTGGATTTTGAGAAGGAAGAAGTAGTCAAATTAAGTTTGGAGACAATTGGTAAATTATTTATCAATTTAAAATTGAATGAAAAATATTATTTAGTTTCTTATTCTTAATGATGCTAATCTATGTATCATGATTTAAGAGATTATGTTTTTATGGATTCTAAGAAAAAAATGTATAAAAAAATAACAATATTGTTTTAAAATAAGATAAATATCAATACTAAATCATCGCTGTGAAATTTAACATATTGTTTTAAAATAAGATAAATATCTTTCAGAATTATTCAGTGATATGTTTTATGTGAATGTGTTTATTTCATTTTATACATATTCATTTTTTAATCTATCCTATTGATATTAAAAAACAATAATGATATAACTTACAAAAATATTTACATAAGTTCAATTAGGCCCCCCCTTTATAAAAATTCTGGCTCCGCCACTGCCTCTTGGACACATTATCATATATGGGTGTATTTTTTTACAATATTCTCAAGATGAATTAAACACGTGTCATAGAAACCCTTTCCACCGGACATGCTCCATCCTCAGATGGTCCTTGTACCTCAGATGCTTGTAAACCTGATGAGGTTGGGCTCTTTTTCTCGAACACTTCGAATGGCCCGAGGTGGGCCTGGAACCCCAGGGTGAGCATTATCAGACTTTGGTGTGACTATTTCCCATATTCTTGATTTATTCTAATATATTTATAATCATTTTTACAATCTTAAATATTATCCCATAGATCTCGTTAACACCTTCAATTCACTGTAACAAGGTAAATATCTTGTTAAAATTTTTTTCAATTTTCTATATTTCAGTTTATGTAAAAAAATATATATATATTTCATTAAATTAAAAAAAAATTGTAGAAAGGCCCGGACAAGACGACACTAAAGTCCCAACTACACAACTAGACCCAACATGAACCTCTAAACAGACAGTGGACTAGGCCCATGGAACCAGCCCAACTAGGCTGTTTTTACCCATTTATCTACCTTGCTTGTAGCAAAGATTGAACCCGGGAAACTTGGCCCAACGAAGGGGGTGTCCTCCACTGGGCCAAGGCCTGTTGAGACTAGGAAAGTGAAAATGACACTCAAGCATAACATTTTCCGAAAAAGTAACATGATATTTTCATTGTCCAAACTACATCCAAAACAGGAGATGAAATATCGCAAGTTATAAGTTACAACTGAGTTTAGATTAAGTTATGTCTAATATCATCAATTCAAACTATACTATTTATAAATCAAACTCCACAGTTTATAAATTAAATTGTATAGAAAATGATTTTGCATCTAATAAATGATTGTGTAATTCAAGGTGTGAAACCTGATCAATGTGGACTCCAAGGACAGCACACTTTTTTTTTTAAAATTGTATTGGAAACATCACCTCACCCAACAAACTATCTGATGAAATATATTTGGACCATTCAACAAAAGGTAGCTAGTAGGCCTGCCAACGGGTTGCGGGTCAATTCGGACCCGATTCGATAGAAGGCATAAATACTCGATTCGAAGGACCCGACAATGAAAAGTGGTCGGGTCTGGGTCCACTCCGACCCGATCCTATGGACCCGATTGACCCAACCCAAATACTTTGTGATTTTTTTTATTTATGATCCAACCAAACATTTATAACTAAATATTGAATACTCATTTAAAATTTTAAGCATTTGAAATATTTTTACAATCTTTTGACTTCACGTAAAAGCGTAATAATCTAAACCGTATTCCAAATGTCATCTTATTAAATATTAAAAAATCAAAATAGTGAAAAATTATTTATAATATATTACACTGTTAAAAAGAAATAAAAATGAAGTCATTGTAGGCCTTTAAGAAGTTTATCAATCTCTCTTTGTCTGACCTACTTTTGTTAATGGGTCGACCCGACCAGAGACCCGATGTAGAATCCGACCCGAAGAACCCGACAATCAAACGGGTCAGGTCCGGGTCCACCCCGACCCGACCCAGACCCGACCCGTTGACAGGCATAGTAGCTAGGATCTGCGTGGGCCCCGCTCACTGCGAAAAGATATTTTGATACGTGGACACATAACGTGGCAGGATATATTTCTGGCTTCCCCCACCGTCAATTATTGTACGGCGCAGAAGGAGCCACGTCGATCGTTTTGTCTCAAGGAATATGATATTTGAGGGCGTTCTTGTTCACGAGCTCACCCCCACATTAATTTGAATTTGACTTGTGGGCGTTGATACACATGGACACTATTTATTTCAATGACCCTTATATCTGTTTGCATCAAGGAATTATGTTATAAAACTATATATAAGTTTATTAATCCGAAAGTGTGGTACAGAGTTGTTCATTTCCGATTTATACCAAGATGGATAATATACATAATATAAATAAAGTTTAACTTTTTTTTTTGTTATTTTAGTTAGAAAATATAAAAATTAAGTTTTTTTTATATTGTTTTTTCCGGCTTGGATAAATTAAAGATAAATTATGAATAAAAGATGGAGAATAGTTTATGATTTTGGGTGCAATCATAACAGCACTGATACACTGGATCTTATCAACCCGAAGTTAAGCATATTTGGGCAAGAATAGTGTACTATGATGAGTGATCTTTTCGGAAGTTCTTGTGTTACACCCCTAAAATATTTGTTCTTCGGAACATCAGATAAAATCGAAACAATACATCTAGTGGCATGCACAAATCAAGAAATTGTTCAAATTTTTGTGAAATAAACTTTTATTAGTTGACTAGCAATCTCCTTTCTCCATGAAGGAGGTCAGGTATTTAAACCCAAGGGAACACCCATTTTCAAAAAATAAAAAAAGTTATAAAATTTTAAATGAAAATTATACCTGTGTATACATTGTTTGTGTTTGGATATCAGTGAAAGAGATGTTGTATGATTTGATAAATGTGACAATTTTTAAAATATGTGTGACGATATTAGGTTAGATAAATTTTCTAAAATGACACAAAAAAATATTTTTATCAATTGCATAGATAAGTTCTGATGAACAATTTTAAAAGTCTTAGAATAATGGAATAGGGGGAGAATAAGAGGGGTTAGGGGGGAGAACAAGTCTAGAAAGCTTTTTATTTAGAATGAATAGATGGGTATAGACATTCTAGAATAAGTGAGAATAAATTGATATTTGTATTCTATGTCCCACTAGAATTATATTATTTCACTCAATTTATTACACTGGTATATAAAGGAAACCCACGTGTAAAAATCAACTGTCACCTTTTGTAAATTGTAATCTATATTTTATTCATAATTTATTCATGGTCAATCAAACAATAACAATTCATTTTTACATTTTCCAACGAGAATAACTAAAAATACAACCAAACGAAAAAAACACTTGTTCCTCTGGTATAATTATCTATTCATACAGTGATCATAAACTAGCCCCCCATTTGAGGTGTGACAGGGTTATTCACCCTTGATAGCTATAATGGAATAGATAACAATCCAACATAATATACAAATTTTTGTTTGGTTGCACTTTCTGTTATTTCTCATTAGAAAAAATATATATTGTTTGGCTCACATTTGCTAAAATGATTATAAGTGGTTGATAAAAGATGGGGTAAGAGCTTGTATCATTAACCCTTCGTTTGGGGTTTGACATAGAGTCATTTACCCCTGATAGCATATAAAAGATAAATAACAGTTCATCTATGCATAGTAAACAAGTTTTTGTGAAGATACATTTTCTGTTATTCTCATTGAGAAACGTAAAAGTGACATAAGTTGTGGATATGAGATAGATAAGTGTTTTATGAATTTGTAAATTACAATTATATCCTTGTAAAAAAATTTGTGCTTGAGAATAAATGTGAGAGGTGTGTGAGATATGGTGGATGTGATATGTCTCAGATGTGTATGAGAGTGTTAGATGATATAACTTTTTCTAAATAACACATTAATATATTTTATCTATTGACATAAATAAATCCTAATAAGCAATTTAACACCCCTAGAATAGTTATCAGAAGTATTCCTAACTTATCCAAGATTAGCTATTAGGATAATTTTAAAAAACAATTTTTTCCGTATTTCCCTTTATTCCCATTATTTTCCAGTTATGTCTCATCCCAAACAAGGGATGTAATAGCCCGAACCCTCTTATGTTATTTATACTAATATTTATATGTTTGGATTGCAGGATAGGATAATTTTATGTTATTGGACTTTTGATCTTTATTATCCCTGAAGTTTTGCATTTAGTTTAATTTTTGAAAAGTACATTTGAGGCATAATTGTGTTTCACGCTAAACATATGAAGTCTTCATTTTTTAGTTATCTTTCATGTAAAATTAGTTTTGCATCATTTGGAGTGATAGTGGAAAAGTTATGGCTATTTTATCATTTCTGTCCTTAGAAGAATAAATTGCGAGGTCTTATGTTTATCGTTATTTTAAAGGTAGTTGAAGGCTTCTGATCTTGACCTAAACATAGAAGTTGTAAATATTTTCATTATCTTCCCAACAGAAGTTGTTTCATTTGAAGTGGACTTTCCTACGAAAGTTATAGCGGTTCGAGTCGAGGCTGCGCAGATTTTAGTGGAAGGGCCTTTCTGTAATTTTGTGGAATCCAAAGTTTTAAATAAATGGGTTAGTCGTGGAGGGTGTGTTGGTTATATATGGTGTGAGAGAGAGAGAGTCCGAGACTCATTTCAAAAGGGGAAAATCAAGGAAAAATTAGAAAAAGTTTCGTCGAGTAATTTTTGTGCTGCATTGGATAAAAATTCTTATTCTTTTCGTTGTTATTCTTCGTATAGGATTGTTTTATTTCAGTTTTGAATCAAATTGGTGATTTAGGGCTAGAATATGAATATGTTTTTGGGCTGAATAAATAAGATTATAGAGTTGTTTTTATGATGTTAATTTTAGGATTTGTAGTGCGGATGTTATGTTTGTCTTGGTGGATTTGAGAATTGTTTGATTAATGGGGTTATATTTTAGTATCTGATTGAGTTTATATTTCTATCAATGGATTCCTCTTTGTGTGGATTAGGAGCTGAATAGGGTGAGTCCAGCTTGGGGTTGTGAATTGTGAGGTAAGTAACTTGACCGATATTTGTTTCTACTATTCCATTCCATGTGGTATTGTTGTAAGTGACCCAATTGTTATTTGTTTATTCCTTCCAGTTCCACTCTTCATTATTGTTGGTTATTTATCATTTGAGTTTCAGAATTATTTTCATCACTATTGATTCGTAATATTTCATGTTATTGGTTGAACCTTCTAGTGTGCTTGGCATCGTTGCTTGGTGTATTTGGAGATGAATGACCATGATGACTATTGATCTCACTTCCTCAGCGTGTGTGAGTATGTATGGGTCTTGTAGGGTGGCTCGGAGATAATCCCAACCGTGTCTGGACATTCCGAGGTCCAGGTAGTGAATCCGCGGTGGACGTTCTGAGAGCCACACGCGAGGTTTGTGTAGATGTGTGTATATGTGGAGTACAACTTAGATGCGGGGGCTGAGGTGAGGTCGTGGAAGTGGTCGATCCATGGGTTGTAGATGTTTCGAAGGCCACAGTGAGTATATTTGGCATTGTTTGTGTTCTTCAGATTAGAGAGAGTTTGAGAGTATCAGTGCAGTCCTTCCTGAGTATGAGTTGTGTTTTAGAGTATCATTTCCAATCATTAAGGTGCACCCTAGTGATATATATTGACAGTATCAGTTGTGACTTGTTAGTTGTGTATTCATTGCCTATTCATTGGGGAGTTGATCAGCAATGTTATTCTTTTATGTGGATATTCATTCAGTGGTTTCATTTGGTATTTATTATTTGACCTCATATTTATTGAGATATTTGAGCTAGTATTCCATTGTATTTGAATTTCACCATTGAGTTATTGTGCTTGTAATGTCTGGGTTACTTACTGAGTATCTTTCGCTCATTCTATTATATTTCTCCTACTGTTTTTGCATAGTAGAGGCGGGGTTTCTAAGCGTTGGCTTTGTCTCCTTTTGGTGTCACGTCTAGTTGGTGATATATGTGTGTGTGTATGTATTGTTGATGTTTTGAATCTGTACATGATGATTTTGGTAGAGGCTGGTCTAGTGAACCAGACCTGTGTTAAATGTTCTGTATATAAGGATGACTGTATATATTAGATGTGTTGGTGCTCTGTTGATTGCTTAAACTTTCTGGGTGAGTTATATATGTGATTATATATATCTTGTTAATTATATGTTTCCGAGGGTTGTTATCAAATGTGATCATATAAGGTGAATATTTCGATGTTTTAAGAAGAAAAAAATATGCGTTTTGGGACACGTGACGCGCTCATGTCGGTGTTTTTAAACGTGGGCCGTCACAATAGCTGTTTGATATTATTTTCGTTGTTAGGACCACAGGATGACTGTAGCAATTAGGAATAAAAAAGTATATCCGCATCACATTTTAATGCACCTGTAGGAAAAGTGTGTTGACAACAGCCTTGTACTCAGTCCTAAGGTAGTCCCCCCATGTAGTCCCCCATGTTAGATATATACACTCCACTAGTGGATTGTGGAGTGTATATTGGCCAACTGTAGTATAAATTTTACTTGTGCAATTTTGCAATATATGCTCGATTAAAAAATAAAATAAAAATAAATATGTAGTAGTCTATCTAGGTGTACACTTCATTATTTATAATAATATATATTTCATTAGAAGAGTTATAATACTACAGGCTTACACAACAAGATATTGTCCACTTTGATCCTGAGTGGGCTCACGACTTTAAAACTCGTCTTAGTGTGTAAGAGTTGTGCTCACATATAAGCACAGATAATCTCATCCCATTAAACGTTGCAGATCTAAATACTTCACCCTCCACATGCCTCTTGGGACTGTTGAAATTTCTGGCTATCCTAACCCACCACCATCACAATGGATCGGGTGTCATAAGAGTATATATTGAAAAAAAATCAAACGGTTGGGATTGACTAAAGGACAATAAGGTTGGACATATCATTTTAAAGGGAAAATATAACTCATACGAATTGAATTGAATTGGATTAAGGTAGCATTTGATGCGGGATTGGGATGCTTATGAGTTTAAAAGAAGTTGTTCATCCCAAACCAACATCCAAATACCATAAATAAATAAATAAAAGCTAAAAACATCTTATAGTGAAAAATATATGCATGAAAAGGTGAGCTTTTCAAAAATCGATCGAATGACTGCTTTTTGCTCGGCATTGGCACTGGATCGGGCCGGCTTGACCTGTTGAAACAGGGTCTAGGCTCGGCCTATGGTCAAATAAACAAGCCCGGGCTTCGGGCCCACGGGAGGGCCTGTGGGCATAGATTTTAAACATGTTATTTATTTTGATTTTTTAATTTTAAATTATTCATTTGTATATAAATATTAAAATAATACAAAATTAAAAGTATGATGTTGAGAAAAATATTTACATCTATTGAATTTTTTAAAATAAAATATAAAATGAATTAATTATTTGAAAAACTGAATCATTACATATATCGAACTAGGTTGGCACCTACATAAATATCAATAATTTGCATAAATTCAACAACAATTCAAATAAAAATTTCACAAAATTACATGTGACTCATTGTATTGCCTCCCATGAGCCTACGGCTGAGACTGGGTGGGCTTGTCGACCAGCCTGAACGGACCCAATAGGCCCCAAAATCAGAGTCGGGCCAAGCGGACCAGGCTTTCGGGCCTCGGGCCAAACGGGAACCTTAGTTTCTGCACACCTGTCCAAAAAGCTGAAAAAAAGGGTTAAGATGTCCATTGTACCCCATCTTTTCCTCATATTTGCCATCCCTTGTAAACATAATTGTCCCCTAATTCTCTCTTCTCTATCACTCTTCATGAGACAAAAACCCTTGCAGATGGTTTGATCTCTCTCCCTCCTTGTCATGGCTTCTCTGTTACAAACCAAGGTATTGCTTTTGCAATGGCTGATAAGCATTTGAAACGAATGTGTGTCTCTCTCCTTGTATAATTGTCCTCTCTCTTTCATTGTTAATGTTTATGTTTTTGTTTTTTCATGTTTTGTTTTTCCATTCATACTCAATATATATTTGAATGGCCTAGGGCATTATGAAAGAGGTTCGTAGAGATGGATGAATGAATTTTTGTTGATGATGTGCACGTTTTTGTTGTGGTCTGTTAATTTGCTACACCCTCTCATAGAAGAAAAGGACTTCTGATCACCAAAAAAATGGGGGAAAGCAGCTAAGAAGATAGGGCACAGTCAGTGAAAACGACTTTCATGCTTTGATGAGAAATTAATGAGGGCAATATAGCAATCTGTGCATTTCATAAGTTGTGTTATAGATTTTCTCCCTTTTTGAAGACAATCTAAAAGTCATGTTTACAAAACTGATTTCTAAACCCTACAAAAACAATTTAAAAGAAAAATTAGGTTCTAAGCTCATCTACAAACACACTCTAAGGTAGTGTTTGATAGCAAATTACAAATCTGATTTTCTGCAAACGCTGTGTTTAAAATTGATTCTTCAGGAAGCTGTCTCCCCTCAGATTTCTCCAATCGCAGCTTTTGGGCACTATTTATCTAAAATCTGCCTACAAGAAGCTGCGATTGTAAAACTGTTTGGTTTCACGATTTGTAGAACCAACTTCATACAAATACAAAAGCTGTTAAATTGTAAAATCAAATGTTGCCTAAGTCAAAGACTTGTTCAAACTTAGCCCACCCTTGATGAAAGAGCCCAATCCAAAGATGAGCTTCCTAAGTGGGGGTCAGGGTTCCCGTGATGATATGCACCGAGGAAGTGCAATCCTAGTAAACTTGAACAAATTTAATGATGGAGGATATGTCTACAGAAGATGTATATCTCTTAAGTTATTTACTTATAAAGAATTGTGATTAAACTACAATAGAAATAATGTTCATAAACAATTCTTCACAATTTGAATAATAAAAAAGTAAGTGGATGTCATAAATTTTGATTATTTTAACATTCATAACATACACACATGGGTAACAAGAAATGGTGTGTTTTTAATTTAAATTATGCATTTGTGATGAGTCAAATCAAATTTAATAGTTTGATGATCTATAGCAAATTCATTCACTATGTATAATACATATAATGGTTTGGTTGCCAACTTTGGATGGATTGAACTTTTATATCCAAAAAAAATATATCCAAATCTGATTGGCTTTCCTTCAATTTAATATACTTCATTTAAAGAACACGATCTTTATAAATTCACATAGGTCCATAATCAGGTACCATATTTTTAATAAAATAGTGTTCTCTTGCACTTGTTTATACACTATTATACAACGTGGCTGAATAGTCTATGTTTCATGCCTTCTCAAACTAAATTTTTTATTGTCAATGTTATGATTATTGCATTTAAATATTTCATGGGTGGCCATGGTTTCTTTTTAACTAAGAGAGTTGTAAAGTTGGATATTGGTTAAACCATTGAAAACTGATATCTTCAACCCCGTCTGCAATATGTAGTCTTCAATCTTGTGAAATATACATTATTATAAAATATGAAGTATGTATTAATATTTATATTAATAGATGGACACTTTCATTTTTTATATATAAAAAAAAGAAAATATTTTAATCAAGCTCTCTAAATTGTTTTGTTAATTTTTTTGTGTGCATCTGATGCCTTTTAAAGTGTCTTGGGCCTCCATGATTTTAATAATAAATTAAAATGATCAATTGTATTTGCTGTCTCGTGAGAGATTTCTAATGAGCGCCCACTTAAAAATCTAATAATAATCACTTCTAAGGTTATATGATGTGGGATCATAAAATTCAATTCAAGTAAATGTTTTCACATGAAAACAGGAGCATAAGATCATAGAAAATGAGATTTGATATTAGCAGATCCACAAATCAAGAAATAAAATGCATACAGAATAAGGTATTATTTTGAATCATAAGAAATCATTTATACCTAAGCTTTTCTAACTCTAGAATCTGTCTTTGTAAGCACCTAATGACCATTAGAGAGAACAATAAGTCTTCATTTGAAACAATTTTAGAAAATATTGTTCCAACCAGGCAACCACTCTTTAGAAATGCGATATGCGCAGTTGCATATGTGGTTCAGTCTAAAGACTAAACTGCATATGTGCAAGCGGTATGAGATGCGGACCTCCCCATTAGCATATGCACCCCAACAAAAGCAACAGCGCAAGGATTGAACAAAAAAATATGTTTTATTCTTTTCCCTTTTTTTCTCCTTTATTAGTTGGTTCTAGTCAACAATAGTGTAATTAATGAAATATTATTTTAATGGTAGACACAAAAATAATTAGTTGGTCAACATAATTGTGGAAATCATATCTTAGCAATGGCTATTTGGTTTGATCATCTATTCTTTTCAAGTGATTCTTAGTTTCTAATATTTAATTTATGATATTGGTCTCGTATGTTCATAAAATCTAATAAACTATCATATGTACAACCACATTGAATAATGGCCACGTAGAGGACAGTCAAATAAAAGAAAAAAAACTATATAAATCGGACGGATTAAGATTATAAAAATAAAACTAATATCATTTATAGACTAACAAATTTTATATGCATTGATCATTATTAGACTACGTGATGCTTACATGACATTTGATTGATCAGGTAATATTAGGGACAATTATGACAATGTTGATGCTAAATTTTTTTATTAATTGTTTAAGGGAGCAGGGGGACAATAATGTCAGGAAAGAAAACAAAATGGAGATTTTGTCTATTTGTATGAATATAAATTCTGATAGTTAGACTAGTATAATCTTTGATTCTTTGGTACTAATTTAATGTTAGGTTGAAATTGTTTGTTCATGATTTATTTGTTTGAAATAAAAATCGTATTATTGTTTTATCCAAAATAAAATAAAATTCAGTCAAAATTAAAGAAAATCATCAATAATGTGCTGATTGTTATCCATTCCTAACTGTTGACACACTAGGGGTCAAATAGCCATATTAAACAAACACACATTAGTCTTTTTGTTAGCCGAGTGAATAAGTGATAGAATAAGCCTCATTTGTTTTAAACATAAGGGGGTGTTTAAGAAAATAATAATTAATTAATTCTAAATAATTAAATGTTTGTTTAGAATTGATAAACATGATAGTTTTATTTAGGATAAGCAAATATTATTTATTTATTTTTATCTAAAACTATGCTGATATGACAAACATAAAGAGTAATATGACAAACATAATATATATATATATATATATATATATATATATATATATGAAAATGATTGCGTGCGGCGAACGACAGGTGCGGCCGCGACGTGGGCCGTTTGATCGCGGGTCCATCGCATCCAACGGTCGAGATGAATCGCCCCCGACCGTCCGATGCGATGGACCCGTGATCGACGGCCCGTGATCGCTGCCGCACCTGTCCGTTCGCCGCACGCAATCACGTCCCTATATATATATATATATATATATATATATATATATGAAAATGATTGCGTGCGGCGAACGGCAGGTGCGGCCGCGACGTGGGCCGTTTGATCGCGGGTCCATCGCATCCAACGGTCGAGATGAATCGCCCCCGACCGTCCGATGCGATGGACCCGTGATCGCTGCCGCACCTGTCGTTCGCCGCACGCAATCACGTCCCTATATATATATATCAAAACAGAGAAAATAGCAATAAGACAAAAAAAATCACATAGTTCTCATCCATTGAGATGAAATAATCTCCACCCCATCCTTGCTCTCAAGCCGGATCTAAGTCTGATCCAACCTTTGTTGAAGAAGATCAGGGAAGAAACGTGATCCGAACATCAGAGTACATAGATGTTTTTAATGTATGTCAATATATATTTCTTCCATATAACTGCATGTACTTCAATTGGAGAGTATATGATTAATAAAAAAAAAACCAATATGAACTGCTATGCTATTGAGGATGCACATATCATTTTTATTTAAAAAAATATGAAAAATATTAAACTTAGTCACTTTTACCAACTAAAATTCAAATCACACATGTTTTCATTTTTTTTAAATATTAAACATCATCTAATAAGGTATATGTTTTGATAAAAATTGTAATGAGCCCATTTTTAATAACCGTAAAAAAATATTTACTGAGGTGTACATATCGTCTAATGAGGTATATGTTTTACTAGATTTCTAATGAAGTATATAGAATTGTATGTAGGACTGTAAAAAAAAACTGAGTGTAATAGTGCAAAAAAAAATTTGATGGGGTCTGATTGTATAAATGAGCATCCTAATATAGCTGTCTAAATGAGCCTCTTGAATAACCCTACCACCTAATGGTTAATTTTTTTTTCAAAAGAATTTGATAGGGTCAATTGACCCCACCTCAACAAAGGTGGCGCCGCCTCTGAGTGTGGTGTCGGCTAAAGCACCTCTGAAGCTCATGTTAATTCAATAATTAAGGATCAAGAACTTAAATTTTGAGACTTTTCATAAAAGATGTTTGTATATTGAAGTGAGGGGATACTTCTCTATTTATAGTGTGCTAAATATTTTGTTTTTCTTCTAAATTACAATTCCACCCCCTACAAAAAAAAAATTTAGTGGTTGGGATTGCAAACCAGTAGGTTTTTTTAACCTCCCCAATCAAATATAAGCACTGACATGTGAGTAGTTTAATATGCTATATAAAAAGAGTTTGAATATGATAATATTTCTTCATAACATATCTGAGGTCACATGGGGGCAAAATAAACGTCATCTTTAAGTCCACACGTGTCAACTAAAGATTTCAAATTCGGGCATTTTATAAAAGCGGCCCACTTTGGCCCACGTTTTCTGGCCGACGCGTGTGAGAACATTTTTTATTTCAAATGGGTCCCTCGATCCAAAAAAAACAGGACAGCATCTTTATTAATTCCGTACCTTTATGTCGACCCGTGCGTTCCGCAGGATCTGATAAATGAAGAGATACAGCCGACGTGGATGGACGGAATCCAACAGAAGGTGATCTAGGAGTGTAGCTTTGGTGTAGTACAAAATTTGTATAAGATATTTTTGCCATTTTGAGTTGCATGAATACCCTCAGTATCGACCGAAAATGGTTTTATCATATTTATAAAGGGGGTTCCAAGGATAACACCCTGACGAAGATCTTTCACCAAAAGGAACGATGTTTTTAAACATGATCCTTTATTACAAACATGTACTTCGGGTATTTTATAATTAATCTTAAGACTTTCCCCATTGGCAGTATTAATACCATGGGTTGTTTTTTCAAAGTATCTTGAAGGGATCAATCCTTCACGAATGCAGTTCATATCAGCCCCGGTGTCAATAAGGGCCTTATATTTTAGAGAAAATGTTTTAATTTTCAGGAGGACTTCAACATTCCATTTTTGTTTTGTATATTTTTCGAGAGAGCTAATAAATTCTTCTTCCTCTTCAGGTTGATCCCTGACAGATTCTTCATTATCAGAATTCTCGGCGGGTTTTCCCAATCTAGGGATGGCTTCAAGGTATGTAACCCTGTCTCTAAGGTCCTTGATTTCTTTTTTCATATCAATTTGTTCTTTTCTTAATTCCCCTATAGTCACTTTTTTGGGTTTTTCGGATTCTAATCTTTGAATTATCTCCTTATAGGAATATTTTTCTTTGTTATCATCTTGGGCTTGACTGACAGGAGTTTTTATCAGGCTAATATATCTTTCTAACTGTCGTTTCTTTTCGACAGGATTCTCGATGGAGTCAATAGTATCTAAAATAAATTGTTCTTGGACCGAAAGGACCATCAAGCCATCTGTATCTGACGATGAATCATAGGATTCAGGGTCACAACAGTTACAGCTACAACTTTCAGAATCAGAATTCTGTTCTTCTAAGTTATGAATGGATTCCTTTTTATTTTTTGGTTTGCTACTAAAGCATTTATTGGCATAATGGCCTTTCTGCTTGCATTTAAAGCAGGTAGGAGGATTAGAGGTGTTGGGTTTCCTTTTGGAGAACCGCTTTCTAGTTTTTTGAGCAGGGGCTCTATTTGTTTTATAATATTGTCTCTCAAGTGGTTTTTTATTATAAGAATGCTTGGTATTCCTTTTTCGAGACTTGGAAGGATTCTTAATGTCTTCCTTCTGATACCCGAATTGGTAACAGAAGTCTCCAAGTTCCCTTTTGGAAGTCAAATGTTGATTCTTGAGCTGATTCTTTATCTTTAGATCATTGCAAAGGGCCAGACCTATCAAGTTTATTTTTTGTATGAGTTCTCCGAATGTTATAACGGAGTAAGGGATATGTCCCCCAAATTCTTGACGGAGGTTATTTCTGACTCTTTCGGCGAAGAGCTTGGGTAGCCCAGAGACAAATTTCTCTTTCCAAAAGTCATTGTTTGAGTTATCTATTCTATAAATTTGTGATAAAAACGTGTCCTTATACCACCTAAAATCAGATAAGGTTGGACACCTAAGGTTTATAAGTTGTTCTCTAATTCTGTCAGCAGTGTCACTATGGCTGCCAATAAAATGTTTAAATATAGTGAGAACTAGTGTGGTGACAATATCGGGCTCAGGTCTCCCATTGGGATCAGTTTTTACGGCTGTATAAATAGCACGTCTTTGGTCAGGGGTAATGAAGTTGTCCCACCAACCCCTTAATTGCCCCATGAATGATGTGGTTATCATATCAGTAATATGTTTATCACTATTACCTTGTATCCTACAGGCATTAGCATAAATAAGCATAGAATGACATAATTGGCTGACCTGATATTCAGACATGCCATCAAGATTCCATTCTACGAGAGATTTTCCATCATAGGAAGTAGTAAGAGTAATATCATTATTCTCTTCTATTTGGACATCAACAGGAGTTGGTCTTCTATAGAAATTCTTTGTTCTCGAGGTCTGAGTTACAGTCCCGAGCTTATTGATCTCAATATCAGAATGATCAGGAAGGCTTTCAGATATGCTGCCATCCTCAATGTCTTCTTGGGAATTTTCTTCACAAGAGGACTCATCATTGAGGTTATTGATGGATAATTTTTCCAGTCTCTCAGATAATTTAATCAACAATTCTTCAGAGTGTCTTTCTTTGAACTTTATCCCTTTCTCAAGATTTTGTTGAGGAATGAATATTGGTTTTTCAGTTTTTTTTACTATATTTTTGGACGAGGTGGTCGAGGCCTGGAGGCTTTGCAGACCATTGGCTTGAATATTGTCAAGGCTACAATTTTCGGCGAGGGCTTTTTCTATTCTCTCAGTTTGGCTACTTATAGATCTCAAGGCAACATTAGTGAAATTATTTTGCTCCATAACCTGGATAAAGTATTCTGCCTTGAAAGGACTACCAGGGTCAATCTTTGTAGTAGTCTTAAGAGGGCTGGCTATGATGTCGGAATTAGTGACTTTAATTCTTTCAAACGGTGGATGAATAGATTCCACTTCTTCATTCTTAATGTTTCTCCATTTGGTGGCATATTTATCGATCTTCTCTAGGACCATAGCATGGTCTTCTTCAGGAAGATCAATGATCATGTTCTGTAACATTGGAATATAAGTATGTTCAAACCAATCAAAGAAATATACAGTTTTTTGTTCAAATCTCAACAGAAGGTGATCTAGGAGTGTCATGGTTTGACTTTGGGTCGGTACATCTGTGATCCGCGTATGTACCCGACAGTGAGCAGAAAGGACCACTAGTTTCAACTAAACATCAACGTGGGTGATGTAGATGATGGACGGTCTAGATTTCTATAAATAAAAAGGGAAAAATCCAAATAACCCATGTAAACTTTACCTGGAAATCCATACTTTTTTTAAAATTTCAATGCCTATGTGTATTTTCAAATAGTCTTTTGAACTAAATTTTTCGTTGATAGATTAAGATTATTCTGCGAATGCTCTATCTGGTTAACCCTTATTGAAAACATAGAATATCAAAAATCTTTTACAGCGTGTTAAAAATGTACAAAATCATCCGTAAATGACAATGTTATCCTTTCAAGTAGGATTTTATAATCTATTTAAAGAGGTAAAATTATCATGTATAAAAGGTTTTCCTCATTTTTTTTTAAATTGTAGAGGTTTTTTTGTATATTATATGTTTAGTCAGAGTTAATAAAATAGAATATTTACATGATATTTTTTATCTATCAATTGAAAATTTAACTCAGAGGGTTATCTGGATTTATACTGGTGTTTTAAAAGGATTATTTGGACTTTAAGAAAAGACAGAGAGTTATATAGATTTCAAGCAATTCATAGGGGGTTGTTTGGATATTTCCCAAACAAAAATGATGGTATGCTGTGTACTTATCCGCATTCTAAGCCGCATAAGTTATCTTAATTTTAAAAGATAAAAAAATGATTGATTTTATCATTTTTAATAATCAAAATTATGATTAAAAAAATGGAGATAAATGTTATTTTAGCTTTTAAGTGAAAGAAAAAACTTTTATTTTTCATCTCAAAATCAATACTATTGTCTGCATTTTATTCCGATTATTTTTATGCCAAGGTTGTGTGTGAACAAATTTGAAGGCAAAGTGAATGAAAAGTGGGGGGATTTGAGTCAAATAGAAAGTAGGTGGAAAGTAAAAATATTTCAATTTAACTAAGTTTCATAGTGTTTGTGCATATAGTGGAAAAATTTTCGATTACTTTCTCTCAAATTTTCATATATCAGAAATGGAAAATATTTTTTTACTTTTTCTAATAAGAAAAAATAGGAGAAGGAAAGTCATGAAATTTTTTTTCCTTCCATTGTTTGACACAAATACTAAATTTTTTAATGTTTGCTTTCCATGACTTTTCCTTTGACACAAACACACCCCAAACAGGATAATCCTTCCACAATTATCTTTTTATTCCACTATTTATCATATTGGCAAATCAGCCCTAAATAGGGTTGGATCAGTAATGATAGATGAACTGGCACACGTGGAACAATTTTTTTCGACCTTTTTATTAAATTAATAATCATTAAATAGAAGATTACTAAAATAATCTCTAATTTTAAAATTCTACTAATAAGTCATCTGACTCAGTTAATCCGACCATGTTGTATTTTTTTAAGTTTTTTAATTCAAAACAACATTGAAAAGGGGTACCCTATCCAATAAAAAAAATGTTACAAAAAATCTCTAAACAGTCATTAGACTATGGTTCTATTACATTATTTGGTTATTGATTATCTTTCTTCAGACTAGATTCGTCATGACACACATTTTGATTGCATTATTAATTTATCGAATGCCCCTGTTAAATAGTTGAACAGAATGGGTGAACATGGTCCAATTGAATCAGAATGAATCACAATGCATAAATATAAACATTGTTATATGAGACTAGTCCATACCCTTCTTGTGACTATAAAAACCAATTAGTTATATGCAATCGACTAGATTTTAGTATACTATAAACTATAGAGGGTTTAGATTTCTATACCCATTTTAGTAATCAATTAAGCTTCTAATTTTCTTTTGCCATGATATGCATGAGACATGCACTATAGATGATGCACTGATTACACTTTAAATTTTACATCACTCCTTATCTATCATGAATGTGTTGACTCAACACAGTCTTCCATGGTGTGGGAGAAAATTGAGATAACATGAAAGATTTTTAATAAATTAGTACAAATTTATGCCACAAGAAGATCAAGCACTGAAATTTCAAAAATGGAAAATTTGGGAAGATGAAAAACAACCTAGTCTACCATCTAGACATTGAATCGGTGGATCTGAAGGAAATGCAAGACTTACAATATAATGTATATTATTATATTTATTAGGTGATGATGTAATATAATTTATATTATTATATTTATTATGCGATGATGCAGACAAGCAGGAGAATAATTTTCAAAGGTTGTTGGAGCACACGACTTTGCCTCTCACTCTCACCGAATTAGGAATGAATATGTTATGGTGCATGTTTTCTGGAGGCAATATATTATTCAAATCTATAAATCAATGGATGAAATGGACAATAAAGTATAATCACATAAAATTCCTGATAGAAAACATGCCAAATAAATCTAATGAAAAACTGGATGGTAAAATTACATTCTAAGTATATTAAAGTTTATCTTAATCAGGTATTATTAGATGAACAAAATGCAGAGTTATGATAGATATGATATTGATAGACAGAATGCACTAACGGCAATGTGAGATTCATAGAATGTATGTGACAAAATACGCTAATCGACATGAACCGACCAATCATTTTTATTGACCTTGAAAGTATAAGATTTTTTAAATTTTAATCTAATCAACGAGGTGGATCAAAATTTTAAAAGAGAATCCATGTATCTCATAAAGGTAAAACTAGTATAATAGAAACGAAAAATAGTAAAATAATAATTATAAGATTTTAATATTTTGAATCTTTACTAAAATATTAAGTTGATCGTGGTAGTTCTTTTTTTTATATATATAGGTCATCCACTTCCACCATGCAGAGTCTTTATCAATTGTGAATCGTGTATTTTAATAAGTGAAGAACAGACATATTAAAGATCGGCATCATAAAACAGTATGCTATTCAACATATCATTTTATATTCATTGAAATCTCAACAAAACTAATTCCATCTTCCATGTGAATATGTAAAAAAATTATTCATAAAATATGATTTTTATAGCACTGAGATAAATATTTCATAATTATGGACATTGTATAAACGAATATTAATTAGCTATGCCTGCACATCAAAATATGATACATTTGGAGGTTGATGTATAACATTTCTCAAAAAAATTTACATCTTCGTCTCCAACATCAGATGCAATTAATTCACCATAAATTTATAAGTATATATACATGTATCATTTTCGATCAAATTAGCTATTTATTTTAAATATCAGATACATAATATTTGCATAGTTTTCTAATCCTTTTGAAACATGTCACCTTTTGGTAACATCAGCCAGAAAACATGAAGAGTTATTTATAAGGGCCACTATTACCATCATGTCACGGGTTCGGATCCTCTGTGGGAGTGCCACAGAGGTTCTCTGTGGAACCCAATGAAATGGCAACACCTGTTAAATCCCTCACGTGAGCGCACGTGATTCACTAACGAAAAATTTCGCCCCGTCTCACTCTGTCTATCTTCTCGACCACATCACAACCGTCCATCCCTCCTTCCTCGTTTACCAAGTCTCTCACCTCCTCGGTTACCAAGTCTTTGAGAAACCCTAGCCACCTGTGAAATCCCTTCCCACCACCACCGAACCCTCCGACCGCCACCACCGACTGCAACCACGGAAGCCCCTAACCGCAACATACGGCTCCTCGTTCAATTCTTTCGAAGTAACCTAACCGCCGCAACCACCGAAGCCCCTCCGCTCGCGGCCATCGCGGTCGTCAGGGTCCCCTCCATCTCCCCCCTCCGGCGGTGGCGGCAACTCCTCCCCACCTCCCATCCCTCACTCACCGATAGTGGTGGTGGTGGTGGTGATGGTGGCTTGGTCTCTTCAGATGCTTGTGTTCAGTGGTGGTGGTGATGGTGGCTTGGTCTCTTCAGATGCTTGTGTTCTATGTTGGGCCTATGTTGTCCCAAATTTTTTTTTTTAATTGATGTTTGAGGTTTTGATGAGGATGTCCAGGATTTGGTTTGATGGTTTTTTTTTAGTTTTAGTGTGTAACTGTTTGTTATCAGTAAATTTAAAAATTTAAAAATAGTGCAGGGTTCCCCGTCTTCAAGCAAACAATTCAGATCGGTTCATAATAAACTTTTGGTCTTCAATTAGTGTTTCACAGTTTGTGATTCAGTTTCTTAATAGGGCAGTGACTATTTGATAATGTGCATGAATGAAGTTAATTGTTTTGGCTAAATGTGCAGGAATGAAGTTAATTATTTTGGCTTACTTCATCAATCATCATCAGCAACAACAGACTTAACTTGGTTCAGCAAATTTTCAAGGAAATTGGAACTCGAATTCCTCTTCCAATTGATTCCACCCCAACATGGGAGTAATCAGCACATCCATATTGAAGGAATAACAAGCATCTCCTAATATGAATGAAAGGGTGCTTTAGAAGTCCCATGCTATTACTCACTGATGATGAGGAATAATCATGGACACTACAACCACAACTGGAGTATTCAAATAATTTCAAGAGTAAAAAAAATGGAGTAAAGTTGACAAATATATTAAAACAATAATATCATTTGTATAAATTCCATGCCATTAACAGCATAAGTTTGTGCTTCTTTTAACATGAGGTGCTAGACACTATTAAACAAACTTTGTATGACAGTATACAAAACATGTTAATTTAAGATTGTTGATGGGGCAATCCTTGCAGCTGTTGTAGTTTTATCCAAAATCATATGGCACCAATCCTTGCAACTCCGGACCATTGAGTCGGCTATTGTTGTCAGAGCTGCATAATCACAGCATACCATTTGATTTTGTTTTACATAATCATGTAAAAGATTGTTAATAAAGATATGTAATACATTCAACCGTGATCAAAGCGATATGTACTCTTAAAAGCATCTAATGAAATTCTTTTTTCAAGCAAAATCTTTCCAAGTGAATGAAGATAAGGACCATGCATTCTACATAATGGAACTGACGAAACTTTTCTATAAATTCAGGCAAGTGGTCACAAGCATTATTAAGCTTTAATTCATTCAATATCATTTCTCTACCATTCATCTAATCCAAACGAATTGTATTGCATATAACATGTATTTTGAATCCATCTAGTTATTCTTGCCGATATGATTCATACTCTGACTTGGATAGTTAGCAAAATCACAGTGCAAATAATAAATTGAAATAAAGCAGCAAATCTCCATTTCATTGGCAACATACAAACCAAAAAAGTATAAAAAATCATACATTGACATTTTTTTTGCCATTGTTTGTGGAAGACAAAGATAGCATAAACATCAAACATCAAATTTTTTTTATTTTTAAAAAAGAACAATAGAGCCAGAGCCAGAGCCAGAGCGTCCACATAGAACACAAGCATCTGAAGAGACCAAGCCACCATCACCACCACCACTATCGGTGGGTGAGGGAGGGGAGGTGGAGGAGGAGTTGTCTCCACCGCCGGAGGGGGGAGATGAAGGGGACCCTGACGACCGCAATGGCGGCGAGCGGAGGAGCTTCGGTGGTTGCGGCGGTCGAGGTTCCAGTCAGGGGCTTCGGTGGTTGCAGTCGGTGGTGGCGGTCGGAGGGTTCGGTGGTGGTGGGAAGGGATTTCTCAGGTGGCTAGTGTTTCTCAAAGACTCGGTAAATGAGGAGGTGAGAGACTCGGTAAACGAGGAAGGAGGGATGGAAGGTTGTGATGGGTTTGAGAAGATAGACGGAGTAAGACGGAGCGAATTTTTTTCGTTAGTGAATCACGTGTGCTCACGTGAGGGATTTAACAGGTGTTGCCATTTCATTGGGTTCCACAGAGAACCTCTGTGGCACTCCCACAGAGGATCCGAACCCGTCACGTCATGTCACATATACATTCCACCCCTTTAAAAGTTAATAAAAATATAATTTTACATGTTTTTGAAAAATTGAAACTCACCCTGTGGTCACCAGTGACAATGAGTTCTCGATGGCGGTCTCCCGCGCGAGCCCACTCGACAACGCGATCGCGTGGATTACCCAAGCCGCGCAAAGCTTCTCGTGTTCCACGAGCACAGACAGAACGGTCGTATCGCGGGGTCAAAGAGCGCGGAAGTCGACCGGGGGAGGGCATCGGATTCGGTGGGGTTTATGGATAGGGACGGGTTGGTGGTGGTGGGTCATCAATTGTGGGGGTTGTTGTGTTTGTTGTCGTCGGCGGATGAGGAAGGGGAAAGGAAGGAGGAGGTCCGGTGGCACTTAGGATTCATGGAGGAGGAAGAGGTGCTGGAAGGAGCTGAGGAGAAGCTCGGTTGGGGAGGAGGAGGAGGAGGAGGTGGTGAGAGGGGAATATGTGGGGAATCACAGTGGGGTTAGAGAAAAATAGGTGGTGGAGGAGAAGAGGAAGAAGAAGGGTTTGAAAGGGGTGGGTTGAAATGGTTCAGATCAAACAGGGTGTTGGGTGAGTGATTTATGGGGTGGAATTAAATCCCCTCTTGTTCCTCACTAGTCCATTATGAATTTCTCAATATGAGATTAAAAGGTTAATTACCTCTATCAACATATCACTGTAACTTATATTCAATAAAAAAAACCCATTAATTTTTAAGTGAGATCATTTTCTTCATGTAAATGTCTGAAAATTAGGCCATGTTTGCAGAGATTTTTGAATAATTATATTTTTGTCATAATTATATTTAACCTAAACATAATTTTGATGTCAAGATAATTTAACATCATTTATTTATCTCATTATCAAATGCTATTTAAAAGAAAAATGTTAGACTCGATCATTTTACCAACTAAAACTCATACCACATATGTTTTCATTTCTTTTAAATGGTAAACATCACACAATGATGTATATGTTTTTAATAAAAAGTGCATATCGATTTATTTTTAGTTGAATGAACCCATTATTAGAAAGTGTAAGAAAAAATTTAGTGAGGTATATACATTGTTAACGAGGTGTATGTTTTACTAAATCTATAACGAGGTAGATAAAATTGTAATTTGAATTGTAAAAAAATTGAGTGTAGCGACACTATATAAAATGAAATGTGTGTATCATGCACTTATATATTGGACTTCTACATAAGGGTGGAGCCAATGGGGGGCGGGCTAGGCCCAAGGATCCCAAGCCATGGGTCAATATATATAGGTAGATATTGAAAATTTGAAATGATTGAGTTTTAAATAAAAAAATGTTATATTTAGTTCTACTTGCATCCCAGTTAGCATGCATACATTTAAATTTTTATGAAGTGTATACCCTTATAATGGAGTATATTAATATTTTATAAAAAATGAAGTACATGCTCATATGAAATAAATGCATATATATTTTTAATTAATATTTCTATAATAGTGAATATGGAGATAATGAAATATGTACAGAGTTAGCCAATATACTGTGTTAGATGCAGCGAATGCAAATAGGGCCGGGTCTAGGGCAATATTTTGGAGTGGGTTAGAAAGCCTATATTATTAAATATTTATATGAAAGTTTTTGTCCTTATATTTGATGTAATTATTTATATACCAAATAATGTGATATTCAAAAGACATATGCACGTGAAGAAAAGAAAAAAAATGAAATGTAATTAAAGTTAAGTACTTTGATTTTATAAGAATCAAAATCAGGTATACCGTATATTAATAAATTTTATAATTGAAATAACCAAATATTTTGTCATAAAAATAGGAAGAGTTGTTATAAAAATAAGAAAAATTGTTTTATAGATATAAATATTTTTTTATTGTTCAATTGACATTAAATTAATTTTAAGATAATATTTAAATTTTAAAATTTAGAATTTTTAAAATTTATAGGAAGATTGATGTTGCATTTGGTTCCACGATTGTAAAACTAGTTTTTGACAAAAGCTGGGTTTAAAATTGATTTTGCAGGAACCTGCCTATCCACCGCTTCTGGAAAACTAAGATTTTAAGTATTTTTTCACAAAAATCTCTTTGTATCTTTTGACCCCAATTTTTTATTTGGAAACGGATTTGGGAAAAACAACTTTCTATAAACCCAAAAGTTGTCAAATCCTGTCTTCAAATGGACTAGAGTTTGAATTGGTTTATTAAGTTGAGATCTAATTTTGTTAGGATACTATTTGATTTGATATTAATTTGTTAAGTTGATATCTAATTTGTTAATATATTTTGTATGGAATGCAATTTATATAATATAAAATGTAAATAACATAATATATATCATCAAGTAATATAAAAAATAATACAAAATCTGGCTGCCTCTAGCTGCAACTCTTATGTCCGCCTCTGTTGCAAAATGAACTGATTGTATTAGTGCTCATTGAAATTTTGAGATTTGGAGTCATGTATATCTTTAAAAAAAAACAGAATTGTGAAAAACTTTGTTTTGAATGGAATATTAGTACGATAATTGGTTTTAAAGGGTTGAGAAATCACTGATTTGACTATTTAAGTATTTTTTATATTTATGTTGATTTCTCATAATTGCTATACTCCTCTTTTTATTAGAATGAAAGTTAAAGGATATCCTTGTACGTATGTTTTTGTGATTGAGTTATTTTTTCATATTATTTTTAAAATTTTTAAACTTCATTTTTTTCTATTTTTTTGCAATGAGAAAAATGAGATTTCAAGATTTTTTTAAAATCTTTTAAAAATTATTTCAGATCATTAAATATAGGAAAACAAGTAAAAAAAAACCGTGACTCATCATTATTTTAAGGACTCGATATTATCTAATTATTTTTATTTTATCTTAATTTTATAATTGTAATTATCTTTTTTTTTCTCTCTCTTAAGAATTTTGGACCTCTCCCCTTCCTGTAATTTCTGAATTCCTTATACATGATACACCACATATGGTCCAAGCCCTAGTAAAAGAACCCCAATTCCTTTATCTCCAAGCACAACATGTCATGTGAGAGTTAACAAATATCTAGAAGATCACACACTATTCCACTGGTCCCGGTCCTCCCCTCTCAATCCAACCTGCTCAATTAAACAAAATTCAAAATAAAACCCTGGAGAAAACACTAGCTTCCTCTCAACAAACATAGTTTAATAGACTTTGTTATCCTATTTTCGAAAATCCTTATCCATCACATTAATTTATTCCACTTAAAAAAAACCCAATAATAGTGACAACACAACAACACAACCGTTTCATTGAGGTTGAGCTGACGTGGCAGAGCCTGAATCTGCCACATCAGTAAACCTTGAAAGGGAAGGAAAGTAGGATTGTTTGATCCCCACTTTTATAGTCTAGTGGGCAATTGCTTGGATCTAGTGATTTTTCATTAAGAGGTAATTCAAATCACATCTTTTTAATAATAAAAAATTATTGATTGAACTATGGTCCCTGGTAACAACTCTCATGACTTTATAAAAACTCCACTCAAAGATAGGTGCTTATTTTTTTTTTATACTTTTCACATAAACAATTAGCATACTTTTCTTTCATGAATATTTTAAACCAAAACACAATTTTTTTATATTATACTCTGTATGGGACTCGATGTGATTCCTTTCTAGGGTTCCCATCCAACCCTACTTTTATATATATATATATATATATATATATATGTAAAAAATAAAAAATAATGAATGCCTTTAATTTAAAAAATAACAATCAAGCACCACTAAAACATTGCTACAATTGGTTTCTTTGTCCTTTTAATTAAAAAAATTAATTAAATGCCTCCATCATCATAGCCTACAAATCACCCCCCCATTAATTCTCCTCCTATAATTTAATAATGTAAAAGAATTAGGGTTTTCAATGGCATTAATTAACATATCCAATACCCCCCAACATAAACAAATACGAGAGTCCACGTGGACATGTGACATGGCAATGATTGTGCTGACGTGGCACGTAGAGTTCTTCTGGATACTACTTGAAAACGGGAGGAATGAAAGGGCTCGCATACGACAAAAGTGTGACCGAAAAAGGCGGGATCCACGAAGTGGGTCCCACCCAATTTTTTAAAATTAAATATTACACGTGGGCCCCACTCTCCCAACTCTCCCGACACGGCTTTTTAATTTTTTATTTAAAATAAATAAATAAAATATTATTTATTTATTTTTTTGCCCTTCTAAAAATGAGCCAAAATTAAAAGCTACAGATATTTGCTTTTACAAAAACCTGATCTGATCCATTCCACCCAATAAGATAAGACCACGTGTCTATAACACGTGTATATGAATTTCGTTTTTCCTCTCGTTTTACGGTGCGGTCATTCTTGACCGAAGAAATCGTTCCGTTCGTCCACGTGGGACCGAATGACGTCACCCTGAGTCCACGTGGCGACAGCGACAAAAGGGGCAACCCCCGCGAGGAGATAATACTCCTCGGCCCGATTAAAAAGAAAATACTTCGGGCTCGTGTGGGTCCCACCTTTGATGGACCGTCGATTGGATTTGAATCGACGGTCCAGAGCGATCGACTTCTCCGACACGCACGATACGGGGGGTGGGATTTTTTTGACAGCTCGGACGTACTGCGCGGGAGGCGAGGGGACCGTATTGTCGCCACGTCAGCATGCGATCCGACGGTCGCGCGATTTTCACTCGTCAAAAGATCAGATCTCCACCGTCCATCACCCACCGCGCGTCGCTTTCGGGAGGTGGACGTGGGCTCCACAGTCAACTAGCAGCGGATCCTCCTCTTTAAATATATATATATATATTTATTTATATATAATATATAAGCTCAGGCAGAAATGCCGAAATAATGAGTGATTGACCGGATGTGCACCGGCTAAACCGGTGAGTGGGGTGGGTATCACTGCCACGTGTCGGTTACTCGGCTGCAAGTGAGAGCAATCACCGATGCTTGGGGAGAAAGGAAAGTAATATTTGTGACACGTGTCGGTTAGTCTTCGCCTCGACTCGCCATGGTAAGTCCCATGGACGGTGGGTGGAGGAGCCACGTTGGCACCGTCTAGTTTGGACAGTCGGATGTGAGGGATGAATCGGACGGTCGTGATTAAGGTGAGGACTTTTTGAAGGACGATCTGAGCCGTCCGTTTCGGTTGTGGGAGTGAACCAAAACCGAACAAGTATAGATGAGGGGGAGGAGCAGCCAAAGAGAGAGAAGAAAAGAAAAAAAAACTGAAGAAGATAGAGCGAAGAACAGAGACTGAGAGAAAGAGAGACTCTAAATCGGATTTTTCGGACGTTTTAGGGTTTCGGAGACTCTAAATCAGGTTGTTGTTTGTGTTGATTCGTGTCAGGAGATCGGTCGTACCTTTGGTGCCGTCCGGAGATCTGTTCGTATGAACTGATCGGTGAATGATCCTGATTTGATGAGTGGGATCTGGAATCTATGGATCGGAATAGAGAAACTCGAAGACTGGCGGCGGCGTCGACCGCGATGAACAACGGCGGCGGCTCCCTTTCGCGGCGGAGGCAGAGGAGCAGCTTGAGGGACTCTCCTGGTGAGGAGACGCTCTTTAGATCTGTTGAGGATTCATGGCGTCATGTGATTTCTGTTTTTTGTCACTTTTTTTTTGTTCTTTTGTTGCAGAGGACGACGGACCGGGGGAGATTCAAGAGACGGGGAGGTTGCGAGATCGGACGGTGAAGAAGGACCGGGAGAGGGATCGGGAACGATCGAGCCGGAGCAAGAGAAGGCGAGGCGATCGGTCGCTGAACGGGAGCGGCCGTGATGAGGGGGACGAAACGACCGAGGAGAGCCTCGAAGATGACGAGGAAGACGAGGACGACGATGCGATCACCGGTTCCTCCGCCTCCGCCGTTCTAGGCGGCGGAGGCAGTGCTTCCCTCCCGCCGGTCCGCCCTCTTCCGTCGCCCGCTCAGCCCTTGGCGAACTCCGCACCTCCATCGATGTCTCTTCAGAACCACCACCATCACCACCACCACCGGAAGAGCTTCCCGCCGGCCCCCTCTCAGCCGCCTCCGGCGAAGCCGGTGAGGACCGCTCCGTGGAGGGGCGCCGACGATATGATCGGTCTTTCTGTGCCGAGAAAGGCTCGATCAGGTATGGAAGCCTACGACTTTCCCTCCTTCTCTCTCTCTCCCTTCTTTTTATATTTCTTTTATGGGATTTTTAGAGCATCTTTTGTTGCTTTTGTTTTGGCAGCCGCTCCGAAGAGATCACATGAGTGGTTGGTTTCAGGTGGCGGTAGCGGCGGCGCCGGAGCCGGAGGTGGGGGTGGAGCTGCGGAGCAGATTCACCGCCAATCTTCAACATCTCCGGCGAGGATGAGCGGGGCCTCATTTTCATCGGCCTTGCCCGCAGCCGCCATCTCTCCTACCTCGTCAAACGCCTCCGTCCGGAAAAAGGTTGTTCGTCCTCTCATCACTTTGATCGCTTTCAATTGTCCTGATCGGTTTCACGGTTGGCTCATCTCGTGTTCTTTTTTGTTTCTTCAGAAACCGATTGGGCTGAAACCGCACAGACCGCCGAAGGTCTCTAAGACGGCGGCCGCAGCGGCTCCCTCGTCGGAAATCGAGATCGAGGTCGCGGAGGTCCTTTATGGTCTCACAAGGCAGTTCAAGCAGGAGCCGAACAAGCCCAATCAAAGGGACGGCAGTGATGGGTCGGCGGGGGTGGACCCATCAAGATCTCGAGTCTCCTCCCCGATCTCAATTTCAACAGTCCCCTCTTCGGCAGCCCCACCGCAGGCTCCCCATCCAACTATTGGTCGGTGTTGGTTCCCCAAATTTGGGTCTTTATTATTATATTTTTGAAGGCAAATGTTTGATTTTTATATTTTTGGGGCTCTTTGGTTGCAGCACCGAAGAGGAAGAGACCCAGACAGATAGTGAATTACGAAGAGGAGAGCGGTGCTAGCCCCCATCTGGGCTCCTTGGTGTCTTCCGCGGTGAAGAGCGAGGCCGAGCAAATCGGGAAAAGGGAGGCCCCATCGCCAAGAGATGAGAAGAACAACAACGCAGCGCCTGCTGTTGAAAATGGTGGCGGATCACACGATTTGGGTGGTCCACCACCGGTGGCTGTAGAGCCGCCACCACACTCTTCAGCGGAGGTGGTGAAATCCGAGGTGGCTCAGGCGATGGAGGATATGGAGAGGAAAGATAGGGCGGCTGAGGATAAGGAAGAGATAAAAACTTCCTTGTCTATGTTGAAGGAACCCACTGTTGCTGATTCGGATGTCAATGTTGATGAAGCATCCGTAAAGAAAACGTGAGCTTGAATTTGTAAAAAAAAATTTGGGCTTTTTTTGTTTAGTATTTTTGTAGGGTTGATACATAGTATACATATTTTTTTATGGTTTTTAAATTTTTTTGGATTTTTTTATAGGGTTTCCACGGTTGAGAAACCACGGGAAGAGAAGTTCCGGATTGATCTGATGGTAAGGATCGTTGCGGTATCAAAAATGATATTTTTCCTCACTTTTTTTTGGTGGGTGCTTGTGGTGTGTCAGGTGTAATCAACTCTGCTCTTGTTTTGGTTTTAGGCTCCTCCGCCACTGAAGCCGTCTCCAGAGATGGACGGCATCCGCGACTTCAGTACAGAGCATAAATCATCTTTGTCCCCGGCGATTGATTTGGTCCGAAGCTCCTCAAGATCTGTTCTGTTTTTTTTTCTCCGTTGTTTTTTCATGGTGATTTTGGTCTTGACATACCCTGATATTGTTTTCAGATGAGCAAAGGAGAGGCTACAAAAGCCGAGGAAGATAAGGCAGAGGTCCAATTGGAAAAAATGGGCGAGCGGGCTGAAATTGATTCCGAAAACAAGAAATCCATGACGAAAGAGAGGGTCACCGTGCTGCATCTAGATGCAGACAGACAGCATGAGAGAGAGATCCATGGAAAACAATCAGCTCACAAGCAGCAGCAGCAGCAGCAGCAGAATTTGCAGCAGAATTCAAAGGGTCTGAGAGGGACAGAACCCAAATTAGAAAAACCTGGTATCCAATCCCCTTTGATTTGCATTTGGAAAACCCAAGTATTATTTGGCCTGGCCCCATTGTTTAACCTTGTGCATTGTATCCTCAGCTCAATCTCCTGCTTCTGTGCCTCTTCCAATGACGGTCGCCGGCTGGCCAGGCGCTCTCCCTTCATTTGGGTATGAAGTCCTCTTTCTGCACCTCTCGTCACTCTATGTTTGTATATTTATGGTGCTGATTTAAGATTTCTATCCTTGATGAGCAGATATATGGGTCAAGTCCCATCTCTCCAAGCAGTCGTTCCTGTGGATGGTGGCACTGGATCTTCAAAGGTTGTCCAGGTTCATTTTTATTCTCTCACTCTTAAACTTCTCTACCCTCTATCTGCATTAAATGGTCTAATCTTTCTCCATAATTTTTTACAGACCCCGCATTTTCTGACTCCTCAGCCGAGGCCCAAGAGGTGCGCGACCCATTTCTACATAGCGCAGAACATATTCTACCACCAGCAATTCACGAGGATGAACCAGTTCTGGCCTGCGGCGGCTGGTGGTTCGGGCCCTGTCTACGGAGCCAAACCATACAACCTCAATGTGGTGCCTCCCACCGAGTCTGCCGCCATACTTGGGAACCCGATGCAGGGTGCTTTCCCTGGTAGGGCTGCATCTGCGGGGTTGGGCCCTGCTTCTGTCCCAGACAAGGGGCTGAACGGGGCCACTGCATTCCCCATCCATGCGTCTAAGGACAAGGGATCCGTGGCAGCGGTGGCTGGTTACATGGATGCCGCTCAGAGGAAGCCAATCATACTTCAGCAGACGCCCCCTCAGTCGGGATCTGCTGCAAATATCCTGGTGGGTGTTTTGTTAGTTTATACTTTCCCCTCCCAATCTTTCCATCTGTGGTTGATTGGCTGGGCTTCTGTTTTGGGGTTTTTTTGTTTTTTGGTTCTCCTTGGTAAATCCCCTAATTATTGTTGTTCATGATTATGAAATGCAGGTTGGTGACTGTTTTTTATTTTCTGGGGGTCAGTCATTTCTTTGTATGGTTTTTTAGAATCCCAGTTGCTGTCCCCTGCCCAATTTGGTCTAGGAAGACTTCAACTGATGATTTTTCTTTTCCTTTTTTTGCCTGTTTTGCGGATGACGTTATTGCTTTGTTCAGTTGCTCTTTGCGGTTATTGTTAGTTGGACTTTCTGGTTTCAGTATTTTTTTTTCTTTTTTCTGTTTGTAATTTTGGAAAGCAGTTTTGCGGTCCTTCACTCTACTTCTTCTACTTGTCTTCAGTGATGTTCAAGACACATTTGGGTTAACTTACCTGTGTAATATTTTTTTCTGCCTTTCATCAGTTCATAATTTTCCCTTTTTATAGGTTATTTTGTTTCGTTGCAGTTATTTATATATATTGAAAAAACCCAATTGATGGTGACTCCCAATTCTTTCTTTTTGGTTCCAGCATGGCCCGGCCTTCATCTTCCCCTTGAACCAACAGCAAGCTGCTGCAGCCGCCGCCGCCGCCGCCCGATCCAATGCAGCAGCAAAGGCTGTAACTGGTGGCATCAGCGGAACGGGCCCTTCTGTTGTTTCTTCCAACTCCACCCCAAGTTCTGGGTCGTCTGCATCGGCAGCTGTGCCCACAACTATGAGCTTCAACTACCCCAGCCTTCCTCCGAACGAGGCCCAATACCTTGCTATCCTTCAAAACAACGGCTACCCATTCACCATCCCCGCACCCATTGGAGCCCCTCCTTACCAGGGTGGGAACCCGGCCCAGACCATGCCCTTCTTCTACCCCTCTCAAATGCTCCACCCTTCCCTCCAGCAACAGCAACCACCGTCTTCATCCCAGGCTCAACCACCATCCCAAATCCAGAACAACACAAGCACATCCAGCGGTTCATCTTCTTCTCAAAAGCACCATCACCAGCAGCAGCAGCGGCAGCAGCAGCAACAACAACAGAGGTTGCAAGGTGGTGGGAGCTCTCATGGCGGTTTCCCTTCATTGAAACAACAACCACCACCTCCACAACAGCATAGACCACAACAACCCCAGCTTCCCCGGCATCTGGAGCATGAACAGCCCGGTGGAGGAGAGAGCCCATCGACGGCTGAGAGTAATAGGATGTCCCGCATCTACGGCCAGAGCTTTCCGATGCCAATACACGGGCAGAACTTTGCCCTCATGAACCCAGCCGCTATGTTTCACGAGAAGCAATCACAGATGCACCAGCAGGAGCAGGGTGTGAAAGGAGGCAGCGGCAGTGGCGGAGGAGGGTCTGAGCTGAACCCGTCGCATCAGGCCTTTGCTTTGCCCTTCAACCCATACACTGCAACACGCCCTGGGCACCTAGGCCTTGACTTCTCACAGGGTCAACACCCGATGTTCCAGAGCCTACCCGAGGCAGCACGGCACGGGATCCAGATTTGTGGCGGCACCGTGGCCCCACAGCAGCAACAACATCAGCAGCAGCAACACAAGAAACCTGTGGCTGCCGAGGAAGGGAAACCCAGTAATGACGAGGAGCAGCAGAAGTTGGGGAAGGCCCCTCACTCGCACTTGCTCGCGTTCTCAAGATCAATGGAGGGTGATCCCCATCCGGCTCAGTCCATCCCAGGAAACAATGCCATTGACTCCTCTCGGACACTTAACCTCATCAACAATGGTTCTGGAAACAACAATCGGGCCGTGCCATCAACCCGGCCTTCCTCTTCAGTCGTAACTTCACCACCTGGAGCAGTAGGTGCTTCATCCATCACACCTCAACAGCAGCAGCAGCAGCTGCAGCAGCAGCAGCAGCGGATTAGCCAGCAGCAGCAACAGCAACAACAACAACAGCAGCAGTTCTTGATGCATCGGAACAAACCTGTTGTCGCAGCAGCCAATAATAATGTGTACGCTGATCGGATGCCACCTGGTCCGTCTCCATCTGCGATGGCTGCAGCCACCACTGGCAAGTTCCCGCTTGGATTTGCCCAAGCAATTATTCAAAGTAATAATCCCAATCAGCCTATTCAATGGAAGGGCCATCCAGTGTCGTCAATGAACTCTTTCCCAGCAATGTCGGCTGCTCAGAGTTCAATGGTGAAAAAGCAGCAGCAGCAATCATCGCAGCAGATGAGGCCCCAATCGGCAGCATCAGCTCACACCCAGATATCTTTTGGGGCAGCCAATTCGAAACCAACTACTACTCCACCATTGTCGCAACAGCTCCTGAATCACCCGTCACCTTCTTCAACATCTGCTCCCATTGGATCTCCACCCACGTCGATCTCAAAAAGCAGCAATGCGGGTGGTGGAGGAAGCCCTCGTGCTTCCACGGGGAGCAAGCCTGGGCCACAGCCATCGTCTGTTGCCTCAGCAGGGACGCAGCCGGCGGGGAAGAACTCGGTTTCAAGTTCGAGCAGGAAGTCCTCCCCTGTGAGCTCAAGAGCCATGCCTTCAATCCTTGGTTCAGTTGCCAAACCTCTGCAGCAGCAGCAGCAGCAGCAGCATCAACATCAACATCAACATCAACATCAACATCAACATCAACATCAACAGCAGCTAACAAAGCAACAGCAGCAACAACAGCAGGCTTTTACACCGGCCCAGCTGTATTTCTCCAACCCATATTTGCAAGCGCAGTCCCCCCAATCATCTGGGGCAAGCTATTACCCCCCGAGGCGGCCGTCGGACCAGCAAATGCAGGCCCACCAATCCTCTCAACAGCAGCAGCAACAACACCAACCACCATCAGGTATTTTCTCATCCTCTCTCTCCACCTTGTTGTAGTGTCTTTTCCATGCAGTCAAGTCCTCCATTTTTTCCATATGGTATTTGTTTAATTTGAATGATTTATCCCATTCTTTGTGATTTAAAAACTTCATTCTAATTGTCCTCACTACTTTCAGACCCAACATAGATTTCTTTGCATGCATTTCTCGTAGTAATGACAATATGTCTATAAAATATAACTAATGACGTACTTTTGCCGTAGTTATCATACATGATTTATTAATTTATCATGTACCACGCCAAATGGAAACCTTATGTGTAAGTATGTGAACTTTGTGACCATGTCTGCTTAATGTGGCTATCATTGTTGTTAGCAGGTGCAGTGACATCTGATCCAGCAAAGGCGGCCGCTGCTGCTGCCTCTGTGGGGAATATGAAGGGTCTACCATCTCCCGGACTCCTCCAAGCTGCCCAGTTCGCTGCTGCTGCTGCTGCCGCAGCATCCGGTGGAGGCGGCAATCCTCACACACTTGTGTCGGCGGCGTTTCCGTACATGCACGCTATGTCATCATCCATGCAGTCTGTCCCCGTCAAACCCCCTGATCAAAAGCCCGCTGCAGGTAATCACAATTCCCGCGGTGACCCTACTATCATCACAAACTCTACTTCCTGAAATAAATAACATCTGTTATGAAGTCTCACTGGAAAAAAAATTTGGCAAAAAAGAAGAGTTTATGCAAGTTTTATGTGCTCATATTGTTGGGAAACGGTTTGCTTGCCCAGGAAATGACAATTTGCATGCCTGCTGGCAGCCTGAGAAGAGATGATTGACCCGACCTCTTCTGCCGGCACCCACCCTCCTACCCACCACAACCGTCCGTTGATGGAGACCACCACGGACACCAGTCGATCAGGCAGGTCTGGACCAGATAGCACTGGTTTGTTATGGTGGGGGTCCCCCTGGAAGTCAAATGAAAGGGACAACGAGGAAGGGCCATTGGTGGGGTTGTTTGTGCTGGTGGAGCTGCTTGAGCTGGTTCAAACTTCAAAATAAGATGGAAAAAAACAAACAGCTTCAATGGGTTCTTCCTTCCCTGCATGAATGAAATCGAAAATGGGGGGGGGGGGGGGGGGGGGGGGGGGGGAGCTGAAGTGGGGGTGTCCCATCTATTTATTTTTTCCCTTGGCGGTTTTGAGGGGGACTAGAGGGGGAGGGGGTGGTGGAAATTGACATATTTTTTTTATTTGTTGTTTTAGCTTTTCTAATATGTTGTGAAGAAAGATATTTTATTGGAGGTTGAAAGAATGAGAAAAAAAAGATGGGGAAGGTGAGACAGTAGAAGATTTTTTAAAAGAAAGAAAAATAAGAGTTCCTTTTTGTTTCTCTGATCTGAATGGATTCTGATTTTTATATTTAGTTTTTGTTTTTTGAAACTGATTTTTATATTTAGTTAACGAAGTATTTTTATTATACATATATATATATTTTTTCATACTGAAATATATATTGAGAAAGTGTATGTAGCCTATATTATATTAAGATACTGCATTAGAGTTCATGCTTTTTTTTGTCAACTTCTCGTGCATTTTCGAAAAAAAAAAAACTTTTTATTCGTGTTGTTGCACTTTTCTTTTGTAGTGCAGTCACAAGCCTATATTTTATTAGAACTGACTGAAGGTAACATTTTTTCCTCTTTTTTTTTTAAGATCCTCACGTGTTTGGGATTCATTTCATTGTCACACTAATATCAACACCAAAACCTCTTCGAGTGATAATTGTGAAAACAATTTTTAAAAAAGGTTTTTATTTTTAAGTTTTTATAAATGATGTGTTTAGTAATCAATCTCTCTCTTCAAACTCCTTTTTTAACAAGTATATGGATAGAAAGTTTGTATGATTTTATAAGTATTTTAAATATCTTATTGCATATCATCATTGATTCGAAATGTTAAATGATGAAAGTTAAAAAGATAAACTAAATGTAAAAATTAATATTTTGATTATAAAAATGTTAAAAATAATTTTATTGATGGACATCTTTTCTTAATTTAAGAATTTTAATTACCCCCAATTGAAGAAACCCCAGTAAGGGAAAATAAGTGCGTAGGGCTTAAAAGAAAATATAAAGAAAAAAAAGATAATATAATACAGATGGTGGTGACACTTGTCTGCACTCTCTTTGTCACCACTTTCCACGTGTGCTTGTCCCATCGTGAAATCCTAGCCGTCCAGACTTTTTTTAATATGACAATGAAAGAATAAAAAACATGTCATCATCAAAATATTAATCTTGTGCCAGGTCCCCGCAGAGAAAATCATTTTTAATTTTATTTTCAATCCATGGCCGTCCAATCATCTTTTGATCTTTCATTTGTGATTGATGTTTAGCTGTAAATCAATTGCATCTGAAAGTTTTGGAAAAGTGTGTGACATTTTCTTTTTATAGATAGTTTTGATTTTTCTTTTAAAAAATCATAAATAAATATTAAATAAAATACTAATAAAATATGGATAACATTAAAAATGAATTGATTCACGAATCCTCTGATTTAAGATGATGTTTTTAAATGTGCTTTTGAATCATTCCTGTTAAATAAAAAAAATCATAAATAAATTATGAATAAAACACTCATAAAATGTGGATAACATTAAAAAAAAAAATGATTTGATTAACGAGCCCTCTGATTGAGAAGATGTTTTCACGTATTCTTTTGGATCGGTTAAAGATATTAGATTAGATTTGTTATTATCTTAGTTTGTTATTATATTAGTTTGTTATTATTTTAATGTGTTACACGTGTAACACCATCTTGTACTATTATATAAAAGACTTTAGTCCCTCTCTAATAGAACAAGGATTTTAGGGTTTCATTATTATTATTTTCTCTCCCTTATTTCTAACATGGTATCAGAGCCATAAACCCTAGATCCACAAAAATTTATCATCTTTTTCCCCGCTCTGATTGGGAGTCTTCAATCGAAGCGGGGGAGGATTTTTGACCATCGTCTTTGTGCTCTTCGTTATCCCCGTTGCGCCTGTCGCGCTATAGTCTTTATCATCGTCATCATCATATGCAACATGGTAGATCTTATTCTCGTCCTCATATTCACAGATTTCACGCATGATTAATTTGAATCTTACATGTTACGTGAGGATCTCATCCACATCGTCATTCCATGCGTCTCCTCGTTCCGTCCCCGTCATCTGAACGCCCACGTGCACCAGTCTGCATGCTCGTAGCACATCGACCGTCACGTTCGTTTCCGCATGCCCAAGCTTCTGTCCACGTGAGATACCCTTCTGTCAGCGTGAGATACCCAGGCGAAGGCCAAAGGCCACCTGTACATGGTTTATGTCCTCATCCAACATAATCAACAAGGCCGTCCAACCAGTCCGTCCAGATCCACCAACCGGTTCCGCCGTCCAACTTTTTTTTTCATCGTTGTTCTTGTCATGTCCGTCGATGATGTGATCGCCGTCGTCCGTTATCATCTCCGTGTCGTCATTGTCTCCGCGCGTCAACGTTTTCTCTGTGCGTCGTCGTTTCCGTGCAACCGTCGTTCACGCGCTGTCTCCACTGCTTGTCCGCATTAGTTTGCGTTGTTTGTGCTGCTGTCCGCATCGTGTTTCTTCTGCTTCTTCTTCCCTGTCCATGTCCGTATGTGCCCTCCGTGTGAGCCTTTGCGTTCGCAGACTCTCCTCGCGCCTCCGCGAGGCCTCCGCACACCTCTACATCTCGTACGTGCGTCATCTGATCTAGTAGACCATCGACTCCGACTGACTCAACGAGCAGGAGCGACTCTGATTGACTCAACGAGCGGGAGCGACTCCGATTGACTCAACGAGCGGGAGCAACTCTGACTGACTCAAAGAGCGGGAGCGACTCCGACTGACTCAAAGAGCGGGAGCGACTCCAACTGACTCAATGAGCGGGAGCGAAGTGATGGATCCAAAAAAGATAGATGACGATTATCAATTCACAAAAATAAATTGGAGGTGTTTGAAATAAGAAAATGGATCAAAAAAAGATAGATGACGATTATCAATTCACAAAAATAAATTGGAGGTGTTTGAAATAAGAATTTTAGTTTATCATTTTTATGTAAACTCTAAGGGTACAACCCTTCAGAGTTTAGGAGAGGGTGTTAAAGATATTAGATTAGATTTGTTATTATATTAGTTTGTTATTATCTTAATGTGTTACACGTGTAACACCATCTTGTACTATTATATAAAGGGTTTTAGTCCCTCTCTAATAGAATAAGGATTTTAGGGTTTCATTATTATTATTTTCTCTCCCTTATTTCAAGCAGGATCATTCCCATTAAATAAATAACATTTTACTCCTTATGCTATCAAATTTCTACCCCTATTTTGGGTTTTGTGGCTAGCCTAAATGAGGTTTATGTGGAAGTTTCCCTCTGTTCATGTTTTTGTGGAATGAAAGAACATGTGATGAGCATGATTTCAGTGAAAGTAAGTTATTGTGTGGGGCCTTCACATGCGTTACAGGTCACAGCATCCTCACTTATTCCATTTTGGATTTGGTTTAAACTTTCCTGAAAAAATATGGAAAAGAGAGAGATTTGAGTGTGACATGGCCATGTTAGGGACTGGTGCTCATTCATGGAAATTAAATATTCAAACAGACATAAAAATCTGTCTTTATGTATTGAAATAAATTAAAGAAAAATGGAGAAACTTGACTAAAGTGGTTGTAAAAATGTATTTTTTTATATTAAAATGACATAAAATTAATAATTATTTGTATTGATATAAAAATAATAACATATTAGTCGGATGCCCCCAATTATTATATGTTTTTTGAAACATTAATTTGTGGGAGGAAAAAAAACTAATGATAATGTTATGTATTGTCTATTTTTCAACTTTAATTTTAGTTCATTCATATTTTGATTTTTTTAAAAAGAAGTAAAAATATGGGTATCAAGATTTGAGAAATTGGGTTAGAATCCATTTTTTATAAAAGATGATTAAATGATCAAATCTTGAGGGTACTAATTTAAAAAAAAATAAGGTGTATGCTTTGTTTTTTTTTAAATGAAATATAAACTTTTATAAATTTTATGAAACCATTAATAAAAAACATAAAAATATTCAAATAGCATACACACCTCACTGGTATAAGGCTGGAATTAGATCTATGTGAGCTCAAAAATTAATCTTCACACTGAGAGCAGCTTCAATTGGACTGCATAATGAAGATTTGAAGACCATTTCATGCTGTCCGTCTCCAACCGAATGTCAAAAAGAAGACCGCGCGTATTCTTTTTTAAATCGAGCAAAAAATTCATGTAAAATTCAAAAGCAATGTTTCAAAAATCAAATCATTTATTGAATAAAAAAAATAAAAAATATAGAATTAATATAATTTAGTTATTTACATTAAAATGAAAAAAAATAATAGAATAAAAATTTTAACAAATTAAAATAGTGATTTAAAGACCTACACATAAAATTTCAAAGGGAGTCCTCGGAATGAAGATCCATGAACGGATAAAAAACTTGGCCTACCAGTTTTGACCAGCTCATTGTATATCAAAGTCCAGAATACAATCAAACACAAATCTATATATATTTAAAAAAGGGGGACCATAAGATGAGATAAGGTGCAAGAAAAAAAAATGATGATGATTTGGAGGGTTCAGGTCACATCAAAAGTCTAAAATGTACACATCAAGAGGGTCTACATCCCTTGCTTGTTGGTTAACTGATCAACTCACATCCTTTCAGTCACTGCTCTCTGGATACCTACCTGTATTCAATCAAGGAGACCATCTCCCTCGACCCCCCTGAATGACACAGGGAAATCATAAAAATATATATGTTTAACAAAACGGGTACTTATGGTTACAAAACCTAATAAGTTACAGTGATTAGATATTATTAGTATTTGAAAAATGTTATGAGATGCTATTTTTAATGTCTCATTTATGGTCGGTGTTCAATTTGATTATTCTTAAAGCATATATTTAACTAATAATATGTATATTTTTATAAAAACATATTACATATTCATATCACATTCATATGAATGAATACATAATATTTTTACATTTTTTATAATAGAATATATGATATATATTAATAGAATGTGTACAACATTAGGTGATAGATGTGATAATTGCAAATGAGACTATAAAAAACACTGAGTATAATATCGCCCTAAGTAATTTGAAGTCATCATCCAATTTAAGAGTCTAGATCAAGTCAGGAATGGTTTCGATCAGTTCTGTCACCACCAAACTGCATAACCCTTTAATTGAAGTACATAACTTATAAATCAAGTTGCACAACCAATTGTTGGATACATGTTCCACTATCTTATTAGATCCAATCAGCTATTGAAGAAAAACATGAATTCTTAAGTATTATCAATATCCAATAGGAGAGTGAACATGTACCCAAGAATTGACTGTACAGTTTAATTTATAAACCGTGTAGTTCGATTAAAAAGTTGTGTGCAGTTTATTACTGACATGATTGACTGAAACCAGTTCCGACTGGATCTGGACTCTCAATTTTAATGGGTGATAATTTTTTTGTTGAAGTTTTAAGCTGATGACTTATACAGTCTCTCTTAAAATAATCTTTCTTTAATTTTTTTTAAAGTCCTTTGGGATGGTGGGGGAAGAAATGCCTGTGAAAAAGTCCTAATGGTTTAAACACAACACCACCAGGTCATGGGGCCCTTTTATGGGAAGAGAATCTGGTTTTGTGGGGTGAACACAAAAGCAAGTTGCTTTTGACTATTCCAAATAACTGCTTTCAATTTTAATATATGAGCTTTTATCAGCGCTAATTCAACTATTGAGTTTTTCTAATCATTTTGGGTACTCGGGTCTTAATGTTTTTATAATCTTATATACAAAGTAGGCTAGTATTGACTATTGATCAGTTATTCAGAGAAATACAACTGTCAGATGGTATAATTTATTTTATCTTATAAAAAAAAATAGATAAAAGAGGTATGAAAAGATGAAGTGGATGTGATATAAGACTATCTCATGATGCACTCCAAGTCTCCAACACGACACTCCATCTCCATCTTCATTTTATTTCTAAATAGAAAAAAATCCATACAATATTGATAAAAAGTAAAAAAATAACGATAGTTGATTTGACAGATGATTTATAAGAGGTGATGACAGTTAATTTGAGAGTGTATCCACATATTATTTGAGTGGAATAACATATGATAACTTTAACTCTAGGGGTTTATTGAAATCCATATACCACTTTATCATGATTTATTTTGACATACTTTATCAGGGGTTATCCGGAGTAAACAAACACTTCAAAATTCTTATTCAAGGTCTTAAACTAGAAACAAACGGGAGCTTAATAAATCCAAATAATCATCTGAATAATTTTTTTTATTAATAGATGATAAATATTTTATTCATATTTCATTTGGTTAACCATGACTGAAAATACAATACAATAAAAAAATCATTACAATGTGTTAAAAATGTGAAAAATCCTATGAAAATAATGAATTTACTCTCTCTGGATATATTATAAACTTTATCTAGATGGGTAAAAGAAGATTTTTCGTATTTTATATATATAATGTTTTCTATCAATATTAACCAAGCATAATATTCACAAAATATTCTTTATTTGTAAACGTAAATTTTATTCATGAGGTTATTTAGATTTACTAGGTGTTTTAAGGGGATTATATAGATTTCAGCCAGTTTACAGGAGGTTATATGGATTTTTTTCCTTTTAAATAATATTTATCTATTAAAATTTAATCTCTCATATTTTTTTATAAAAATAAAAATAACACTTTAAATATTAATTGAATCCAATCGATATTAACTAAAAATATCAACTAACAATATTACTAAATTATCATTTTTAAATATAGACTAAATATGTTCAAAATTGGTCTCATTTTAAACTCCACCTCCACCTATATTATTTTGGTAAGAATTAGATTTATATAACAATTTTTTTAAAAAAAATTATAAAAATGTCGATCCTTCGAGAGTGGATCCACTGCATGAAAAGTTGGAAGAAGGCTCTCTCTGCCTACTCTCCACCAAGTCATGAGTGATCTTTCGAATATGAAGGAAATTATTTAAAAAAAAGGAATATGAAGGAAATTATGAGACCTCAAAAATGAAAGATTCATCCAGAGTATGGTTGGAGCAGCATCTTCATCATCATCCATTTTAAAGTAATAAAGTATGCTTACTTAATGTACATAAACTAAATAAAGACAATTCAAATAAATAAATTTTCCTTCAACTTATTCATATTAAACAAATTTAATTAAAAAAATAATTTAAAAGAACAAGAGCACAGAAGACTAGAAGGCACACGTGGAAGTTGTGCAATTTATCACATACCACTTCCAAACAAAATTAGCTACAAATAACACCAGACCCAGTTTTGTGAACCCGTAGTTATAAATTTATCATTTTTTATTTTAAATTAGGTCCAAGTGATTGACATCATCCGTGGGATCACGTGACTCATGTTGGTTAGTCAAATGAAATGTCTCTACTACCTGTTCATAATATTTTAAGGACTAAAATTCATTTTTAAAAGAAGGTAGGGTCACCCACTATTCAAGCCGTTTGTGTGTACGGATAAGATAAAGTTATCCACGCAAAGAAGGGGTGGGGTCCATCCCTTGTGTTTGTGTGTATATGGTCCTCACATTGGGAATCCATAACATGTGATTTCAGTACAAAAAGCTTCAAAGAAAAAAGAGAGCCTACTTTGACACAATTTTTTTTTCTTCCCTTCTTTTACACTAGAAAAAACATTCGGTTTCAAAGTGTTGTTGGGGCCCCACTTTTACAGAAAAAGACCATTTGATGAGGACTTCACAGCTAAAGATACAAGGTATCATCACAAGAATCCAATTTTGTGAGCCCTTGATTTGATATATCATTATTTCAATCTTCACTCGAATTTTCAGAGAGACATATTGGGTGAGTTGTGTGCGTTTGAAAATGAATAATTTTTCTTTTGAGCTATAAAAAGAGAACATCTTCCCTAAAAAGATCTGAGTTCAATTCATGTGAACCTAAAATGGACTATGGCAATCTGTTTTCAACATGAATTGAACTCGGATCCCCAAGGAGAGGTGTCCCTTTTTAACCACTAGGCAATCGACCTAGAAGGCAACAAAATGAATATTTTTGAATGAAAGTAGGGGTACAACTCGGACGGGTTAGGTCGGGTTCAGGTCGGATTCGACTTTAACCAGCATTGTAGAGAGCCCAACCCGAACCCGAGCCCGAACCCGGCCTCAACCCGAACCCGAACCCGAACCCAACCTCAACCCGCGGGTTCGGGTTGAATTCAGGTTCGTTCGGGTTTGGGTCGGGTTCGAGTTGAATTCGGGCTCAAGTCGAGTTCGGGTCGGGTTCGGGTTTAACATCTAAAATATCATAAAAAAATATTTAATAAACAACACAACAAACTCTAATTAATTATTTATTAAATCTTATATACAAATAATTAAAAGTATTCATGTATGATAAATTAACCCGAACACAACAAACATAGTGATACTCTAATTTGTATGATTGTTTATTGTGTTTTAGAAATTTATGGGTTTAGATATATGTATATTGTTATGGTAACTTAACATTTGTTAACCTGGGAGTCGGGTTCGGGTTGAGTCCACGAGTTAAACCCCCAACCCGAACCCGACCCAAACTGAGTTCAGGTTAGTTCGGGTTCGGGTCGGGTTGAACCCGACAGAGAAAAACCCCAACCCAAACCCGCCCATGAACTGGGTCGGGTCGGGTTCAACCCACCCAAGTTGCACCCCTATGAAAGAGATGACCAGTTTGTTGTATTTTGTTGAAGAATAAAGATACATTTATACGACAATATTTTCATCCATTTGAACACATATTGCCTTTGCAGGGCTAAAAGATCAATAAAAGAGGGTTGTGTGTGTAGCAAAGCTCTTCAATGACAAAACACAAAAAAAGGATCCACCCATCCATTCCATTCAATCCAAGCACAATTCGAAGTGAACCATCTTTTGAGGAGACAATTTTTGACTGAGAACCTAAGCAACATCATATGTTATTTGCATATGTTACAGGAACTACAGTTTATTTTATATACCTGGCAGTTGATTTGAACTTTAGTTTAGTGTTCAGGAAGTGGTCGCGTGTTCTCCCCGAGCCATTGAAGTGCAGAGCCCTCCAGCAATGGTGAAACCTGTAGATGAAGTTGGATACCTTGTGAGAAATAGATCGGATAATGAATTCCATGGTTAACAGTAACAAAAAAGTTGAAAATAAAAATCATAGTTTCCGATTAATCAAGATGGACAGTTTTTCAGAGTGGTGGACAGTTTTACCAATAAAAAAAAAAAAGATGGACAGTTTTTCAGAGTGGTGCAATTTTGATTGGATGGACCACAGGAAGGAAAAAATATTGTAGAAATGCATAGATGGAGTGGTTTAATTAAGTGCCTCCCCAATCATTATGTTTTAAAAAAATTTAACATTATTTATCTAAGCATTGATTTTATTTTGTCTTGAGTTGTTTTAGCTATCAATTGAGCCTTAATGGCTTGTAATTTAAACGTATCAGGCAGGTTAAGTTTAGAAGAATATGAAAATATGATTTCAAGATGTCAAGAAGTGACCGACCTTCTCCCAAACTTGTAAATGGTAATCATTTAGCCAATTGATCTCCGAGGAGGACAGCAAAGATGTGTCTACTAGTTTTCTCTGCAGAATATAAAAGAATGAAAAAAGGGATCAGTAGGTGTTTGAACAGCAGGGGCGATTCAATTGGAAAGATGAATACAGATATAAATTAAAAAACGTAGATAAATATGAGTTAAACATACACACATCCCAATGGTATTATCTAAAAAAAACAGCCACTTTTCAGATAGCTATGAAGTATTGGATTTTTTTTAATGAAATATCAGATAACTTGAGAACATTGAAATTTTATATGCATGGATAATTTGATTGAAATAGATGTAATTAATGACACCTAAAGAGCAAGTGAATACTAAGCCAAGATATGACTATCATCAACATGGGTTAACATCATGTTCCCTTATTTTCCTCAGTGGCTTGGCTGGATCAATGCCATCTCATTTTTCAAAGATTAATTTTCAAGGTCATTCCATGATAATGTTATTATTTTTCTATGAAAATTTCTAGTAGGACAGATTCAAAATTTTGGCTCTTTGGCTACCCTATAATGAATGTATTATAGTCCTACCATGTCTAGACTATAATCCAGATCTAAAGAAGTCAAACAGTTGGCTGTTGGTTGAATGAGCTTAATGCATTAGGTTTCTCTAACTACATATGTTTTCATCCAAGGCAGGATTATGTTAAAGCATAAAAGAGTTAAACCTTTAAAGTATAAATTATGTTAAAGCATACCAGCTTTGGGTTTAAAAAGTTCTATGTAAAAGAATCAAATGTGATTGGGTTCAAAGATGCTAGCTACTAGTATGGAAGATTCTGGCTAAAAGATTCTAGGTACAAAGAATCTAGGATCTTTCATACGAATAATTTGCTACAGGACTAATAGCAAACAGAAATAAAAGAAAAACAAAATACAGTTTCCAGCATACCTGGATGGGGACAAATGTGAGCTTTTCAAAACCAAGATAAACTATCCCTCCGAAACAGTTTGGTGTGTCAACCTCTTTCACGCAAAGAAGATTCTGCAAAATTGAAAAACCATAGAAAGTAAAACCAGAAAACTAGAAATTGAGAGCTGTCAACGGGAAAGACATGATTACGGAGATGCAAGATTCACAGAAATATATTCAGCACTCTCTCACGAAACATCATGCGAGGTAGAACAACAAATGATTCATTTTCCTATCAAAGAATGAGTTTAAAAGAAAGCCCGTCTTGTTGCGTGCGCACTATAACCTACTGATCTATGTGTCAGAACCAAAGAATCAATCACTAAAATCTATTACAATCTTTTGTTCTTCATTATAAAGATTCCTGTTACTATATATATGATAACAATGTGAAATCGATTGCATTTTATATACTGAAACAATAAACTAATAGTAGAATATCACTACATCGACAATAATATCCATGTAAGATTTCAAATAATTAAGTGGTACCTCGATTCGAATACCAAAGGAATGGTCTTCGTAGTATCCAGGCTCATTACTCACAATCATCCCTTTCTGCAAAGCCGTCATATTTCCAAATCGGAAGCTTATACTTTGGGGTCCTTCATGGACATTCAGTGCAGCTCCTACACCATGACCAGTCCCTAATACACAAAAACAGAAGTCTTATACCATTTTATATATTATGCACATATTTTCCCAATATGAATATCATGTTTAAGCACTAACAACAAAAATTATGAGATGATCTACTATACTACAATTTGAACTAGCAGACGTTTCTGATTTACGAGAATTACCGTGTCGGTAATCAAGTCCAATCTTCCTAGAGGAGAACGAGCCAGTACATCAAGTACAAATCCTGGTGTACTCTTTGGAAATATCGCCTGATCAAGAGCTATATGACCCTGTAAACGAAATAAAAACTGTGAAAACCAATTTATGAGTTCTAAGAAACTATTTCAAAAAATCACAAATTTTCAGAGGTAATTCACATATTTCTAAATTAATTATCTACATCATTTTGATATTTCATGCATGGTAAAAAATATAATATGCAACTTCAAGATACAAGAAGCAAATAGAATGCAATAGAATACCATTATACAAATTGGCATTTGGTCAACCTGAATGTCACACGTTATTTAACATTTATAACTGACATGATTTAGATGTATGACCATAAGGCCATCACCCAAAGCAGTCCATCATATAGCAGGTGCTGGGATGGGCGAGAGTGGATGCCATTATAACCTTTGGCTAATCTTTTTACACAAAGTTGCCACTCTCGGGATTCATACCCAGTACTCTATTTTGTTAGCTCGAGCATTTTATCTTTTCGCCAAGCAATGACCCCTGTTATTTAGACATATAAATGGATCATAAAACTTCAAGTACTCTATACCTGTAAAACTCTGGTGAAGCACTCTTTATGACGCGGATTAGGTTCACCAAAATGAACAGTTCTTGTTATGTCAGTAGTGCCATCGACATATTGAGCCCCACTATCTAAAAGAAAAAGATTCTTGTCATCCACTGCACTGCAGCTCCCTGCCTCAGGACTATAATGTATGATAGCTCCATTTGCACCATATCCTGAAAAAGCACATTAGCATTACCTGTTACTAGGATTTGTTTGTTGTAAGTAAATCACGAAAAAAGTTGCTTCAATTAGAAATATATTGCAAATAATAATTTCAAAAATATCAGGTACATTCCATTTCAAATGATTGGGAAAAATTGTACACAGTCTCAACTAATGCATATGAAGGAACCTGCCATACAATATTTAACAATCTCACTAAATCAAGGACTTATAGACTCATAACAAGAGCATGGCCGTTGATGACACCAAAGGAATTTTACGGCAGAATAAAATCTTCAGGAAAAAGGTATGCCAATTTACTGAAGTATCTAAGGACTGCAAAAGTTTGTGTACAAAGAAATCCATGTTTTGACACAGTGAAGGATAGTAGAAAGTTTGAGCAATATACCGCTGATAGTATCAAAGCTTGTGTCCATAAAGCCAGCCTGCTTTGAACGGAATTGAAGCAGTCTATCAGCAACTTCTACTTCTGTTACTTTTACATTCTTATTGATCTCTTCTTCCAGCCAAGCCCAAAACTCTGCTAGAGCAGCTGCATCTCTGTATCAAAATCATTGTCATTTTAATAGCAAGCATACCACTATGGCCATAAAACATTAATGCCCTGTCAGTATTCCCATCTGAAAAATTATATGTATCACGCAAACGTTCCTGATGCACTAACTTTCATAAGCACAAGAATGAAATGATAAGTGTTAAGTGAATGACAGCTTAATTTCTCATTTTTTACATTATTTTGCATTTGTTCATATTTTTAATTAATCTTTTAAAAAATAAAATTAAAATAAAACTGCGGCACAGATGTTGTGCAGCCATGTTTCTGACAGAAGCAAGTGATATATATGAATCAAACTACTATGCGTATGATCCCGTTTCTCACAATTAATATAATATTTGCAAGAGAACTCTACTTGCTTTTTATTTAAACAAACATCAGCTTTGTGCCATTCAAAAGAAAGGCCAGCAGTATGCCAGATTTTTCCACAAACCAGAGTAAGCATCTTGTTATAAATAAAATAAAACAATAAAATCACATAATCACAATTATATTTCCCAGCATTTTGGATTACCTCAGATGTGAATTACGCATCCCTTCGAGTTCAGCATCATTCTTCACTGCTTTCGCTAAAGTAATAGGGGAAACTTTGTACAGTCCAGCAGGCCCCTCAAACTGGAAATCAGGCTTTCCCTTTTCCAGCATATCCAGAGATGTTTCTGGTTTGGTTTTTGTTTTCCTTTGACTTTTAAGTCCTTCATAATATATATCACAAGCAGATTTGAAAATGTTGACAATTGCAGCATTTACGGTTGATGAATCCAACCAAAGCTTTGCCCCTTGAGTTGCCAAACTGAACAAAAGGTTGACAAAAAGATTGTTAGAATTCATGAAATAACCTTTCACCAAACATCATGCCCAGCAACATAATTATTTATGATATATAAAAAAGAGTGATTATATTGTGGAATTCTTGATATTCACAGAATGCATCAAATTCAACAAACACTTTTTAAAGTCAAGTGCTCCTCCATTTGAAATATTTCATAATGCAGTGTCTTTCAGTTTAACTACACGTTTTTTTTTATTGGAAAAAGACCTTGCGGTTACAATATCTTTACAAGGCAAAGGAATACTTCAGAATGAATTTACTTTTATGCAACGGATTGAAGTTCACAACTTCATCATATCACGCCCACAGCATCATCTTGTTTTCCTTCCATCATCTCAGATTCCATAATTATATATGGAAATAAATTCTACAAACAAAACTTGTTTCTTGGAATTGTTATTTTATATCTTTTGCAGCCACTCTAATCGACCGAAGACGGAAATCGGAAGCTAAATACATATTTTTCTTGTTGAAGACAATTAAAAAGTAATTAATTGCTCCTATATTTGATTTCTGGATGCATTCAAGCACTTTTCCATTTTTAGATCTCTTAAAAAGTAATAAGTTGCTCTAAATTGCTCCTTATTAAAAAGCAATTTTATTTTTCTTGTTCAAGCACTTCTATATTTGATTAAAATTGCTGCAGTTAGTTCCATTTTAAGAGAATATAAAAAATGATATAATACAGGATGTTGCTGGAGGAGCATCCAGAAAATGATTGCTCAACACACACAACTCATTTCCAATTGCTCATCATGCTTAATCAGAAAAATTTTAAATTGTAAATCCTAATTGGATGAACAATCCCCCATTTTACCAAGACAAGCCATCATGATGCAGTGCCTCTTGATTCTAAGAGACCTGGCTTCACAATATTAAAAGAACCACCCAGGCCTGATAAAATAGCATATCAAAGGAATGGTCTTCGTAGTATCCAGTTTTTTCTCACTCATGTTACAAGCTCTCTGTTTGTAAGGAACATGCCAAGTATGTGAGCAAGATAGCCAAACTTCCCAAGTAGCCAAATCTATTGATAACAACAATGCAAGGACTTTGAAATATGACGGAAGATGTGCACAGATAAATGTACCAAAGAGTTAGATGTACAATATTATTTCAGTTAGATGGATGCTGAAAAGCAAGTTCAATGGAGGAGATAATATCACCTTTCTATTTCTGGAAGGATGGCTTCATATGGTCTCACTTCTACCCCCGACTTCTTCAAGTGATCCATCACTTCATTTGTGATTTTTGAATTATCTATAAACAATTTAGCATTGCTAGTATCAACAATTAAGTAGGCGTACATCACAGGTGAATGTGGAACATCACTTCCTCTCTGCAAAATTTAAATTGAAGAATTGTTACTAGTGGACTGATTAGACATATGAGACTCATTAGATTAAGCCAAAAGACAAGTAACTGTCACTAGTCTACAATGAGTTTAAGATTCATGATAACATAAAATTTAGTTAAAACTTAAAACATGGCATAATTTTGCACAGTTTTCTGAAAACTGGATTTGAGCATTCATATCATGTGCAATTTTGCAATTGTTTGCTTTATGATGAACTCGCCATAAAATTTCAATTAGACAAGCTATATTTTTTATGCCTCTATCCTTCCACAATCAAATCATGAATACATTTCACACGTGAGCTGTCTCTCATATCAGATAATATTAGTGTGATGAATATCGATACCAGAAAGCAAGAGAATAGAGATGACAGAAATGCTTACAAAAAGACTTGTTTTAACATTTGAAAAGTTCAAAGAAATAACAATAATGAAAGAACAGATTTTTTGTTTATTCTCTTGAACTGCAAAATCATGCTCAATTAAAATCATATGATTGTATAATAATTCAATCTTCAAATGTTTGATCGTATACATGGATCTAGGGAGAAATTTAAAAAATAATTAAATTGGGCACTGTTACAGACTTACAGGCAATCCTTATATGCATCCCCTTCTGCATCTGCATAATGCTAACGAGGTATATGCTTTATCAGACAAAGCATGTAGTGCACATATAGAACTCATTAGAGTATACACTTCATTTTTTATGAAAGTACATGCTTCGTTACATGATGTATACCAAAAAAAATAGTGTGTGTGTGTGTTTACGCCGGACTGTCCCTAACGTTATCCAATGAATGTATAAATCATGTAGAGCAAGTTACCATTGATCCAATGCAATGCTGGTAACTAAGCTTTCAACCATCAAAACCAATCTTGCAATTTGCCAATGTCCCCAAATTAATCAAAGCATGAACACGCACAAAAAAGCACATGCAAGTAAACAGTGGTCAAGAACTAGAGAAGATTACCAGATTCAACAACCAGGCAACTTCGTCGAGCATAGAAATGACAATAGCTGTGGTGCCTGCTTCAGTGAGAACACATCTGAGGGAGGACAATTTTGATGTTGCATCAACGCCAGCGTATTTGATATCATGTACTCGTATTGGATTTGAAGGAGGCATCGGTCTTGATTCTTTCCAAACTTCATCCACAAGGTTGATATCATATAAACATACTAATTCATGATTCTGCCTAGAAATGGCCTCTTTAAGTTCCTCAGCTGCATCAGAAGAAAACAGGAACTGCTCCCTTCACAAAAACAAAAATTATGAAACATAAAAGATTGCACACAACTGGAGCAAAATAGAATATGTAATGCAGGATTTGTGAAAGAAAGGCATCAAGAAGTACAAGAAACAGAATAAGATTACCATAGCATTATATAATAATATGTTCAGTGATGACATCAATAACTGCACCCTAAAAAATACCTGATTCACCGACACCATGGTTTAATGCAATGCCAGACCATACTTTCAGATAAACTACTAGAGAGATGGATGTAAATGAGAAATACATAAATTTAATGAGTGTTGAGGATTTCCCTCAAAATCAACATCGATGTAGTTTATTTTACAACAGGGCCATATGAATCTTAATATTCTGTGAATAATAGATAGCTGTCACCCCTGCAGTAACTTTATCATTTGCCATATCCTAAAATAAATGTCCTCCACAAAAGTCTTCTTAGTTCTCCCTCACTGTCTTTTCTCATTACACATTTACCAATTTTAACAAATGATGTACTCAAATTGGTTGTGTACATGTGAAATACAGATAGATAATTACTACATGTTAGAATACCCTTGAAACTGAAGAAATAGACCTGATTTCCTTGTTTGAATTCCTTTTGGAGGATATAAATGAATTTCATGCATCCTCATTCCCTTAAATCATAGCATACAAGTTTAAGAAATGATTTACTTTTCAAAATGGGCATAACCATCTCCCTCTTTTTTTCACCCAAAAAAAAAAAGCCATCTCCCTCTTTACACACAGAGGCAAAAGAAACTCTTCAATTTTTTTAACATCAGCCTAATCATCTAAATTCTCTATCATGCCTTTCCCTCCATTGCCTCAACATCTACGCCCTGCCCCTCATCCACTGCTCACTCCACCACTTCTTCATCCACAACCAACTGCTCCCAGCCCTCTCATTTAAATACCCTCCTTCAACTCCACCTATATCTGTTTTCAGTCTCCAGTTTTCCTTGCAATAAAGGGAAGAGCAAACTTGACAACTGAAAAAGGATGGCTATGTCTGGAAGATAGCACAAACGCATGCCACCATTGATGGCGACCTTTCACTAGGTTCAGGAGGATGAATTCCGGCCATAGGAGGGAGTGAAACTCTGTAGAATTAATTCTAACAAAGAGTAGAAGATTGCCACATCCAGTGCTTGAGTTTCTTGACCATCAACAGACTCAAGAAACCAGATATATCTAAATAAAGTTATACTCTTTCCATAAGTTGTATGTACTATATAGAACAAGCATTATTAGTTTAAACAAAAAAAATCTCATGGAAGCATCCTTTCAAAATAATTTATTTATTAAAAATTATCACAAAAATCCACGTCTCATTTAAAATTCAAATTTCAACTTTAAAATCTTCAAGAAATATTAGGATCAGACAAAAAAATTGTATCGGTTATCGCATATCCTAAGATGAACATATAAGCATGAGTTATGGCCTTGAAAGCTGACAGTATAACTCATTTGGTTGCTTCTCTAATGAAATTAAAAAAAAAATCTATCTCATCCTGCAAAAGTCTATATAAAAAAATTCAATTTTTCCATCCAATGGAGAGGGAACATAACACATTGTTTAATTTCATTCAATATCACACTCATCTCAGCAACAGCTGGAACGAAAATATTAGAAATTTGTAAAAAAAACATATATAAAATTATTAATAAACTGTTGCATAAATTTCTTCATCTACCAGTCTATCCCTTTTATTTCCAAGATAATCAGTAAACAAAAAATCTAATCTCAGAAATAATGAATCAAGTCATTTAATGAAAAAGATAGAAACACAAAGATATTGCATCTTGATTTAATAAATTTGTCTTGGAGGTGGATATAACTCACAGGGTCAATTCCAATCCTGCAACCTGGGGACAGTGCATCATTAAGCCATTCAGTGGTTGTAGGAACCCCAGGAGTTCCAGCTCGCATAAGAGTCCAACTGCGGCTTAATTGCTTCTCGGCCTAAGCATGGACAATAAACCAAA